>QRFJ01002332.1:48915-278321 GCA_006176705.1 Cocos nucifera | reverse complement strand
AAGCAAGAGAAGAACCACAAAACAAAAACAAACAAACATGAAAAGAACCCACGCCCCAAAAAAAAAAAAATAAATTTGTTTGACGATATTCCTTTCATCGGTGTGGAGGAAGTAAAAAGGAGGTTATTTTACCCATGAGTCAAGGCCTACATCTCTCTAAAAAACTGATCTCCTAAAGACATCGCTAAAAGAGAAATGAATGAGTCTAACATTCATAGATAGCTTCAGACGTATAGCGATCAATAATGAATATGGCCATGTATAATGTACAAACTAACATGTGTTGCTTCATGCTCTAGCGCACTTGCAAGTACGATTTTCATCTGATCCAGGAGAGGATCATTGAAAAGACTGTTGAAAAATATTTCTTAAGTACTTAAGAAGGGACTAAAGATATTTTTCTCTAGTAATATGGATGGTTCTTTTTTTGAATCTTTAAATTATGAAGCAATTCTGACACTTCTAAGATTTTAATCAGAACCTAGATTGATAGGCAAATCATTTATTTTAGGATATGTATTTACTCTGAAATGGCCGGTCGTAAGCTTTGGAAAAGTACTTTAAGCAGCCCGACTATAGCTGACTCAACTATCTGAAGCTAGCAATACATAGCTGTCTAAGTGAAGTCGCCAAGAAAGCTGATTCTGGATGGAAGAAGTCATCACTTAAATTGGGAGGTTTATTTCTGAAATTAAGAATCCAGTAACCACTTTAGTCGTCGATCAATATCTGGAGCTTTGTATGCTCAAGGCAAAGGGAACCCAAGGTCTCCATCTAAATCTAAACACATTCGCTAGACATGCTTCATCTCGTCTCGAGAATATTTATTGAAAGACAAGATGTAGTCATAAATTGAGTGTGACACAAAGAACAACATAGAAGACCATTTCACTTAAAAGCTTTACCACTGCAAACTCATCTTTGATCGCCACCTTTATTTATGGATTAAATATAAGGCGATCTGGCCTTTAGCTGCAAGTGCGGAGATTGAAAGGAAATATGCCCTCAAGGCCACAATTTATTGGAGTATTCTTTTTCTTCCAGAATCATGTAATGAATATTTTATACAAAAGCATTTATTTCATCATATGCAGTATTCTTATATTTATTTAGGATTATGATAACATATAATTTAGGGCTATGATTTTAGGATTATGATGAGATGCATACTAGTGAGACCTAAAATCTTTAGATAACCCTTACATTTAAATATTCCTTAGTCCTACGATGGACATTTGAGTTAGTGGATCAGATTGTTTTCTGGTAAGACTAGCACATTCTTTGTGTATGCCATCAATGAGAGGTGATTGAATACTAACAATAAAATGTAGGTTAATAGACACTAATACAGAAAAGTGGATGCTATTAAGAGAATGTAGTTCATTGAATTGATCCAATAACAGAATATCTAATGGAATCTTATCTCACATAGTCAATAGATGGGGGTTCTCATATGTGAATTTGTGCATAATAATTCCCATTTGACCGGGAAACTACCATTGAATCTTATTATATATAAGATTCATATTTTGGTTCATACTACATTCATGACTCAGATGTATGGGGATGTATCTTGATATGTGATTTAATATTTGAAGGTGTGATGTAGGTTAACATGGAATCGACTTCACTTAGTACAGAGGGAAATAGCAATCCTACTCTGGGGCTTTTCAAACAAATGATGATTCAGGGAAGCTTTGATCAAAGCCATGAAGAAAATTAGAAATGGTTTTCTATAGTTCTATTAAATGAATCATCATCATGAGATTGAAAAGAGAATGAATATGATATTGGGTTGCAGCATATTTTTTCATACCAGAGTCATAATTTTAGGATGTGCAGGAGATCGAAGGATCTGTTGCATTGATAATTTTACCACTAAATGGATATTTTGGTATTTTCATAAAAAATTTTACATCTTTAGGATGAGTATGATACTTGCTAGAACATCAATCATGTCTGTGTGGGTTGCAATAAATTAAAATTTTTAATTATCATTAAATTAGAAAAGTGTGTCTCTAAATTAAGTTAATTTGGGTTGGCGCGTTTGACCTAAATCAGTTTGGTTGATTTAACCAGATTAGGTCAAATCACACCTATCATGTAATTCACGTACTTTAGATGTGAAAACCCCAATGGGTCAGCACACATAAAGAGAATTAATTTAAGGACTATTAGATAGACCATGATTTGCAAGATGAAAATTGTAGCACATTGTTGCAAACTAGCACCTGTGATTCAATGGCACATTGGGATTCGAATCAGCGTTCCGATTTGGGCAAATTAAGATCCTTGGCATTATTGAAAAGCCAAATTAGCGATTTGGTCGTTGTTGCTAGTTGATTGGGCTAAGCCGACACGTAGCTATGATACCACATGACCAGAGAGGTCTCCCTTGTGCATGGGAATCTTTCCATGCCGCCAAAGAACTCTTTGGCCATGGAATATAGTTGGCGCCTAACCTTTCTTTGACTGTTTCATATTGTTATGTCACTAAATTTTTATAATGGAGGTGGACATCAATATGGGTGTGTAGAAGAGCTCCTTCTATTGATGAAATCTTTTCCTTTTATTTTCGAAGATGTTTGCGAGTCCTTTGTCCCTAGAATCTTCCAGGATCCTTGCGCCCACTCTCTCGCTTAATTAGGCCTCTTAGATTTGACTATTCAAAGTTCATCTCGATGCTTCTTGCTGAATGGCGGCATTCCCTTTAAGCATACTAGATTGGCCATCTTTCTGATCCAAACCTTAAAAATTATGGTGCATCATTTTTATGCATCGCGGACTCTTCATAGAAAAAACTATGTAGAATTATCCAGAAGAGTCCTATTTTAAGCACCTCTGTGGACTAAGTCTACATTAATCTTTAAATGGATGCAAAAATTTAGATGGATGAGACTATTTGATGTAATGGGACGTGATGAGTGATGTGAAGGCTGTGAAGGATATTTAGAATTAATGGCACCCCTACGTACATTATAATAATAGGGTGCTGCATCAAGAGTCCTGGAAGAGTGGGAAGTTATCTTTTTCTTTTCTTACGTATTTTTCTATTTGGTCCAATTTTTTTCTTTCCTTCTTTGTTCAGACCTTATCCTTATGAGGACAAGAAGTCATTCTTAAGACTATGAGATTAGGTAGAAAAATAGTAGGAAGATAAGGAAAAAGAAAGATCAGAGTAAAGAGAGGCAAGGAAGGTCGACATAGGGTAAACTAAGGGTAGGTCATTGCCCCTTATAATTAAGTTCTTATTTATTATACATTTTAATCTATATAAATCAAGGTGCATGGTGTCTTGTCCAAGCTTTTGTGTGGGACAACAGTTGGGAGGGTGAACACCGTGGGACCGTGTGGAACCCATGATCGGTATCAGGGGTAATTAGGGATTTAGAGAATATAAGAGGTTAATGATTCTAATTACTTTTTTATGATTACAAATGATTGTTATATGGGGATTAATTGCTATAAGGTGGTCCTAGGATGTGGGTTTGGTTTGTATGAATTTCCATGTTTGTTGCTTTGAAATCATTTTTGCGTTCAGATAGTAACCATGTCTATAAGGAACAGGATCCTCCCACCTTACTACCCATCCATCCCACTGACAGAGAGTGTCTCTAGAAATGGATGATGAGATAATAAAACAGGTATTATCATGTTGGGCTCGATGTCTGATGAGCTCCAAGCGCACATGAAGATATTGGGACTGCTCGCCAAATGTTGGCTCACCTGCAAGAGTTGTTTGGTGAACAGAGTCGCCAGCCAAATATCAAGTCACAGAAAAACTTTTTTAAGTCAAGATCACGTGATGGCAGTCAGTCCAAGATCATGTCTGATGAATGATCAAAGACTTAGAAGAGCTTGAGAAGCTCGATGTAAGTTGACTTAGGATCTCAGATGATATATTCTGCAATCCTTGACTGATGATATGGGCATTCATCATGAATACCAATGCATAAACTTCAAATACCTTGGCGAGCTTGATGAATATGCTGGTTATTATGCTGGCTTTCTATGAAAGGTTCTAAAGGCTCAGCTTCTGTGCTAGCGACTTCTTCAAAGAAAGTCTTTTGGAAGAAGAAGAAGTCTGTGAAAGCAGAAAGGGATGGTGGAAAGAAGAAGAAGAGTGAAGAAAAGCCGTCTGAAAAGAAAAATATTTCTATTGAAAATTGATGGCCATTGGAAGCGAACACGCTCTACCCTGCCACCTGAAGAACAAGAAGGAGAGTCCTTCTGGAGGTATTGCTCGTTATAGATCTAATCTTATGATTTCTTCTGCATCCAGTTGGTGCTGGACTCTGGTTCTAGTGCTCACTTTGCACTTCTATGCAGGTCTTGAGGATAGCAGAGGCTGAGGGATGGTGATGATCCTACCATTCGGTAATGGAGCAAGAGTTACTGCATTGTAGCCGTGGGAACATCCCTCTCGATTTCCATCAGGTTAGACTTAGTTAATTAAGACTTTTTTATATGCCTGCAGCAGCAGGAATTTGATTTCTTGTTTCATGTTTAGCAAGAAGGTATTGTAATAGTTCTAAGGACCATTGTTATATTCTTTATTGAAAAATAAAATTGTCAAATTTTTTCTTATAAATAGTCTCTATCAATTCATAATTATGTTCTATTTTAACTATCGAGCAAAAATTGAATGCCAAGAATCGACCAGGGATAGTCAAACGAAGGTATCTATGCACCTAGGTAGGTCATATAGCGAAGATAGGGTTAACAAATTAGAAGAAATTGGCTATTGAGTCCATTTACTTTGAGTCATATCGACTTGTGAAGCTTCAAGGCAAAATGACCAACTCCCTTTGTTGGACATGGGGAAGGGGCCAAGAACCTTTGCCCTATGTACATACTGATGTTCGGCCCATTCTTGATGTGCGCTAGGAGCAATTTGTCTACTTCATACCTTTACGATGATTATCTTGGTATGGGTATGTGTATTTGATGACGATACAAGTCTGAAGCTTTTGAAAGTTTCAAGAAATTCAGACTGAAGTAGAAAAAACAAACTGAGAAACCTATTAAGGTTCTTCGATCAGATCGAGAGGTGAATATCTTAGTAGGAATTTCTAGACTATCTTAAGGAAATGCATAGTCTCTCAATGGACTTCACGGAACACCTCAACTCAAGGTTTCAAAAGAGAAATCGACTCTATTGATATGGTTCGATCCATGATGAGCTTTCAGACCTCCTGAGTTTCTTTGGGGAACATAGCTAATTGACCATATATTTATGAATAGGTTTCTAAAACCTTTCCTACCACATCGTATGAGATATGGCATGGTAAGAAAAACAAGTTGAGTCATTCTCAGAATTTGGTTTCCGGCTATGTCAAGAAGAAAAGCGGAAAATTAGAGTAGTCCTTTAAGAGCTCGATTTCATGATATCCTAAAGAGTATTAGGATATATTTTTCTTCTATTCCGAAGACACAATGTGATTGTGAGTCGACATGCCATTTTCTTGAAAAATAGTTATTTCAAGATAGTGGCATGAAAGAAGATTAGGCTAAGTGAGAAAGTCTCCAAGAGCACGAGATAAGCGAACTATGGAACAATCAGTGAGCTATAAACACATACCTCCTCCACCTCATAGATCGAAAAGATTTTCTCTCCTCTGAAAGATACTTAGGTATATTTCAGAGGATGTAGAGAAATGTTCCTCATAAAATGGTTCATGGTGATGATTCCCAAAAACAGATGAGATATCAGATATCGACTCCGAAGAAATGGCTTGAGGAATGAAGTCAGGATTGACTCAATGCACTCACACAAGTCTGGACCTTGGTAGATCCACCAAAGGTATAGTACCTATTGGTGTAAATGATTTCAAGAGAAAAGATGGTGCAGATGAATGTAGAGAATTCAAGCAAGGTCTAATTGCAAAAGTATATCAGACCAAGGCATTGACTATCAGGATACTTTTCTCCATAGACATGCTAAAATCCATCCGCACATTGCTTGCTGTTGCAACCTATCATTATATGAAATATGGCAATGGAGTGAAAAGGCATTCCTAAATGGATATCTTGAGGAAGATATCTAATGGAACAGCCGCTAGGTTTCACATCAGTGATACTGATCACAAGGTTTGCAAGCTGCAAAGGTCCATATATGAACTCAATCTTCACTTTGCCATGGACATGGACTTATGAACTCAATCTCATGATTATCATAGGGCTACTCCTCATCTAACCAAGGTAGATAGATCTCTTATTGGTACAATCCAATTTCTACAATTAAAAACATGCTATAGCTAAACATACACCTCAGGATCTGGGAAGGCGGGAGGAGTGACCAAAGTTAAGATGTAGTCAAAACTATTAACACCCTCAAGGTGAAACTTACCTGGTTAGATATTGTGCCTAGAAGCCAGAATTGGGCTGACACTTGTAATACTACTTCTAGGGGCAAAATTGTTAATTTTGAACTATTAATTAATGAAATGGGTTATTTTCTATCACACATGTGTATTTAGTGTCTGTGGATACATCTTTGGAGTTAATGGTTAATGATAAATTCATATTTCAAGAAGTTGAAAATTTAAGACATGAATAATCATTTATTAACTCATAAACAAGCTCCCGACCATAGGATCATCACGAGGATGCGTGATTGGATCTTGGAAGGTTGGGTGTACGATCGCTTCTTCGTTTAGTAGATGAGTCTTGAGTCTACGGTGTGGAGACACCGGAGCGAGAGTACAGGTACTCGTTAGAGAACGATGAGGGCACTGAGCGTGACCATTCGAGTAGTCATTAGGGAGTCTACCTTCTCGATCAATGACTCGATGCAAGTAGTGTGTCTGATTCTTTGACTGAGATGCATCGGCAGTTCACCTTGAGGTGTTATAGTTTGACTACACCATTACTAAGCCATATGGAACCCTGAGTGTATGTTGCTATAGTTCATTGTAGGAACTGGATTGCATCAAGATGGGATCTATCTACCTCGGTGGTAGAGGAGTAGCCCTATGATGATCATGAGAATCAAGTCTGGTCCATGGCATGGTAGTGAAATAATAGAAAGATTTCTATTTAGATTTTCACATCTGGACTTGAATGAATGATACATCATATGACAGAGACTAGGGTTTGACGAGTTCACTTAACCCTAATCTGATCGGGGCTCAAGATAGAAGAACTTAATCAGCTGCACCAAAGAGGTTCGCATTCAGCTCTGATGGGTTGCACCATATACTGCTAGGTGTCACTGGTGGATTTTGGGAGCAATTAGAATGATTTAGATGATCGATCATTCTAGCTGTTCGAATCAGAGAGTTCTGATCCATCGAAAGGTTTCGATGATGTCTATGATAGAGATCATGACATATCCCATTACCATACAGAACTGAACCTAACTGGGTCACACAAACAAGGGTTTGAATCTGGTGATCATCAATTGAACTGATCTAGTTCAATTGATCTGAATGAGATTCAATTAGGTTCAAGGAAATCGTGCTAGCACTCGATTGAACCTAACGTTCTTCTTTTACTATCACAAATAAGTTGTCCTGACTGAGCCAAAGGAAGTTTGTGCTCAATCAGAGGCCTTCATATGGTCTTGACTGAGGTTGTCCAAGTCAGAATAGGTTGTCTTATTGTAAGACATTACCTACCATTTTTGGTCACCTGCCATTTCTTTTCTTTGACTTTGGTCAAAAGTCTACTTTGACTGGTCAAAGTTGACCATTGACCCTTTGACTTTTGACCCACATGTCATGCACCTATTGGAGAGCTGGTGGGGGCCTTGTCCCCTGCCAGAACCTGGCAAGGAGAAGGGCGCACGCCAAGGGTTGGCGTGAGCCCAAGTTAGGAGGCGCCTAGGAGTCCTTGTTGGACAAGGGACTCCACCTCCCTTTTGGATTCCAATCAGAGTTCTACCTAAGAATCCAACTTTGACTGGTCTTAGGCACCCCTAAGGAGGAATCCAGGGGACTCTATTCCCACCAATCAGATTTAGATCTGATTTCACAAAGGGTTTGTGATTGGTTGAGAAGGAAGAGAAGTTGGATCACAAGAGGTCTATAAATAAGACCCCTGCGCCCCAACCCTAATTAATGCTATTAGATCACGCCCCAAGGCTGCCTCTCCCCTCTTCTCCATGCCATAGTCTCTTCTCCCTTGCTCTCCACGTCCAAAAGGTTTTTGGACCTTGGTTTGGTGCGATTCAGATCAAGGAAAGGCGATCAAAAGCAAGAAGGCTGCGCTGCTGCAAAAAGGACGACTGCAGATCTTCAAAAGAGTTTTGAAGATCCTCCAGATCAGATCCAGATCTAATTTTTGGAGGTGTGATAGAGAAGAAGAGGATCTCTAGATCCAACCCGAGTGGATACCGGTAGAGGCCAGGCGCTTGCGTGGCTAAGATCCAGAACCTTCCGCTGCAATCAGGATCATCTACAGGGTAATAGGATTACCCAAATCAGGTAAATTAATTTGATTTAATTTATCTTTATTTTAATTTTATTAAAATAATAAGAATTAGATCTAAAACATATCAAGATCTAATTGAGATCAAAGAAAAAATTTTGAAATATATCTCTTGATCTAATCAGATCTGAACGAACCTGGACCGGGAAAATCAGGATTTCCTTCAACTGGTATCAGAGCCATGGTTCTAAAATTATTTAGATCTGATTTTAATTTATTTTAATTAGAAAATAAAGTGATTTTAGATGTCACATGAGATGTGATCAGATCTGAAATCAGAAAAAATTAAAATTAAATGATTTGGATCTAAGATTACATGAAGATATGCATGACTAGTTCTAGAATAGAAATAGTTCTATAGAATAGTTTTGCATGTTTTGATTTAATCTGATTAAATCATATTTTTAGATCTTTTATTTACTATTTTCTGATATTATAAGTGTTATAATAACATCTGAAAAACAGCAAATAAAAATTATTTAATTTTAAAATATCATATGAGATATGATGATGATGCATGTCTAGACTAGTTGTAGAATAGTTCTACATAATTGTCTAGATTAGAATTTATTTTGATTAGATCAATTTAAATCTAATTTTTTAGATTATTATGAGATAATTTAGATCTGAAAATACATGCATGATTTGATACATGAGATGTATGCAAAATATGCCATGATTAGATCTAATTTATATATGAGATATATGATATAGATCTATAATTGTTTTGTAGATTTACATGTTCCTGATTAAGGCGTTCCTCTTGGCCGTCCGGTCATAAGAACGAAGAAGGGTTTAAAGGCCTCTCTTCCCATTCGATGGGGTGTTCTTATGATGTGTAGGGGTGCTGCGTGTTCGTCCTTAATCAGAAACCCAAAACTTACTTTCTGCAAAACCCTAGATCCTGAAACCCTAGGATTTATTGTGCATATTTTGTTTATGAACCCTACTTAATTAAGAATTAAGTTTATGGAATATTAATTAGGTCTAAAATTGAGAATTTCAGATCTAAGACATATTCATAATACTGGGTTCGGGCTTGGGTAGCTCAATTAGGTCTAAGCGGTTGATCAAACCGAATCAAGAGTTGGTTAGATGGGATCAACAATGCTTAAATTGACCAGCCTAATAGGATTAAGTCTGGGTCAAGATCGAGTCACGATCAAGCAAGACCTAATTAGGCTCAGAGGTTAGAGTCTGGATTGTAGGCTAACCCAATTGGTTCTGACTCAACAATTTGGTGTCTAAGGTAAGTTTGGCACAGACGACCGACTGGTTTTTAATTGGAAGCTACTCGACCTGAATGCGTTCTTGTACGAGTTAATGGCATATTCCTTCCACCGGTCTCACTTACCTGGCCATATCTGTTGACACAGTTCTGATCTGAGGTGGTCAATAATCCGAGCTAACCCATGCCACTAGGTTAGTCATAATTGTTATGACTAAGCCAAGTCTAGTTTAATGAGACCTGAATCAATTCTTCCTAAGAAAAGATTAAGTCTGAGGTCTTCCACCATTGTAGATGTGCGGGCCCTTCCCGGGGTTGATTGTTCTCGGCTGGATACAGTGGCTCAGTTGCACCGAAAGATGCAACCATGTCTATTAGGCATTGGATGCTATGGGCTGGAGGATGAGTTGGGCTCAATATTTCGGATACGGTGAGAGACTCAATTAGGAACCCAGTCTATGCAAATGGTGGGTCTGACTTAACTAAGGAGTGGATCAATATTTCGGATACGGTGAGATTCATGAATTAGAGACCAAGTTTGGGTGCACCATGATTAGAGAATCATTGAACAAGAGTTGTTCACTCATTGGCTAACCCATCACCAATAACTGTTAGGTGAGGTGATGAGTCAGTTGGTGAGACCGCACCACCCACTAGAAATCATTAATCGTGGAGATTTTTGCATCTCTACAGAGGGAGTGTAGGGATCCGAGAAAATAGTGGGAGCTAATTTGTTTAAAAATAAAATTCTAAACAAATTGGTCAAGTCATAATTACAGTATCTAACTAGAATCTTTGACCTCTATAGGAAAATATCTTACGTCCAACCCATTAGGCACGTATCCTGGACACACATAGACTGACCGGACCCAATTATAAAGATTGGCTCAGGAACTACAAAATATTTTTTGGGTTTCGAGAAGTTAACCCATGTATTGGACCAGGACCCTCCCACCTTACCAGCCCATCCATCCATTGAACAGAGAGCATCTCTGAAAAAATGGATAGACGAAGATAATAAGGCCAGATATTACATGTTGGGCTCGATGTCTGATGAGCTCCAGCGCCAACATGAAGATATCGGGACTGCTCGCCAAATGTTGGCTCACCTGCAGGAGATGTTTGGTGAACAGAGTCGCGCAGCCAAGTATCAAGTCACGAAATGACTTTTTAAGGCTAAGATGCGTGATGGGCAGTCAGTCCAAGATCACTGTCTGACAATGATCAAGGACATGGAAGAGCTTGAGAAGCTCGGTGTGAAGTTAGACTTGGACTTGCAGAATGATATTATTCTGCAATCCTTGACTGATGCATATGGGCAATTCATCATGAATTACCACATGCATAAACTTCAAAATTCCTTGGCCGAATTAATGAATATGCTGGTTACCGCTGAGCTTTCTATGAAAGGTTCTAAAGGCTCAGTTCTTGCTATGGAACGGACTTCTTCCAAAAGAAAGTCTTATGGAAAGAAAAAAGAAGTCTGTGAAAAAGCAAAAGGTGGAAGGATCAAAGAAGAAGAAGGCAGAGCCGAAGAAGAAGGTCCGATGTCAAAGGAAAGTGTTTCCATTGCAACAGCGACGGCCATTGGAAGCGGAACTGCCCTACTTACCTGGCCACCCTGAAGAACAAGAAGGAAGGTCCTTCTGGAGGTATGCTCGTTATTGAGTCTAACCTTACGGTTTCTTCTGCATCCAGTTGGGTGCTTGACTCTGGTTCTAGTGCTCATCTGTGCACTTCCATGCAGGGTCTTGAGGATAGCAGGAGGCTGAGGGATGGAGACATGATCCTACGCATCGGTAATGGAGCAAGAGTTGCTGCAGTAGCCGTGGGAACATACCCTCTTCGATTACCATCTGGTTTAGACTTAGTTTTAAAAGACTGTTATTATGTGCCTGCAGCTAGCAGAAATTTGATTTCTGTTTCATGCTTAGCACAAGAAGGCTATGTGATCACCTTCTTTAAGGACCATTGTAACATTCTTTATGAAAGAAATAAAATTGCAAATGGTTTCCTTATTAATGGTCTTTATCAGCTATATATTGATGTACCTATTCTAACTATCGAGCAAAACGTGAATGCCAAACGACCTAGGGATAGTCCAAATGATAGATATCTATGGCACCTGAGATTAGGTCATATAGCAGAAGATAGGATCAACAAATTGGAGAAAAATGGGCTATTGAGTCCATTGACTTTTGAGTCATATCCAACTTGTGAATCTTGTCTTCAAGGCAAAATGACTAAACTCCCTTTTGTTGGACATGGGGAGAGGGCCACAGATCTCCTTGCCCTAGTACATACTGATGTGTGCGGCCCATTTGATGTGCCGGCTAGAGGCAATTTTGTCTACTTCATTACCTTTACCGATGATCTGTCTAGGTATGGGTATGTGTATCTTATGAGACACAAGTCTGAAGCTTTTGAAAAGTTCAAAGAATTCAGACATGAAGTAGAAAAACAAACTGGAAAAACCCATTAAGGTTCTTCGATCAGATCGAGGAGGTGAATACCTTAGCCGGGAATTCCTAGACTATCTCAAGGAAAATGGCATAGTCTCTCAATGGACTCCACCAGGAACACCTCAACTCAACGGGGTTTCAGAACGGAGAAATCGGACTCTATTGGATATGGTTCGATCCATGATGAGCTTCACAGACCTCCCTGATTTTCTTTGGGGACATTCATTATTAACTTCAATCTTATCTACTGAATAGGGTTCCCTCTAAAACCGTTCCTACCACACCGTATGAGATATGGCACGGTAAGAAACCAAGTCTGAGTCATCTCAGAATTTGGGGTTGTCCGGCTCATGTCAAAAGACAACAAGCGGACAAGTTAGAGTTTAGGTCCTTTAGAGCTCGATTCATAGGATATCCTAAAGAGTCATTAGGATACTATTTCTACATTCCAGAAGACCACAATGTGATTGTGAGTCGACATGCCATATTTTCTTGAAAAATAGTTTATTCAAGATAGCGGCATTGGAAAGCAGATTAAGCTTGATGAGAAAGTCTCACAAGTACAGAATGAGCTAAGGACCAAGTTGGAACCAAATCAGGTTGAGCCAATAAGAACACTACCTCCTCCACCTCGTAGATCGGAAAGAGTTTCCCATCCCCCTGAAAGATACTTAGGTATTATTTCAGAGGAAGTAGAGAAAAATGTTCCTCATAGGTAATGGTGCTCATGGTGATGATCCCAAAACCTACAACGAGGCGATATCAGATATCGACTCCGAGAAATGGCTAGAGGCAATGCAGTCAGAAATTGACTCGATGCACTCAAACCAAGTCTGGACCTTGGTAGATCCACCAGAAGGTATAGTACCTATTGGGTGTAAATGGATCTTCAAGAGAAAGATTGGTGCAGATGGGAATGTGGAGACATTCAAGGCTAGACTAGTGGCAAAAGGTTATAGTCAACGTGCGAAGGCATTGACTATCAGGATACCTTTTCCCAGTAGGCTATGCTAAAATCCATCCGCACATTGCTTGCCGTTGCAGCCTATTTCGATTATGAAATATGGCAAATGGACGTGAAAATGGCATTCCTAAATGGATATCTTGAGGAAGATATCTATATGGAACAGCCGCTAGGTTTCACATCCAGTGATACTGATCACAAGGTTTGCAAGCTGCAAAGGTCCATATATGGACTTAAGCAAGCATCTCGGAGCTGGAACACTCGTTTCAATGATGTGATCAAAAATTTGGTTTCATCAAAAATGAAGAGGAACCATGTGTTTTCAAAAGGGTCAGTGGGAGCGCTGTTGTCTTCCTCGTATTGTACGTGGATGACATCCTCCTTATTGGGAATGATATTCCCATGTTGACATCAGTCAAATTATGGTTGTCCAAGGAATTCTCCATGAAAGACCTAGGTGAAGCATCCTTTATTCTAGGAATTAAGGTCTATAGGGATAGACCGAATAGGATGCTAGGACTTTCACAGAAGATGTACATAGAGGAAGTACTAAAGAGGTTTAGTATGGAAAACTCTAAGAGGGGATTAATACCCTTCAGACATGGTATTCATCTTTCCAAGAAGATGTGCCCCAGCACACCTGAGGAAATAGAACGCATGAGCAAGATCCCTTATGCTTCTGCAATAGGGAGCCTCATGTATGCCATGCTATGTACACGACCTGATATAGCCCATGCTGTGAGTGTCACAAGCAGATATCAGTCAAATCCAGGTGAAGAACACTGGACTTCTGTGAAATGTATCCTTAAGTACTTGAGAAGAACTAAGGATATGATGTTGGTCTTTGGTAACGGAGAACTCCAAGTTCCAGGGATACACAGACTCGGACTTTCATGTCCGATATAGATGATCGAAAGTCGACATCTGGCAAGACTGGTTTGTGCTGGAAGAGTTCCTAGCAAACAGCGATATCATCTCATCCAAGCACATTGAGCGGCGATTGCGATTACCTTGAGAAAGGTTACGTTGAGGTCAAGAGAGTCAACTCCGCAGATAATGTGGCAGACCCACTTACAAAGCCGTTGGGCCAGCAGAAGATCGAAGCCCACCTTGAGAAGATGGGACTTAGACTTGTAGCCAATTGGCTTTAGGACAAGTGGGAGATTGTTAGATATATGTGCCCTAGAAGCCAGAATTGGCTGACACTTGTAATACACTTCTAGGGGCAAAATTATAATTTTGACTATAATTAATAAAATGGGTTATTTTCTATCACACATGTGTATTTAGTGTCTGTGATACATCCTTTGAGTTAATGGTAATGATAATTCATATTTTCAAGAGTTGAAAATTTAAGACATGAATAATCATTATTAACTCATAAACATGCTCCCGACCATAGGATCATCACGAGGATGGTGATTGATCCGGAAGGTTGGTGTACGATCGCTTCTCTTTAGTAGATGAGTCTTGAGTCTACGGTGTGGAGACACCGGAGCGAGAGTACAGGTACTCGTTAGAGAACGAGGGCACTGAGCGTGACCACCTCGAGTAGTCATTAGGGAGTCTACCTTCTCGTCAATGACTGACTCGATGCTGCAGTAGTGTGTCTGGTTCTTTGACCTGAGATGCATCGGCAGTTCACCTTGAGGGTGTTATAGTTTGACTACACCATTACTCGGTCTCCTAGCCATATGGAACCCTGAGGTGTATGTTGGCTATAGCATGTTCATTGTAGGAACTGGATTGCATCAAGATGGGAATCTATCTACCTCGGTGGTAGAGGAGTAGCCCTATGATGATCATGAGAATCAAGTCCTGAAGCCCATGGCCATGGCAGAGTGAAATAATAGAAAGAGTTTCTATTTAGATTTTCACATTGGACTCGAATCGAATGATTACATCATATGACAGAGACTAGGGTTTGACGAGTTCACCTTAACCCTAATCTGATCGGGGCTCAAGATAGAAGAACTTAATCACACAGGTAGCTGCACCAAGAGGTTCGCATTCAGCTCTGATGGGTTGCCACCATATACTGCTAGGTGTCACTGGTGGATTTTGGGAGCAATTAGAATGATTTAGATGATCGATCATTCTAGCTGTTCGAATCAGAAGAGTTCTGATCCATCGAAAGGAGTTTCGATGATGTCTATGATAGAGATCATGACATATCCCATTACCATACAGAACTGAACCTAACTGGGTCACACAAACAAGGGTTTGAATCTGGTGATCATCAATTGAACTGATCTAGTTCAATTGATCTGAATGAGATTCAATTAGGTTCAAGGAAAATCGTGCTAGCACTCGATTGAACCTAACGTTCTTCTTTTACTATCATAAATAAGTTGTCCTGACTGAGCCAAAGGAGTTTGTGCTCAATCAGAGGCCTTCATATGGTCTGACTGGAGGTTGTCCAAGTCAGAATAGGTTGTCTTATTTGTAAGACATTACCTGCCATTTTTGGTCACCTGCCATTTCTTGTTCTTTGACTTTGGTCAAAAGTCTACCTTTGACTGGTCAAACGTTGACCATTGACCCTTTGACTTTTGACCACATGTCATGCACCTATTGGAGAGCTGGTGGGGGCTTGTCCCCCTGCCAGAACCTGGCAAGGAGAAGGGCGCACGCCAAGGGTGGCGTGAGCCCAAGTAGGAGGCGCCTAGGAGTCCTTGTTGGACAAGGACTCCACCTCCCTTTTGGATTCCAATCAGAGTTCTACTAAGAATCCAGTTTGACTGGTCTTAGGCGCCCTCTAAGGAGGAATCCAGGGGTCTCTATTCCAACCAATCAGATTTAGATCTGATTTCACAAAGGGTTGTGATTGGTTGAGAGGAAGAGGAGTTGGATCACAAGAGGTCTATAAATAAGACCCTGCGCCCAACCCTAATTCCAATGCTATTAGATACGCCCCAAGGCTGCCTCTCCCCTCCTTCTCCATGCCATAGTCTCTTCTCCCTCTTGCTCTCCACGTCCAAAAGGTGTTTTGGACTTAGTTTGGTTGGTGCGATTCAGATCAAGGAAAGGCGATCAAAAGCAAGAAGGCTGCGCTGCTGCAAAAGGACGACTGCAGATCTTCAAAAGAGTTTTGAAGATCCTCCAGATCAGATCCAGATCTGATTTTTGGAGGTGTGATAGAGAAGAAGAGGATCTCCAGATCCAACCCGAGTGGATACCGGTAGAGGCCAGGCGCTTGCGTGGCTAAGATCCAGAACCTTCCGCTGCAATCAGGATCATCTACAGGGTAATAGGATTACCTAAATCAGGTAAATTGAATTTGATTTAATTTACTTATTTTATTTTATTTATTAAAATAATAAGAATCAGATCTGAAATATATCAAGATCTGATTGAGGTCAAGAGAAAATTTTTGAAATATATCTCTTGATCTAATCAGATCTAGACGAACCTGGACCGGGAAATCAGGATTTCCCTTCAATAATATTCAGTGTTTGCATATGTGCTAGGTATCAATCAGACCCTAGAGAATCATATTTGCTTGCTGTCAAAAGAATCTTTAGATACTTATCTGGGATACTTAATGTAGAACTATGGTATGATAGAGCATCTTAATTTGAATTAATTAGTTACTCTGATGCTGATTTTGCTGGGTGCAAACTTGATAGGAAAAGTACGAGTGGCATATGTCAATTCATAGGAGTAAATTTTATTTCTTGATTTAGTAAGAAACAAAACTCAGTAGCACTCTCAACGGTCAAGGCTGAATATATAGCTGTTGGGAGTTATTGTGCATAAATTCTTTGGATTAAACAATAATTAGAAGATTTTGAATTCAAACTTAATAAGATACCCATAAGATGTGACAACATAAGTGCAATTAATTTAACCAAGAATCCAATTTAACACTCAACATTCAAACACATTGAGATAAGACATCACTTCATAAGAGATCATGTACAAAACAATGATGTGGTGCTTAAATTTATTAGTACTGATAAATAATTAGCTGACATATTCACAAAACCCCTTAATGAAGAAAAATTTAGCATTATTAGAAGAGACTTAGGACTATGCTATCAACCTGATTAAATTTCATTCTTCATAATTCTAAGTAAATCAAATTAAACCCAAAAGAATTAAATCTTATATATAAAATTAATGATCAATATTTAGAAAAATAACTAGACATTACTTGAATGACAAACCTCCTTTGAAACTTTAAAAGTTTCAGAACTATTGCTCGAGTCAACTCGAGCAAACTAGTTTGAAACCACGAGTCGACTGTCGGGGCCCACAGAGGTTAAAACGAATCCATGACTATTTGCGATGCCCTAAAAAAATCTTCATCTCGATGAGCAGAGGGCCTATCGTCCCCCCAAATCCAATCCAACAGTATTGCTTGTCTCCCTACCATCTCGTCCCTTCGATTCATGAAGTCAAAGGCCGACTTTGGGTAAAATGGTTGGAGAAAGATGTGGACTGCGAAAAGTTTGTAATACCCATGGAGCTGAAGAATGGGTGAGGAGAAGGAAAGCCTAAATGGAACGAGCAGCATTCCAACCATCTAAGATTTCTTATCCCTTCGAAGTGTTAGATGTGTGTCCAAGAAGCTAGATTGACTGTCACTTGTAATACACTTCTAAGGGCAATTTTATAATTTTGACTATAAATTAATAAATGAGTTATTTTCTATCATAGTGTATATTTGAAAGTGTCTATGATACATTCTTTGAGTTAATGGTAATGATAATTTATATTTTTAAGAGTTGAAAATTTAAGACATGAAATTTTATAATTAACTCATAAACTTCTTCCGATCGTAGGATCATCACGAGGATGGTGATCGATCCAGAAGGTTGGTGTACGATCACTTTCTTAGGATAGACGTATCTTTTATCTATGGTGTAGAGATACCGGAGCAAGAGTATAGGTACTCATTAGAGAATGAGGGCACTGAGCGTAACCACCTCGAGTAGTCATAAGAAAGTCTACCTTCTTGTTGATGACTGACTCGATGCTGCAGTGGTGTGTCTGGTTCTTTGACCTGAGGTGCATCGATAGTTCATCTTGAGGGTGTTATAGTTTGACTACACCATAACTCAGTCTCCTAGCCATTCGAAACCATTAGGTGTATGTTGGCTATAGAATGTTTATTGTAGAAATTGGATTCCACCAATAGGGGATCTATCTACCTCGGTACATGAGGAGTAGCCCTATGATAATCATGAGATTAACTCCATAAGCCCATGGCCATGGTAGAGTGAAGATGATAGAAAGAGATTCTATTAGGATTTCATATTGGACTCGAATCGAATGATTAATTCATAAATTGGACATTGGGTTTGACGAGTTCACCTTAACGCTCAAGATAGAAGAACCCAATCACACAGGTAACTATACCAAAAGATTTACTGTCAATTCTAACAGATTGCCACCATATACTACTAGGTGTCACTAGTGGAATTTAGGAGTAATTAAAATGATTTTGATGATCAATCATTCTAATTGTATGAATCAGAAAAGTTCTGGTCCATCAAAAGGTGTTTCAATGATGTCAATGATGGAGATCATGATATGTATTATTACCATATAAAACTAAACCTAATTGGGTCACATAAATAAGGGTTTAGGTCTAGATGTCATCAATTGAGTTAAGTCAGTTTGATTGATTTAGATTAGATCCAATCAGATTCAAGGTAATCGTGCTAGCACATGATTGAGCCTGACTTTCTCCTTCTGAAATCTTTTTGATTCATTATAATTGAGTCAAATTTGATTTTACTCATTCTTATATTTTGAATAGATTTATTTTTATCTGATTGGAATAAGTCTAGGTTAGATTAATTATAGAAATTAAATTCATTCATAGTCAAATTGGACTAGGGTCAAAAGTTGACCTATTTGAGAGAATTGAGGATCACCTGATTAGATTCTTTTAAATTTTTTTTAGAAATCATTTTGATCTACTTTTTGGATATGTGATAGAACATGAGTTATGCATTGGGTGTACCAAATCTTATGATTTTTAGAGGTGTTTAGACTGAGTTATGATAGAGTTTGATTTGGATCAAACTCTTGAGGGAAGAGTCCTAGGCGCAGTGGACTCTTCCTTATCCACTCATGCTGACACCTTTTTGAATCATTTTTGACAAAAAAAAATAGATGAGATCTGATGAATTTTCGTGAAGAATAAGTCTTATAATTTTAATGATAAAATAAATAAGTTATTTTGGTCAAAAAGAACTTTAAGTAGGCATTGGACATAAAAGTCTTTCTCATGTCAAAGTGCATTCAATGCAAGAAATAATTTTCCATGCCCAAAGTCTGCCATCCCTAATATCCCACACCCCCTTTATCCTCTCTCTTCTTCTCTTCTACAAGCCTAAAAAATTAGGCACAAATCTGAGAAGAAGGACTAAGATTTTTTGCACAATATTTAGGATCTACGCGACGGTGTTCGTATGATGGACGGGCTGCCTTCAGAAATAGTTTTGAAGATTCTTTGGATTAGATCTAGATCTGACTTTTGGAGAGAAGGTTCATGAGAAGAAGATGTTCAGATCCTACCCTAGTGGATATTGGTAGAGGATAGGTGTGTGCGTGGCTCCTTCCAGAACCTCAAGAATCAACAAGATCATTGCAGGATAATTAGATAACCCAATCAGATACTTTAAATTAAATTTAATTTAATTTTAATTTTTAATTTTTAATATCAAATCATCATGATAAGATTTGAAAACTTTTAGATCTAATCAGATTATTTAAAAATTTTTTTAAAAAATCTTCCTCATATTTGATCAGATCTGCACGATTCTGCAATGGAAAACAATATTTTTCCTTCAACTAGTATTTGAATTGCATTAGTAGTTCTTTAGATCTACCTTAGATCTAATTTTAATTTTATTTATGATCTGATATTGAAAGATTTTAGATGTCACATCAGATATGATTAAATTTAAAATCAAAAAATTAAAAATTAAATAATTTAGATTTAATATGTATGAGATGCATGATTAAACTAGGTATAGAATAGTTCTATGTATAGTCTAGTATGATCATGTATTTAATTTAATTAAATATAATTTTAGATCTATTTAATTTATATTTTTTTATGTTATAATTATTTTAATCAAATCTGAAAATAGAAAATAAAGTTTTAAATTTTTGATTTATTCATATGAGATATGAAAGATGCTTGCTTAGACTAGTCATAGAATAGTTCTATAAGATGTCTAGAATAATTTTAATTTTGAAATGACCAAATTTAAAATTTTATTTTTTAAATTTAATATGTGATGTTTCAGATCTAAAAATATGCATATTGATGATACATGAGATATATGCAAGGCATGTATTAGTTAGATCTTTTTATATGTGATATATGATCTAAATAGTTTTGTTGTAAAAAATTATATTTCTAATTAAGGAGTTCCCCATGACTGTCCGATCATAAGAATAAAGTAGGGTTTAAAGGTCCTCTCCTTCCATTCGATGGGATGTTCTTATGGCATGTAGGGGTGCTGCACGTTCATCCTTAATCAGAAATCAGAACTTATTTTTCTTCAAAATCCTAGATCCTGAAACCCTAAGATTTTTATTACATATTTTATTCATGAACCCAAAATTTAATTAAGAATTAAGATTATAAAATTAATTAGATCTAAAATTATGAATTTTTAGATCTAAGACATATTCATAAAATTGGGTTTGGGCTTGGATAGCTTAAATAGGTCTAGCGGTTGATCAAATCGAATCAAGAGTTGGTTAGGTGGGATCAAAGAAAGCTTAGATTTAACCAGTCTAATAGGATTAAATCTAGATCAAGATCGAATCACATTAAGATGTGACTCGATCAAATCAAGACCTAATTTGGCTCCGTGGTTTGAGCCTGGATTGTAGGCTAACCCAATAAATTCTAATTCGATAATTTGATGTCTAAGGTAAGTTTGGCAGATACGATTGATTGATTTTTAATTAGGAGCTACTCGACCTGAATGCATTCTTATTGAGTTAATGGCATATCCCTTCCACCGGTCTCACTTACCTGGATATTTATATCGATCCAGTTCTGATTTGAGGTGGTTAACAATTCGAGCCAACCCATACCACTAGGTTAGTCATAATTATTATGACTAAGTTAAGTCAAGTTTAAAGAGATCTAAATTAAATCTTCCTAAGAAAATATTAAGTCTAAGATCTTCAACCATTGTAGATGTGCGGATCCTTCCCAGGATTGATTATTTTCGATTGGATACAGTGGTTCAGTTGCATCAGAATGATGCAACCATGTCTATTAGGCATTGGATGCTATGGATTGGAGGATGGGTTGGGCTCAATATTTCAGATATGGTGAGGGATCCAATCAGAAATTCAATCTGTGCAAATGGTGGGTCTGACTTAACTAAGGAGTGGATCAATATTTTGGATATGGTGAGATTCATGAATTGGAGATCAAGTTTGGGTACACCATGATTAAAAAATTATTAGATAAGAGTTGTCCACTTATCGGTTGATCCATCATCAATAACTGTTAGGTGAGGTGGTGAGTCAGTTGGTGGGACCACACCACCCACTAGAAATCTATAATCATGGAGATTTTTGCATCTTTGCTAAGAAAGTGTAGGGATCTGAGTAAATAGTGGGAGCCTAATTTATTTAAAAATAAAATCTTTAAATAAATTATTTAAGTCTAATTACAAAATCTAACTAGAAACTTTGACTCTCTACAGGAAAATGTCTGTGTCCAACCCACTAACCCATATCCTGGACATCCATAGACTAACCGAATCCAACTACAAAGATTGGATCCAAAACTTTAAAATTATTTTGGATTCCTAGAAGTTGACTCATGTGTTAGAACAGGATCCTCCCACCTTATCAGTCCGTCCATCTGTTGATCAGAGAGTGTCTCTCGAGAAGTGGATGAATGAAGATAATAAAGTCAGGTATTACATGTTGAACTTGATGTCTGATGAGCTCCAGCACCAATATGAAGATATTAAGACTAGCCGCCAAATGTTGGCTCACCTGCAAGAGTTATTTGGTGAACAGAGTTGCGCAGCTAAATATCAAATCACTAAAAAACTTTTTAAGGCTCAAATGCAAGATGGGCAGTCAGTCCAAGATCATTGTCTTATGATGATCAAAGACTTGGAAGAGCTTGAGAAGCTCGATGTCAAGTTAGATCAGGATCTACAAACTGACATAATTCTGCAGTCTTTGACTGATGTGTATGGGCAGTTCATCATGAGCTACCATATGCATAAACTTCAGAATACCTTGGCTGAGCTCATGAATATGCTGGTTACTGCTGAGCTTTATATGAAAAGTTCTAAAGGCTCAGTACTTGCTGTGGAATGGACTTCTTCTAAGAGAAAGTCTTTTAGAAAGAAGAAGTCCACGAAGAAGTAGAAGGTGAATGGTGAGAAGAAGAAGAAGATAGAGTCGAAGAAGAAGGCCGCTGATAAAGAAAAATATTTTCATTGCAATAGCCATTGGAAGCGGAACTACCCTCTTTACCTAGCCAGCCTAAAGAATAAGGAGGCACGTCCTTCTGGAGGTTTGCTCGTTATAGAATCTAATCTTATGATTTCTTCTGCATCCAGTTGGATGCTTGACTCTAGTTCTAGTGCTCACTTATGCACTTCTATGTAGGGTCTTGAGGATAGCAGGAGACTGAGGGATGGTGAAATAATCCTATGCATCGAAAATGGAGCAAGAGTTACTGTTGTGGCCGTGGAAACCTACCCTCTGCGATTACCATCAGGATTAGACTTAGTACTTAGAGAATATTTTTATGTTCCTGTAGCAAGTAGGAATTTGATTTCTATTTCATGTTTAGCACTGGAAGGCTATGTAATTAGTTTTCTTAAGGACCATTGTAATATTCTATATGAAAGAAATAAAATTGCAAGTGGTTTTCTTATAAATGGTCTATATCAGTTACATATTGATGTTTCTGTTTTTAATATTGAGCAAAATGTGAATGCCATAGGATCAAAATGACCTAGGGATAGTCTAAATGATAGGTATCTTTGGCATCTTAGGCTAGATCATATAGCTGAAGACAGAGTTAACAAATTGGAGAAATTCAGACTATTGAGTTCGTTGACTTTCAAGTCATATCCGATTTGTGAATCGTGCCTTCATGGCAAAATGACCAAGCTTTCTTTTGTGAGACATGGGGAAAGGGCCATGAACCTACTTGCCCTAGTACATACTGATGTATATTGCCCATTTGATGTGTAAGCCAGGGATAATTACATCTACTTCATCATCTTTATTGATGATTTATTTCAGTATGGGTATGTATATTTGATGCAATACAAGTCTGAAGCTTTTGAAAAATTTAAGAAATTTAGACTCAAAGTAGAAAAATAAATAGGAAAACTCATTAAGATTCTTTGATCAGATCGAGGAGGTGAATACCTTAGTCAAGAATTTCTAGACTATCTTAAGGACAATGGCATAGTCTCATAATGGACTCCATCTAGAATGCCTCAACTCAATGAGATTTCAGAACGGAGAAATTGGATCCTATTAGATATGGTTCGATCCATGATGAGCTTCATAGACCTTCCTAAGTTTCTTTAGAAATATAGTCTGTTGACCACTATATATCTATTGAATAGGGTTCCATCTAAAATCGTTCCTACCACACCATATGAGATATGGCATGGTAAAAAATTAAGTTTGAGTCATCTCAAAATTTGGGATTGTCTAGCCCATGTCAAGAGACAATAAATGGACAAATTAGAGTCTAGATCCTTTAAAGCTTAATTTATTGGATATCTTAAAGAGTCATTAGGATATTTTTTCTATCTTTCAGAAGATCACAATGTGATTGTGAGTCGACATGCCATCTTTCTTGAAAAATAGTTTATTCAAGATAATGGCATCGGAAGATAGATTAGGCTCGAGGAGAAAGTCTCCTAAGAGCCACGAGCCAAGAAATCTATAGAATCCAATCAGATTGAGCTAGTCTAATCACCACCTCGTCCACCTTATAGATCAGAAAGGATTTTTCATCCCTCTGAAAGATACTTAGATACTATTTCAGAGGACGTAGAGAAAATGTTCCTCATAGGAAAAGGGTTTCATGGTGATGATCCCAAAACCTATGATGAGGCAATATCAGATATCGACTCTAGGAAATGGTTAGAGGCAATGAAGTCAGAGATTGACTCAATGCACTCAAACCAAGTCTGGACCTTGGTAAATCCACCTGAAGGTATAGTACCTATTAGGTGTAAATAGATCTTTAAGAGAAATATAGGTGCCGATGGGAATGTAGAGACATTCAAAGCAAGGCTCATAGCAAAAAGATATAATCAGTGCGAAGGCATTGACTATCGGGATACTTTTTCATCAGTAGCCATGCTCAAATTCATCCGCGCATTGCTTGCTATTGCAGTATATTTTGATTATGAAATTTGGCAGATGGATGTGAAAATGGCATTCTTAAATGGATATCTTGAGGAAGATATCTATGTGGAACATCCACTGGGTTTCACATCTAGTGATACTGATCACAAGGTCTGCAAGCTGCAAAGGTCCATATATGGACTTAAGCAAGCATCTTGGAGCTGGAATGCTCGTTTCAATGATATGATCAAGTCGTTTGGATTCATCAATAACAAAGAGAAGCCTTGTATTTTCAAAAAGATTAGTGAAAGCGTTGTTGTCTTTCTCGTACTGTACGTGGATGACATTCTCCTAATTACGAATGATATTTTCATGTTGACAATAGTCAAAATGTGATTGTCTAAAGAATTCTCCATGAAAGACTTAGGAGGGGCATCCTTTATTCTAGGAATTAAGGTCTATAGAGATAGACCAAATAGGATGCTGGGTCTCTCATAGAAGATGTACATAGAGGAGGTGCTAAAGAGGTTTAGCATGGAAAACTCCAAGAGGAGATTGGTGCCCTTCAGACATAGCATTCATCTCTCCAAGAAGATGTATCCCAACACACCTGAGGAGATTGAATGCATGAGCAAGATCCCTTATGCTTCAGCAATAGGAAGCCTCATGTATGCCATGCTATGTACACGACCTGATATTTTTCATGCTGTGAGTGTCACGAGCAAGTATCAGTCGAATCCAGATGAAGAGCACTGAACTTCTGTAAAATATATCCTTAAGTACATGAGAAGGACTAAGGATATATTTCTAATTTTTGGTAATGGAGAATCCCAAGTCCAGGGGTATACAGACTCGGATTTTATGTCTGATATAAATGATCGAAAGTCGACATCTGAAAGTCTATTTGTATGCAATGATGATGCTGTCAGCTGGAAGAGTTTCAAGCAGACTGTGATAGCAGATTCCACCATGGAAGTAGAGTACATCACTACATCGGAAGCTATAAAGGAGGTATTCTGGTGCAAGACATTTGCCATAGATTTTGGAGTGATGCCATTAGATGCCATCCCTCTGTATTGCGACAACAACGGTGCTATAGCCTAGCTAAGGGGCCAAGGTCTCATCAGAAATCTAAGCACATCGAGCTGCGATGCCACCTCATCCGTGATTACCTCGAGAAGGGATACATCGAGGTCAAGAGAGTCGACACTGCAGATAATGCGATTGACCTGCTGATAAAGTCATTGCATCAGTAGAAGATTGAAGCCTACCTTGAGAAGATGGAACTTAGATTTGTAGCCAATTGACTTTAGGTCAAGTGGGAGTTTCTTAGATGTGTGCCCTAGAAGCCAGATTGGCTATCACTTATAATACACTTCTAAGGATAATTTTATAATATTAATTATAAATTAATAAATGAATTATTTTCTATCATAGTGTGTATTTAAAAGTATCTATGATACATCCTTTGAGTTAATGGTAATGACAATTCATATTTTTAAGAGTTGAAAATTTAAGACATGAATTTTTATAATTAACTAATAAACTACTCCCGACGGTAGGATCATTACGAAGATGGTGATCGATCTGAAAGATTGGTGTACGATCACTTTCATAGGATAGATGTGTCTTGAGTCTATGGTGTGGAGATATCGGAGTGAGAGTATAGGTACTTGTTAGAGAATGAGGGCACTGAGCGTGACCACCTCGAGTAGTCAGAAGAAAGTCTATCTTCTTGTTGATGACTGACAAGATGCTACAGTGGTGTGTCTAGTTCTTTGATTTGAGGTGCATCGGTAGTTCACCTTGAGGTGTTATAGTTTGACTACACCATAACTCGATCTCCTAGTCATTCAGAATCCTAAGGTGTATTTTGGCTATAGCATGTTCATTGTAGGAATTGGATTGCACCAATAGGAGATCTATGTACCTCGATAGATGAGGAGTAGCCCTATGATAATCATGAGATTAAGTTCATAAGCCCATGGCCATGGCAGAGTGAAGATGATAGAAAGAGTTTTTATTAGGGTTTCACATTGGACTCGAATCGAATGATTAATTCATAAATTGGACATTGGTTTTGACGAGTTCACCTTAACCCTAATTCTGTCGGGGCTCAAGAGAGAAGAATCCAATCATAAAGGCAACTATACTGAGAGGTTCACTTTCAATTTTGATAGATTGCCACCATATACTATTAGATGTCACTAGTGAATTTTGGGAGCAATTAGGATGATTTTGATGATCAATCATTCTAGTTATATGAATCAGAAAAGTTCTAGTCCATCGAAAGGTGTTTCGATAATGTCGATGATGGAGATCGTGACATATCTCATTACCATATAGAATTGAATCTAATTAGGTCATACAAATAAGGGTTTGGGTCTGGATGTCATCAATTGAGCTAAGCTAGTTTGATTGATTTGGATTAGATCCAATTAGGTTCAAGATAATCATGCTAGCACATGATTGAGCCCGACTTTCTCCTTCTGAAATCTTTTTGATTCATCGCAATCGAGTCAAATTTAATTTGACTCATTATTATATTTTGAATTAGTTTATTTTCATCAGACTAGCATAAGTCTAGGTCAGATTAATTATAGAAATTAAATCCATTCATAGTCAAATTGGACTAGGGTTAAAAGTTGACCTAATTGAGAGAATTGAGGGTCACCTGATCGGATGCTTTTAAAAAATTTTATAAAAATTATTTTGACCTAATTTTTGGATATGTGATAGAGCACGAGCTATGAACTGGATGTACCAAATTTCATGACTTTTAGAGGTGTCTAGCCTAAGTTATGATAGAATTTAATTTGGATCAAACTCCTAAGGAAAGAGTCCTAAGTGCAGTGAACTCTTCCTTATCTGCTCATGCCGACACATTTTTGAATCATTTTTGGTAAAAAAAGTAGATGAGATCTGATGGTTTTTCATGAAAAATAAGTTCTAGAGTCCTAATGATAAAATAAATAAGTTATTTTGGTCAAAACGGACTCTAAGTAGGCATTGGATATAAAAGCCTTTCTCATGTCAAAGTGCATTCAATGCAAGAAATAATTTTCCATGCCCAAAGTTTGCCATCCTTGATATCCCACACTCCCTCTATCCTCTCTCTTCTTCTCTTCTACAAGCCTAAAAAGTTAGGCACAAATCTGAGAAGAAGGTCCAAGGTTTTTGGCATAATATTCAGGATCTACGCGATGGTGTTCGTGTGATGGATGGGTTGCCTTCAAAAATAGTTTTGAAGGTTTTTTGGATCAGATCTAGATCTGATTTTTGGAGAAAAGGTTTATGAGGAGAAGACATTTAGATCCGACTTAAGTGGATATCGATAGAAATCAGATGCATGCGTGGCTTCTTCCAGAACCTCAAAAATCAATAAGATCATTTAGGATAATTAGATTATCTAATCAGGTACTTTAAATTAAATTTGATTTAATTTTAATTTTTAATTTTTAATATTAGATCATCATGATTAGATCTAAGAACTCTTAGATTTAATTGGATCATTTAAAAATTTTTAAAAAAATCTTTCTCAGATTTGATCAGATCTGTACGATTCTATGGTGAAAAATAGTGTTTTTCCTTCATGAAGAATCCATTTAGGAAGAATCCCAATAGAATCAAGGTATACCGAACTCACCTCCTCCACCAACTTCACCTATCGGTAGGATGGCCACTAGAGCCATTGCAATGGAGAGGAGAATTGATTTTGATTTCTTTGAAAGTTATAATTTTTCTATTAGGACTTGAATTGGTAGGATGGGGTGGAGAAATTTCTATACAATGGACATCCCCATGTACCCTAAGTTGATTAGAGAGTTCTATGAAAATCTTAAAAAAAATTTTCTAAAATTGTAAGTACAGTCAAAGGTATACAAATTGAGGTGACTGAGGAGAATTTGGCTCAGATTTTTGGTATCACAAAAGAAGGTTTTGTGCCTGATAAATTATCTGACAAAAAGAGGGGTTTGAGATTAATTATGGGGAGGGATGATATTGTAGAAGATGTACTAGCACCCACACTATCAGTGAAAATGAGAGTTCTTCATCATATCATCAGTGGAATTTTCATTTTGAAATTAGGTAGACATGACTTTGTGTCTGAAAGAGAGCTGTGCATGATGTATTTGATGGTTCAGGAAACTCAAATAAATCTATCTGGCATTATGATGCATCAAATGAGAGAGGCAACATCTAGAAACAAGGTATGCTTGCCCTATAGATTGGCCTTAACTAGGATTTTTGAGACTATAGGAGTATTACTAGAGAATGAAGCAAGTAAGAAGCAGTCTCACTATGATGTTTATGACATGAGAGCCTTGACCAGAATGCAATTTTATGTAGAGAATGAAAGATAGGTCAAAAATATTTCTGGTCAAGAGAGGAGAGCACCTAGGGTTGTAAAGGTAGGAGAGCCCTCTACTCTAGTTGCAGTCCGAGATGCATCTGACACTGACCCTGGTATACCTATGACACCTCGAGCTCCACCCATGGGGAGGTTTTCACAGACACCACTTGCTAACTCTGCATCTATGGAGAGACTGACAGACATGATATCTATCAGAGTTAGTAGAGAGATTCAAAAAATATTTGAGAGAGTAGAGACTAAATAGATAGAGATGAGATCTATCTCTTAGAGGCTTTCTATTCTAGAGTAGAGGGAGAATACACATGACATATCCATTGATCACTCTAGCATCATTGAGGAGCTTGCTCGGCTCAGGAGGAGAGTTGAGTCTGGAGGCACTGAGATGTGGCAGCAATCAGTAGCCTAGGTTAGGCACAATAGTAGGGCATCATTTTAGTACTTGAAGCCATGGACAGTTTGATTGAAAAAATAGAGAGACTCGCTCCAGGTGCGATACCACCACCAGCAGCAGCAGATGCCGTAGCTAGGGCAGCCATGCCTTAACCTCCACCTCCTCCACCTATGTTACCTGGTTAGTCCACCCAGGTATCCACGAGTGAGAGCAGACGACCACTTAGAGTCTATACTCATGGAGGGCCTCTTCCCTTGCAGGTAGTCGAACCTTCTACTAGGACTAGGAGCAGGAGATCCAGACCTTCTACCTCACGAGCCTCATAGACTCTAGTGTCTGTCCACTTCTTGTACTTAGATCTATATATTAGGAGTATATGGTTGTATTTGACTCTATGTACTTGGCACTTATAGATGTAAACTTGCTTAACCTAGTCTTGCTTTGAACTTGATGTTTCATTGTATCATAGTGCATTTTGTTAATGCAATAAAACTCATGATCACTTACTCTTACACTCATTTTGAACATTTGCCTTAACTTTATATTTTTGATTGATGACAAAAAGGGGGAGTAATATGTATATGAGCATGAATTTATTCACTTTGAATATGTTAAATTTAAATTTTTCAGCATAAAAGTTTAAGATAAAAATTTTCAGCTTGAATGTGTTAAGCATGAATATGTTAAGAACTAAAATTTTCAGCATATATGCTATGCATTATATGTTTGGAGTTTGTGCCATGATCATACTCTATGTATGATTGTTTAATACTGATGCTTGGCACACACATATAGATATATGCTGGCAATTTACCATTCTAATAAGTATGAGCAGAAAACTTAATCTTGAATTTAAAAGATATATTAAAAATATAAGTATTAATTGAAGGAGAGATAAATATGAAAATACAAAAGGGATTAAATCATTAATCTATTGAAAATATCCTTAATACATTATTATTGCACATTTCTTGTTCATATACACAATGTTTTGTCATCATCAAAAAGAAAAAGATTGTTGACCCCAAGGATTGATTTTAATGAGTAATAAAATATTTGAGTATATATTTTAACTAATGAAGTTGATGAGATCATGTTTCAGGATGTATTTTAGAGTATCAAATAAAACATCTGTATAAGTGAATTTGAAAATTGATAGAGAAGAGTTTAAGGCATTTAGAGCATAAATCATATCTGAAACAAGGCTTGAAAAAGATATCCCAAAACCAGAATTCAAGAGAAAATCTTTTGGACAAACTAAAATATTTCAACATAAGAAGCCCATGAGTCGACTCAAGGTTTGACTCATTGTTCAGCTCGAGCTAATACGCAGACTGGCATGCAGAAGTTTCAGAAGAAATAGTCTCGAGCAGAGACTCGAGTTGACTCGAGGTTCTCGAGTCGAAGTCTCAGTAAAAATCTAGAGAATGATGATTTCGGAGCAAGGTCTTGAGTGGAGGCTCGAATTGACTCGAGATTCTTGAGTCGAAGTCTCAGTGAAAATTCAGAGAATGATAATTTTGGGGTAAGATCTCGAGTAGAGACTTGAGTCGACTCAAGGTTCTCGAGTCGAAGTCTCAGGAGAAATACAGAAGATGATAATTTTGAAGCAAATTTGGCATAGTCTCGAGTAGAGGCTCGAGTCAACTCGAGGTCCACAAGCTGAAGTCTCAGTAAAATATAGAAAGACTGATCTTCATATAGAAACTCTCGAGCTAAGGAATGAGAGGAGCAAATGGCCTCGAGCTGATGCTCGAGTCGACTTGAGCTCCAACGGCTAGTTTCTGCAGACTGTCCAGAACTATGGAGATTGGGTTCAAATGATTGTTTTTGCTTCTCTAATGGTCAAATAGGATTCTCCAACCTTCCAAATATGGAAAATCATCTACAAAACATCTAAAGAAAGTGACATAAAAATAAGATCATTGAAAGGAATCAAAAAGTTAAGAGAAAGAGCAAAAAGAGCCCTGAAAAGAGAGCATTCCACTCCCAACTCCAAGAAACATCAAATCAAGTGATTCCATTCTGTAAGAAGACAAGCTCAAGTAGTTCAAAATCCTTCCTCCAAGAAGACTCCAAAAAGCTTCATCGATTTATTTGCTCATCAAAGAAGCTTTTTGTTCATTTTTATTGTTCAACTTTCCTCTTTCTTGTAACTTAGCTTCAATAGGATTTTAAAGCTAAGGAGAAGGCTTATCCAAGCCTGAAAATTGGATTGTAAGCCAAAGGTTGGCTTAGGGGTTGGTAGTGGTTGGTGAGCTGGTGTAAAAACCAACTAGCTTTTAGATAGTGAGCCTTGAAAAACTATCTAACTGTAATCTTGGAGAAATTATAGTGACATTCTCAAGTGGGCCTTGGGGAGTGGACGTAGGTGCAAGGGACACCAAACCACTATAAATTTCCTAGTATTTGTGATTGTCTTATTTACTTCATTTCATTGCATTTATATTTCTGCATTTATGCAAACTTAGAACTAAAGCATACACCATCACATCACTTATTTTTGAAAACAGCACATAACTTATTTTAAGTTTTGAAAAATCCAATTCACCCCCCCTGTTGGATTGTCTTGCCGGGCAACACCCTCTCAACGACCCTTTTGTACCTCGACAACCTTATTAGAAATAGGAGAAGGATCTCGTTCTAACAAGGATAATGGCCAACCATATCAGAAATAGAAGGAGGACCTCATCCTGATGTGGATGAAGACCTCCACATGGGACATGAAGACCCCCGATTCCCAAATCAGGGGAGGAGCTAATTTTCAAGCCAAATTCAAAAATCCTTGTTCATAAACAAGGAGGACAGATCTATAAATTAATAAACCTCGATCATTATTCCAAAAATAGTACAAAAATAAGAAATTTTACAAGCACTTGATTGAGACAAGACATTGAAGAAGAAACAAAAGTAGCATTTATTTCACTAAAATGGAGCTCATTACAAGTGGAGGTCTGCAAGACCGATTACAAAAAAAAAAGAGAAAGAAGGAGAAAAGAGACGAAGTCCTACTTTGACTTGGACTTTAGACTTCCACCCCCAGCCAGCATAAGGGAGTGCTTTAAATCTTCCACCTTTTCCTCGAGTTCTTGTCTCGCTGCTAAACTCTTGCTCAGTAATTGCTGAGACCTTTGAAAGTCTTTTTCAGCCTTCCTTAGCCTCTTTCTTAAAACAACCAATTCAACCTCTGCATCCTTCATAGTATTCTATTGATAAACCATTTGTATTTTCAATTATTGTAGCTTGACCTTTTCTTTTTCATATAGTTTAGAAAAGTTCTCCATGGTCCTTTTTAAAGAACCAATTTCCTCAAAATTTTTGCTTAAATTGGCTTGAGTCCTGTCCGCTAACTACTTTCGAAGCCGAGCAATCTCTTCGTTAGCTTTTTGAACTATTTGTTAGAGTTCGATAATTTGGTCACTCTAGCCGAGCTCATAACTCTTATACGAATCCTCAACCGTGTGCAGTTGGTTCTGATGTTTTGAGCATCTTTTGGACTAATCCTAACCATATTCTTCTCGATTGGTAGATCATGTTGAAGTTCCTTTTAGAAGTTGGATCTTCTCCTTCATTGTCTTGAGTTCAACTTCAAGAGAGCTAATCTTTGCGATCAGAGTCCAGAACTTCTCACTTCATGCTTTCTAGTTTCCTCAAGCTCTTCATTCAGATGATTCTTCTTGGTAGAGTATTCTTAAAAGAATTATTTGGAAGATTGGCGGAGGTAGTTAATTTCAACAGTAGCTTCAATATAATTCTTCTTGGATTTTAAGTTTGTCTTCTATCTTTTCCATTTTTTATTAACTTGATGAATTTTTATTTTCAAATTATTGATGTGAGCCTTTAAGGAAATATCCTAAGGTAGAGGTTCTGCTTCAACTGAAGACTATACTTATTGCATAAAAATATTATGACATAAAAATATGGTGAAGAAAAGAAATTCACTTTCATTAATTATAATGTTTGAGTACATGAAAGATAGAAGAAAAAAAAGTACAATCATCAAAAGTCTTCGACCTCTGAAGGTGGGGCAGCGGACGAGATCGGTACATTCTTAGCAGACTTAGGCTCTAGGGCAAGTTTGGAAGTCACTGTAGTAGGATCAATAGTTGGAAGATCAATGCCAGTAGCTGAAGGTTCAGCTTCTTCATCGGAAGACTCCCCTGCCAGGAAGCTAAGATCTAGCTTTAGGTATTTCTCAGCCACATTCTTTTGGTAGAGCTCAAAACATTTAATGAAGGCTTCCTTGGCAAAATCGATCTTTTTGTCTTCCAGTTCTTTAAAAGCCTTGAAATCCAAAATAACTTGCTCTTTGGCCTTAGAGATCTACCTTTCCTTCTCAGCAATCTCAGCCTCCACCTTCTTCCTCCTTTCTATCTCTAGGGCTAGTTCTTCCTTCGCCCTTGCCAAAGTTTGTTCAGCATTTGGACAACCCCCTGAAGATGCCCAATTTCGACAAAATTTTTCTTCAATAGATGGTCGACCTCAGCCTTGTACTCTTCATGGATTCTCACTACCTCTAAGGTCTCATCCCTTTGACGATTGATCACCTTAATGTTGACGATCAATTGATGACCCATCTACAAATGATAAAGTTAGTTGTGCCTATGGAAGAACATATGAATAAGTTTAAAAAAGAGAGATAAGACAGTTACCTCGAGGAAAGCCCCGAGGGAATCCCACGTTCGCTACTCAAAGTTGGTTCGGATGATCATGTCCATGACATCTAGCAATGTATATCCGTTGATCAAAGATTTGACGACCCTCCAGTCATCAAAGAGAGATTTTCTCCTATCAATATCATGGCCATTAGACCCTTCAAAGTTATTTTGGCATCAAGCTTTTTTGGCGAGCAACTTCTTCCTTTTCTTCTCCACCTCCTTTTCCTTCTCAATAGGGGGTGCAAGGACTTGGACCTCAGCTGGTGGACTTGAGGACATTGGAGGAGCCACAGCCTCGATAATAGAAGTAGTTTGGGCTAGGGTAGACAAGCTCAAATCATCGACTTTCACCTTTTTGGATGACTCTCTAGGTGCGCTACCCTTCCTTTTGTGAGCCTAGAGTTCCTTAGTATTGAAAAATATGTCCCAAAGCCAATCATCAGCTTATTGATAGTTGTGCTATTTTATTATTGTTAATGATGTATTAATGAATAAAATTTTATTTTAGTATTTTTCATCATAAATCTACATCTTCTAATGAATTCTATATTGTGATGAAGTTCTTAGGACTATTTAATTTTAATTAAGAGAGGATTCATCAATTAATCCTTAAACTGTTCATGATCAAATGATACATTGTTAATTAGGACGATAATGTTTATCGAGTGTAGGTCATTGTATGCCATATAGGTTAGTTGTTTTCTTAACCAAGGAGTATGGAGACACTGATATAGCATACAGATGAGATGTAAGGATACATCATCACTGAATGTGAGCAACTCCAGAGCATTCTGTTATTGAGAATTGCTCTGATGGGATATGGGTATAAGTATCCCTTAGACTTGAGATCACCACGGTAGCTTGCAAAGAACTCACTGTGCTTTGGTGCTAGACTACCTAAATTTCTAATTCAGTGATGGAAGCTTTTTGAGCATAGTCAAGTACTTATAAAGTTGGTGAGTGACCAAGATGGGATTGACCACTCCAAAATTTTAGAAAAAATACATCACTGTATTTTAGTTTAGCAAAATCTTGGCCAGGATAATCCATGAGATGGATTTGGTATTTTGAACTATAATGTGGATGATTTAATTAGGGTTGATAGTTAAACTCTAAGTTATCCTATGAGCATTTAGGTCAAGAAGATGAATTATACGAAAACTATATCCACATGGGTTCTAAGAGTGTTGCTTTACATATTCGACCTATCCGACCGTTAGGTATCATTGCTAAATGATCACTTTGATTGGTATAAAAATTTATTCTTATGCTACTAGCTTAGATTTGAACCTATGAGATCACACATATAAGAGGTCTTGATCTGATCGAATGGTTGATCGATGATTTAGAATCATTCTAAGGTCAAACAATCGATACGATTGATGTTTAACCTAGTGCAAGTATTACAGGAGGATTGATTAGCAATCAAATTGCTAATTGACATAATTTGATTAAGCCAAAGTATTGAGATTAAGTTTAATTAAATAATATTTAATTATATTTAGTTTGAACTTGATTGGATTAAGTCCAATTATTTTATTGGATAAGTCAATTGCAAGGAAGAACAAGTCCCTATTCAATTAGGAGTTGTATGCACCCAATTTCTAATTTAATTAGAAATTAAACTAAATTTAAATTTAATTTAATCTAATTTAAATAGGCTCTTAGTTAGACTAAAATCATCTCTAATTAGATTTTATTAATTTTGATTTAATTGGGTTCAAATAATAAGTTGGACCAAGTCAAAATTAGAAGTCCTAGTGTGACTAGGATTTCTCCATCTTGCACCACCTTGCTTTCCATGGCCCCCATGCAAATTTTCTTGGAATTTTCATGAAAAATTTTATTTCTAGAGAGTATCCATGTCCATTTTATGTCTCTCACATTTTTATAAGAAAATTAGTTGTGGAATAGGTTAAAACAAACAAGCTATTTTGACCTAGATTTCTATTGGATAGAATTTGACACATCATCTTTTCTTATTACTATGAGGCACCAAACCACCTGATTTTCCTCTAATTTTTCTAAAAAGAATAGAAGACTTTTTTGCACATATTTTCAAAAGTCCATGAAAAAAAATAAGAAGGGGACGCCTAAGAGTTGGGTGCCACAATCCTTGCTCAATTTAGACTTGCCTTTCTAGGTATTTGACCTAGACAAGGACTCCATCATAACTCTCGATTTAAAGAGAGTTAGGGCATGAGTTTTCTATAAATTTTAGATCTAAGAGAGAAGTTTGGGGTGTGGGAAGCTTGGGTGCAAAGAGTATCTAGTTATGGTGCTTCATTGAGACACAAACCATTGTGTCCTAGTGAGAGAAAAAGAAGGAAGAAGAAATGGTTCTTCTCTAGAGTTTTTTAGATCTCTTCTTCCTCTATTTTGTGAGATTTTAGAAGAGCGTTTTCTCTCCCAAATTCTTTCATATTTTCTTTGATTATTGAAAGGTCCAAGTTTTGAAGAAGAAGATTTTTGATTAGTCATCAAAGAGAGATCAGCACAGTACTAGCATACTATGCTGATTTTCAGTTATTGAACTTCGGATCAATGATCGAGATTTTGTGTGAACTTTTCGTGAAGGTCAGACATATGTACAGCTTGAAGCAATGACATCAACCTCGGATCAGCAAGTTGAAGATCCCGACTTGCAAAAGATAAGAGAGATTCAATCTCTCTCTCCCACTAGATTAGATCTAGTCTCAATTTAATGTTGATATGATCAACATCATTAGCTTTATTAAATATTATTAATTTTAGATTTATTAGCTTGCATAGATCATGACATTATATTCTTGATCTAAAATTTATTTATGTATTTTAATAAATTAATATGATTAATTTATTACTTTTGTTGATTTATTTTTGAAAAAATTCAAAATTCCAACAAGAAATCCTAGATTTTTTCTTCAATTGGTATCAGAGCCTAGGACTTTTATGACATAATTTTTATACATATTTAAATTATTTATTTAGATTAAATCTAAATTATAATCTAATGTTTAAATTTAAAATTAAATTAAAGATCGTATGAATTGATTTATAAGATTGTCCTACTGAGGTTTATCCCTTGCAATGTAAAGGTTGTCCTACTTCATACAGATCTAAAGTTAATCATAAATTTATTAGATATGATCTAAATTAATTTATAATTTATTAGATTTAAAATTATTTAAATTTAAAAATAAATATTTTAGATTGTATGGACTGATCTTATAAGGTTATCCTACTGTATGATTTATCCCTTACAATGTAAAGATTGTCCTAGTATGTGTTGATCTAAAACCCTAATCATAAAATTTAGATTTAATCTAAAAAAATCTTATAATTTAATTAAAAGTATTTTAATCTAATTTTTATGATCATAAATATGTTAGATTTAATGTAAGGTGATTTATGATTAATTAAAATTAAAATTATTTCAATTTAAATTACATGAATATGTTTAGATTAGATCTAAAGTAGATTCATGTTTATGTTATTTGCATATTGATTATGAATTAAACATGCAACTAGTTGTTAGAACCATATTGTAAAAATATTTTATAAATATAAAAATTATTTTTGAAAAGCTGAACCCCAACTCTAAGCTTAAAACTTAATTAAGAATTAAAAGTTGTTTGATTAGGGTCTAGGATTATGAATCCTAAGACATAAATCATAATACTTGGGTTAATGGATTAAAAAAAATTAGGTTCATTAATTGGGTTAGATCTAAGATTAAAATAAAGAGTGGACTTAATTAGAAAATTGACTAAATCTAATCAATGGTTATCTTAGACTAGGTCAAGAATTCTCTAGATTAATTATAATAGTTATAGTTGGTCAAGTCCATGTCTTTAATAAGAACCAAAATGAACTTGATTCTTAGCTACGCGGTCTAGCTCGAACTGTTAGGTTGATCCAATTAAAATTAATTAACCAGTTAATATTTAAGGTAAGTCTGATAGTCCAGATTGGTGGTCTTTAATTAGCAGCCCGCATACTTAGCCATTTTTGATGTTGTCTAAGACAAACTTTGGCAGACCCTCCCATCGATCTCCCTTACCTTGCCTTCTTGGTGAAGTTATATTTTGATCAGATCACTTAACAATTTGAGTTGACTCATGTCAGCTAGGTAAATCAGTGTGACTGATTTAGGTGGTCCTAGACCAGCCTATCAATGGTCTCCCTTAATCTGACTTGGTGAAGTCAATGGGAGGATCATGATTAGCTGATTCATCTGACTCTCTTCTCTCAAATCAAATTAATTAAATCTTCTAAAATTATTAGATGCTTAAAATGAAATAGTTATGATAATAACTAGATCATAGCCATCCATTAAGATGGATGATAATGGGTCCAATAGTCTGGATGGACACTAGAGGTGCCTTACGCCTGGTGTTCATTGAGATATTGGAATTATTATTCATCATATGATGATTAGGTCACACTCTCTAAATGGTGATTAGGTTAGCCAAAGCTTTCCTTGGGCCTAGTCATCATTCATTTGATGTACCGAACTCAATCATTTTAATGGTTGGATCTAACCAAAACTTTCAGTAGAGGCCCTAGCCTACTAAAAAGATACATGGGGCAAAACCTAATACTATAAATTATTTAGAAAAATAATTGGTTAAGAACCTACCCATAGAGCACACAGGTTAGCCAGAGCTTACCTCGGGCCCGTATGTAGTCTATGTGGATTTTAATACCCACTAAAAAATTAAGGTAATTCCTTCAATTAGAGGTAGAGGCTATCAATTCGAATAAAATAGTGAAAAAACCTTTTGATTAAAGTCTAAATCTTTAGATTTAATAAATCATTTACTAATTAGGCTTTTGGTTATTCTTTATGTAGTTAAGGCCAAATCCTAGTTGCTCCATTCACTGTAAGACAGTGATATACTTATGGGACCCAACTTTGATAACAAGTATCGAAAGTTAAACATTGATCAGTAGCATGAAGCGGTTCATGCTGGAGCTTCTATGCCTAGTCTAAACAAAAGGTACAAGACTAACCTAGATCAGATAGAGTGCTTCTATTGTAAGAGGCAGGGGCACTAGAAGAAGAATTATCCTTAATACCTTACTTTCCGTGATCCCAACAGGCTGAACAAGAGAAAAGAGCAAGGAGTTGTTGATCGAGGATGTTATACGATAATACCTTGTATTTTTTTTATTTGTGATACTACTACCTAGGTTTTGGATACCAAAAGTCTAGTTTATATTTGCAATTCATTGTAAGAACTTCAAGTTTATAAAAAATTTAAAAATAATGAGTAATTCCTGAATGTTGAAGATGGAAGATCTGTTCCAGTTCTAGCTATGAAAATAGTTCAACTTATTTTCAATACTAATATCATTTCTTTAGATCAATGTCATTATTATTCTTTTTTGATAAATATAATATCTATTAGCCTTTTGGCCAAAGATGGTTATCATTTGTCAATAAAAAAAGATTATTATGATATCATTATGAATGATGTTATGATAATGCAAGGACAATAAAGAAATGACATTTACATTTTATCATAGCCTGTGAGTGTAATGTACACTTCTAAAAAATGCTCAAGATTAGATAATGTCTCTAATATCTACTTATGGTACTATAAGCTAGGTCACATTAACAAGAACAGGATAAATAGGTTGACTTAAGAGAAAATTTTTGAAGTCAGTGATTGTAAATCACTTCCAACCGGTGAGTTTTGTCTTCTTAGAAAAATGACCAAGTCATCTTTTACTGAAAAAGTTAAGAGAGCCACTGAGCTCTTAGTTGTAGTACATATGAATGTATGTAGGCCTATGAGCATAGGTGCTAAAGGTAGATATTTCTACTTCATCACTTTCACAGATGACCTATCCAAGTATGGATATATCTACCTGATGAAACACAAGTCGAATTCATTTGAAATATTTAAATGATTCCAAAATAAAGTAGAAAATAAACTAGAAAAGATATTAAAACTCTTTGATCAGATTGAGTAGGTAAATACCTATCCAGTGAGTTCTTGACATATTTAGAAGAGAATGAGATTCTCTTATAATGGACTCCTCCAGGGACACCATAGCATAATAGTATATCGAAAAGGAGGAATCAAACCTTATTAGACATGGTTCGATCCATAATGGGATTTGCTAGTCTGCCTAATTTAGTTTGAGATTATACTCTTGAGACTGCATGTTTTATATTGAACAATGTACCGAGTAAATCTATTGCAAAAACTTCATATGAGATATGGACTAGACATAGGCCTCCACTCTCTCACCTTCAGGTTTGGAGTTATCCGATCCATGTCAAATATTTGGATATAGATAAACTTGGATCCTGATCTAATAAGTATGTGTTTATAGGATACCCCATGAAAACTAGGGATTACTATTTCTACCATATTGAAGAACAAAAAGTATTTGTCAGCAATAGGGCAGTATTTTTAGAAAAAAAAATTCTTGGTGAAGAAACTATTACCTCTAAAGTTGAACCTGAGGAAGTTCAATAGATAAAAAAGCCGATACCAGTAGTCGAACCTGAGCCAGATTTGATTAGATCAATCCTAAAGGCCCCTACAACATTAAGACGATCCGGTAGAGTACCACGTCAGCCGGACAGATACTATGATTTCTTAGTTTGGGATGGTGATTCTATCGAACTCGATGAGAATGATGATGATCTAATTACCTATATGGATGCAATGCAGAGATCTAACTCCAAAAAATGGCTTGAGATCATGAAATCCAAGATGGAGTCCATGAAGGTCAATGATGTGTAGACATTGGTTGACCTATCTGAAGGGGTTAAATCCATTGGATGTAAGTAGGTCTTCAAGAGGAATAGGGGCGCAGACAGGAAGGCGGAGACCTATAAAGCCCATCTAGTTGCCAAGGGATATCATCAACATTATGGTATTGATTATGATAAGATATTCTTTTCTATGGCAATGCTCAAATTCATTCGATTAATGCTTGCGATAGCTGTCCATCTAGAATATGAGATTTGGCAGATGGATGTGAAGATAGCTTTTTTGAATGGAGAGCTGACCAAAAAGGTGTATATGATATAACCTGAGGGATTCATATCCACAAATGAGTCCAAGGTATGCAAGCTTTAGAGATCCATTTATGAATTGAAGCTGATTTTTTAAAGTTGAAACATGCATTTTGATAAAGTGATCAAAATGTATGATTTCATTAAGAATGGAGAAGAGCCCTGCATTTACAAGTGGGCAAATGGTCTGACAATGGTATTTCTTGTCTTGTATGTTGATGATATTCTCTTAATCAGGAATGACATCCCCGCACTATAACGAATAAAAGTTTGGCTATCATCTTAGTTCCCTATGAAGGACTTGGGAAAAGCATCCTATATCCTAGGAATGAAGATCTATAGGGATAGATCTAAGAGGATGCTTGGCTTATCCCAGTTTACATACATAGAAACTATGCTAAAAATATTTAGAATAGAGAATTCGAAAAAGGGCTATCTTCCGATAGGCCATGGGATTTCTTTTTCTAAGAAGGATTGTTCGACAACTCCTGAAGATAGAGAACATATGAGTAGAATTTTATATGCTTTGATGATAGGATCTATCATGTATGCCATGATATGTACGAGATCAGATGTGGCATACTCACTAAAAGTAGTGAATAGATACCAATCTGATCTAGAAAAGAATCACTGAAAAGTGGTGAAAGATATCCTTAAGTATTTAAGAAATACTAAGGACCAGTGGCTGGTTTATGATGAGTCAGATTTGAAACTTATAGAATTTATAGAATTTAGTTTTTAATCTAACCATGATGATAGTAGAAATATGTCAGGCTATATCTTTATCCTAAATGGTAGAGCCATCTACTAGAAGAGTTCCAAGTATCACACTATGGCAGACTTTGTATGCGAGGTAGAGTACGTTACGGCATCCGATGTTGCAAAGAAAGCTGTATGGCTGAGAAAGTTCATCATCGAGCTTGAAGTAGCATCCTTTCTAGATGGTCCGGTCTTACTCTACTATGACAGCACTGGTTCCATTGCTCAGGCGAAGGAATCAAAAGCACACCAGCAGACGAAGCATATACTGCATTGCTACCACCTGGTTCAGGAGATCGTGGATCGAGATGACATTGATCTTCAAAAGATTGACAAAAAGGAGAACTTGATTGACCCCTTCACTAAAGCCTTGGTGGTAAAGAAGTTTGACAACCATAAATCGAAGATGGATATTAGATACTATACCAAGTAGCTTTAGGATAAGTGGGAGTTGTTGGAAAATCTGATTTTCCACCGTAGGATCGTCCAAATCTGATTTAATTTGAGATGGATTTTTCTACAAAAATTTTTATAATCTAATCAAATCTAAGAGTTCTCAGATCTGATCATAGTGATCTGATATTAAAAATTAAAAATAAAATTAAATCAGATTTAATTTTAAGTACCTTATTGGGTAATCTGATTATCCTACGATGATCCTATTGGTTTCTGAGGTTCTGGAAGGAGCCACGCATGCATCTGATCTCTACTAAAATTTACTCAGGTAGGATTAGAATGTATTCTCTTTATGAATCTCTCCTCTAAAGATCAGATCTAAATCTGATGTGTAGATCCTTCAAAATTATTTCTGAAGGCAATCCATCCATCTCACAAACATCATCGCGTAGATCCTGAATCTTATTGCAAAAACCTTGGACCTTCAACTCAAATTTGTGCCTAACTTTTTAGATATGTAGAAGAGAGCGAGAGAGAGGATAGAGGGGGTGTGGGATATGATATGGGCGACAGCACCTCTATGTGGAAAATAAAATCATGTAATACATCTCTTTGGCATGAGAAAGGTTTAAAAACCAATGCCATATAAAGTCCCACTTTGACCAAATAACATAATTATTTGATCATTGGGACTCTAGGACTTATTTTCCATGTGAAACCCTAATCTCATCTAGTTTTATCACCAAAAATGATTCAAAAAGTGGGCGAGATGAGTAGATAAGAAAGAGTCCATTGCGCCTAGGACTCTTCCCTTAAGAGTTTGATCCAAATCAAACTCTATCAAAAACCTAGTCAAACCACCATCATAAATCACAAAATTTGGCACACCCATAGCATGAATAAAGCCCTATCACATATCCAAAAAATAGATCAAAAAGATTTTTAGAAAATTTTTTAAAAGCATCTGATCAGGTGACCCTAAATTCTCTCAATAGGATCAACTTTTGATTCTAGTCCAATTGTACTAGGAATGGATTTAATTTCTACAATTAATCTAATCTGGACTTATTTTAGTTAGATAAAAATAAATCCATTCAAGATATAGGAATGAGTTAAATCAAATTTGACTTGGCTATAATGAATCAGAAAGATTATAGAAAGAGAAAGCCAGGCTCAATCATGTGCTAGCATGATTATCTTGAACCTGATTTGATCTAATCTAAATCAATCGAACTAGGTTAGCTTAATTGATGACATCAAGATCTAAATTCTTACTTGTGTGATCCAATTAGGTTTAGTTTTATATGGTAATGAGATATGTCGTGATCTCTATCATTGATATCATCGAAACACCTTTCGATGGACCAAAACTTTTCTGATTCATACAATTAGAATGATCGATCATGAAAATTATTCTAATTGCTCCCAAAATCCACCTATGACACCTAGTAGTATATGTTGGCAACCCATCAGAACTGAAAATAACTTGATGCATGCTAATCTATAGCTATGGCAAATGCACCAGTTGATCAAGTAATAAAGTAAATGAGTAGAGTATCATCCTTAGAGGATTAGAAAATAAGTACTAAAAAGCTCTTTTCTATGCTTTATTTAGAAGACTAATTTATGAGAATAAAAAATTAAAGAACAAAATAAAAAAATAATTAAAAATTTTAAGAAAATAGAGAGAGTGTAATTATTAGAATTTTAAACTTAAGAGCAATGGGTTACTAAGGCAATCAGTTCATCAACTCAGTCAATACAATATTCAGATTATTAGATTAATTTTATTTCATATAACGATGGAGTCTCCTAGTTTATTCACTATGTTTGGTCCAGGCATAGCAAAACTATCAATATTTATTAATTATCCTTTGATCCAAGTGTAATTTAAATAAATATTAATACATTAAGTTTTGTGAAATCCTCTAATTAAAATATGCTACGTCCAAAACACACTAAAATTTTTGCATGCATATGAATTCTAATTTGATTCATAATACAAGGTATATAATAAAGAAGCAATAACATAGATGTGCTTGATCCGTAATATCTATGTTCACTAGATCAATTAGAAGATGGCTAGTAATCTAAAAGCATTAAGATCATATTTATATACTTTTCATGAATAAAATTTAAAATTAAAAATAAATCATACTGAATATTGCATCAACAGAGTGGCTACACCTTAGTCTTAGTAAAAAAAAATTTAGTTCTTGATAACAAGTTTAAAAATAGCAAATAAAATAAAAAGCATGAAGAAATTAGACTGTATAATTGCTGAAATTGATTGTTCGTTGCTCTTGGTGCGGAAAACTTGATGAAGAAGAAGAAGCTCCTTGATCGATGTCTTGATTATCAGAAGAAAAAAAAATAAAAGCCCTTTCTCTTCTTTCTCTTAAAACTCTCTCTCAAAACTCTCTATTCAAAACTCTCTCTCAAAGCTCTCTATTATTCCCTGCTTCCTCTCCTTCAGCAACAGCAGGACAAGCCTATTTATAGAGTCAAGAGGGGCTACTTTGATGAAAATTCCCATTGAAATTAGGATTTAGAACTCCTAAAACTACTCAAATAAGGCTTGGATCTAGCCATTGGATGGTGATCAAATGCATAAAAAATCACTTAAAAATCTTTAAAATATCCCAGATCAAGTAGGGATTCATGGAAGCAATCAGATCAGCCTTTAGATAGATTTTGGGCCATCGAATCTACTTTTGAAGGGCTTCAAGCATTTAATTAAAAATTATGTTGATGCAGAATCTGGTCGTCACCGAAATTGGCTGGAGCGGTGGTGGATGAGGTCGCCGCCGGGGACCTACAAAATAAAGTTTCATCCAGAGCCGGTGGGGGGTGGCTTCGGCAGGACCCTCTGACGATCAAGTCAGCTCTAGCCAACAGGAATGGAGTGTTCAAAAATGATTTCCGCAGAGCTTAGAGATGAAGAGGAGATCTTGGAGATCAGAGAGATTAGAGTTAGCATATCTGGAGGGTCCTTTATAGGTGGAGCTTGATGGTGATAGCTGCAGCCATGTGCTGGTGGGCCGCTCGAGGTTCGATGGAGTCAGTTCCATGGGAAGGCACCGTCTGCAGCGGATTGATGGTGACAGCCATCGCCGCCTAATAGCGGGTTGTTGTCGCTTACGGTGGATTGATGGTGATGGTTGCAGCTGTCTTGATACTGAGCCGCTTGGGACCAAATGAAGGGTTGAAGGGCCTTGATGTGTACCTATTTCGGAGGAGCTCGGATCCTGAAGAGGAAGCTCGGAAGGAGTTTGACTCCCATAGGCGTCTGGCTGGAGGTGCTTGGCTAAGGCTCGATCGCTGGAGAGTTCGATAGGAGCTCGACCGACCGAAAGGGATGTCTGGGAGGAGTCTGGCTCCTGAAGAAATTCGATCGAAGGGGAAGCTAGGAGGGAGTTCGGCTCTTGCAGGCATCTGGCTGAAAGGGCGCAGAGAGAGTTCGGCCCTCACGGGAGTCTGACTGAAGCTTGGCTATCGAGGAGTTCCGCTAAAGCCTGGTCGTTGGGAGTCCAAGGAGTTTGGCCACTGGGAGTCTAAGGAGCTCGGCCGCTGGGAGCCCAAGGAGTTCGGCCGCTGGGAGTCCAAGGAATTCGGTCGCTGGGAGCCCAAGGAGCTCGGTTGTTGGGAGCCCAAGGAGTTCGGCCGGTTGAATGGGTTCGAAGGAGCTCGACCGCTGAAGAGTTTGGCCGGCTGAAGGGGTATGGCTAAGATCCATTTGCTGAAGCTCTTCCACGACTACTGGTTGCATTAGGCTGAGCATCGAACTGGACTTTGGCAGGAGCGGGGTTTATCCCCAATAATAGCCCTCCTACTCTCAAGTTTGAAACTCGAAGGAAGGGAGTGCAGAAAAGGTGACTGTCGAAGTTCTCTTTTGGGCTCCGTGCTGGTTTAGGTCGAAGCTCGAAGGAGATCCCATCTCCAACCAAGGTCGAGGTAGGCCTCATCTCTTATGATCAAGGTCGGAGGTTGAGCTCATCGGGGGTGACATTTTCTCCTATAGCTGAAGCTGACTCGGAGGAGATCCCCTCTCCTGCAGCCGAGGTCAATACGGGCGCTCGGGAGAGATCTGAACTCTAGCTGAGGTTGGCTCGGTCTCCTGTGGCCGAGGTTGATGCGGGTGCTCGGGGGAGATCTTTTCTTCTACAGACGAGTTTGCCTCGGGGGAGATCTTTTCTCCTACGGTCGAGTTCACCCTGGGGAAGATCTTATCTCCTACAGTTGAGGTCAACCACGGTCGCCAAGGAGAGATCATATCTCTAACCGAGGTTGACTCGATTGCTCGGGAGAGATCTTATCTCTAGCCAAGGTTGGTCGCTCGGGAGAGATCTTATCTCTAGCCGAGGTTGCTTCTCGGAAGAGATCTTATCTCTAGCCGAGGTTGTCGCTCGGAAGAGATCTTATCTTCGATCGAGGTTGCTTCTCGGGAGAGATCTTATCTCTAGCCGAGGTCGTCGCTCGGGAGAGATCTTATCTCTGGCCGAGGTTCGCTCGGGAGAGATCTTATCTCTGGCCGAGGTTGCTTCTCGGGAGAGATCTTATCTCTAGCCGAGGTTGTCGCTCGGGAGAGATCTTATCTCTGATCGAGGTTGCTTCTCGGGAGAGATCTTATCTCTAGCCGAGGTGTCGCTCGAGAGAGATCTTATCTCTGGCCGAGGTTGTCGCTCGGGAGAGATCTTATCTCTGGCCGAGGTTGCTTCTTGGAGAGATCTTATCTCTAGCCGAGGTCATCGCTCGGAAGAGATCTTATCTTTAGCCGAGGTGGTCACTCGGGAGAGATCTTATCTCTAGCCGAGGTTGCTCCTCGGGAGAGATCTTATCTCTAGACGAGGTCGAAGGTCTTTGACCTGCCCATGTTAGGATGAGGTTCTCCTCCTGTTCCTAACACGATGACTATTAACTGCTTCTTTCCCTATCATCACATAGTTTTCGCACCCAGAAATAGTATATTATTGAAAGAGAAGAACTTTATTGAAAAGAAGTTACTAGCAATGTATTCTTGAATTCTTTGTGCTTCAGGATCGTGGTAGCATTGTTCCTCCGCGCTTCTTCATGTGGACGACCTTTTCTATCTCATGCTGGCCTCCTCACTTTGGAGCATGCTTCTCCTGGCTTTGATGCTGGGAGGTGATGAGTCGCCAATGTACCAAGCTCCCTGGGGTAACGTTGATGACACCGTGAGGCAGCTGACCTTGTCGTTTCTTGTTATGGCAGTGTCCTTGGCCGATCTTCAGACTGGCATCGAAGAAATTTATCCAACCGCCCCTTTCTAATGAGCTCCTCAATTTCGTCTTGCAGCTGAATGCATTCCTCAGTGTCGTGGCCATGGTCGCGATGGTAGAGGCAGTACTTGCTTCGATCGCGCTTGTTTGGGGGAGACCATAACCCTTCTAGTCTTGATAGTTGGTTCTTAACTTCGGTGAGGATCTGAGTTCGAGGAGCGTTGAGGGGGGGCGTAGTTGCGGTGGAACCTTTTGGAAGGAGGGCTTCTTCGCGCCCCTCTGTCGGGGCTTCCTTGGTGCCAAGCTTGAGGAGTTCGAGCCCGCCTGCTCCCAGAGGAAGACCGTGAGCGCGGCCGAACTTCGTTCGGCCCTCCATCGTCTGTCAGTCGCTCCCTTAAGGCTTCTTCATCCTTCAACTTGAAGGCTTCTTCCGCACGGGCATATCTGTCTGCCCAAGCCAGCAGATCGGTGAAGTCCCTGGGATACTTTTTTTCCAAGGAGAACAGTAAGTCAATTTTCTGAAGGCCACCCTTGAGTGCGGCCATCGCAATAGACTGGTCCAAGTCCCAGACCTCCAATGCCACGGCGTTAAACTGGGTGATGTAAGCCCGGATGGATTCTCCTTGCTTCTGCTTGACGTTCATCAGGAAATCCAAACCTCGGCGCAAACATCGGCTGCTAATGAAGTGGGCCGTGAACTAATTGCTCATCTGATCAAAAGAGAAGATCATACTCGGCTTCAATGCGGAGTACCAATTTCTCCCTGCTTCCTTTAAGGTAGATGGGAAGGCTCGGCATAGGATGGCGTCTGAAGGACCGTGGAGCAGCATCATGGTCCGAAAGGCCTCTAGATGATCAATCGGATCAGAGGTCCCATCGTAGCTTTCAAGTTGAGGGAGCTTAAAGTTTGGTGGGACGGGCTCTTGCATAATCTGAAGGGAGAAAGGGGGATCGGCACGGATGTCGGCATGATGAGCCGGGGCGACGTGGCCAAGCTCTTCAATTCGTCAGTCTATCTCCCATAGTCTATGATCAAGGGCGTCATCCTGGTCCTAGATCTTGGGGGACTTCCAACTACAAGCAGGAAAGGTCTCCTCCAGAGGAGAACCATGATCCGAACATGGATCTCCAACTCTCTATTTTCTTTTCCAAGAGGCGGCGAGCACACTGGCCCGAGTACCCTTTCCTAGGGCTGATTCCCAACATTTGAATGGCGGATTTTCTGATGGAGTCACCATCGAAGGCTGCTGTATGGCCCGCATTGCATCCATGAGGCCACGGACCTATCGAACGAGCAGGTTGAACTGCTCCACATTTACCATAGGTACGGGTGGAACCTAAGTTGCCGGGGCTGAAGCAGGGGCAGACGGATTTGGACGGAATCGGAATGCGAAGGCCGCTGATCGTCGAGTCGAGGCTCTCCTAAGAGGCATTTTCTCTCTGAAAGAGAACTCTGGTGAGGAAGAAGAGAGATCTCCGAAGAGAGAAATCATCGTCGGGCACTTCTTTAAGAATAAGAAAACCTCGATGGTTCAGGGCTCTTCCTCTAGCGTCAATCTGTTGATGCAAAATTTGGTCATCGTCGGAATCGACTGGAGCGGTGGTGGACAAGGTCGCTGCTGGGGACCTGCAAAACAAAGTCCCATCCAGAGTCGGTAGGGGGTGGCTCCGGTAGGACCCTCCGACGATCAAGTCAGCTCTGGCCAACAGAAATATAGTGCTCGGGAATGATTTCCGCAGAGCTTAGAGATGAAGAGGAGATCTTGGAGATCAGAGAGATTAGAGTTAGCATATCTGGAGGGTCCTTTATAGGTAGAGCTTGATGGTGACAGATGCAGTCACATGCTGGTGGGCCGCTCGAGGTCCGACGGAGTTAGTTCTAGGGAAAGGCATCGTCTACAGTGGGTTGATGGTGACAGCCATCGCCGCCTGATAGCAGGTTACTATCGCTTATGGCGGACTGATGGTGATAGCTGCAGCTATCTTGATACTGAGCCGCTCGGGGCCGAATGAAGGGTTGAAGGGCCTTGATGTGTACACATTTTGGAGGAGCTCGGACTCCTGAAGAGGAAGCTCGGAAGGAGTTCGACTCCCATAGGCATCTGGCTGGAGGTGCTCGGCTAAAGCTTGATCATTGGAGAGTTCGGTAGGAGCTCGGCTGACCAAAAGGGATGTCTGGGAGGAGTCCGGCTCCTGAACAAGTTCGACTGGAGGGGAAGCTTGGAGGGAGTTTGACTCTTGCAGGCATCTAGCTGGAAGGGCGCGGAGAGAGTTCGACCCTCGTGGGAGTCCGACTGAAGCTTGGCCGCTGAGGAGTTCCGCTAAAGCTTGGCCGTTGGGAGTCCAAGGAGTTTGACCGCTGGGAGTCCAAGGAGCTCGACCGTTGGGAGCCCAAGGAGCTGGACCGTTGGGAGTCCAAGGAGTTCGGCTACTGGGAGTCCAAGAAGTTTGGCCGCTGGGTGCCCAAGGAGCTCGACTGTTGGAAGCCCAAGGAGCTCGGCCAATGGGAGTCCAAGGAGTCTAGCCGACTGAACGGGTTCAAAGGAGCTCGACCGCTGAGAAGTTCGGTCGATTGAAGGGGTACAGCTAAGACCCATTTGCTGAAGCTCTTTCATGGCTACTGGTTGCATTAGGCTGAGCATCGAATTGGACTTCGACAGGAGCGGGGTTTATCCCCAACAAATTGGGAACCATTCAGATCATTGGATTTGATCGAGCACTGCATCCACCATTCATCAGCGCATGCATTTCAGCCGTTCGATCAAATCTCAGTGAACAGCATCCATCAAATCAAATAAAATTTTTAGATTATCCTTTGTAGACCATGCACGAGCCTGACGTTGCATGGACCGCCACTTCCTTTAGCCAATTGGAGCACGCTTGTCCCTATGAAATCCTCGAAATGCCCTCTATAGTGGTCCATCGTGCGTCGTAAAAAATGCTGACATCAGCTTAGCATAAGCATGGCATCAGCGGTCGGTCTGAGCGCGGTTGGGTCGGGCGATCTACTGAGCCAATTTTTCTGAATTGATTTGAATCAGATCAGCTTTTTTTTTATTTCCTTTGAAATTCAATTTCGGGGTCATTTGAAGTCCGTTTTGCTTGAAATTTGTTTCATCTGAACCAGAAAATAAGATCTTCATATTGGTGGCCTTCTTTCCTACATAAGATTAAAAATTTATCAATTTTTAAAAAAATAAATTAATTTATTTTATAATTTAATTCTTTTATTAGATATTTTTATCACTTATCATGAACCTCTTAGTGCAGCTACCTATATGATTGGGTTCTTCTATCTTGAGCCTCGACAGGATTAGGATTAAGGTAAACTCGTCAAACCCAACATCCGTTATATGAATTAATCATTTGATTCAAGTCCAATGTGAAATCCTAATAGAAACTCTTTCTATCATCTTCACTCTGCCATGGCCATGGGTTTAAGAACTCAATCTCATGATTATCATAGGGCTACTCTTCATTTACCGAGGTAGATAGATCCCCTATTAATGCAATCTAATTCCTACAATGAACATGCTATAGTCAATGTACACCTCAGGATTTTGAATGGCTAGAAGATCGAGTTATAGTATAGTCAAACTATAACACCCTCAAGGTGAACTACTGATGCACCTCAGGTTAAAGAACTAGACATGCTACTGCAGCATCGAGCTAGTCATCGACGAGAAGGTAGACTTTTTTATGATTGCTCGAGGTGGTCATGCTCAATGCTCTCATTTTCTATCAAGTACCTATACTCTCACTCCGATGTCTCCATACCATAAACTCAAGACACATCTATCCTATGAAAGTGATGATACAATAATCTTTCAGAATGATCACCATCCTCGTGATGATCCTATGGTCGAAAGTAGTTTATGAGTTAATTATGAAAATTCATGTCTTAAATTTTCAACACTTGAAAATATGAATTATCATTACCATTAACTCAAAGGATGTATCACAGATACTTTAAATACACATTGTGATAGAAAATAATTTTTTTTATTAATTTATAGTCAAAATTAGAAAATTGCTCTTAGAAGTGTATCATAAGTATTTAGCCAATCTGGCTTCTAGGGCACACATCTAACAAACTCCCACTTGACCTAAAGTCAATTGGCTACAAATCTAAGTTCCATCTTCTCAAGATGGGCTTCGATCTTCTGCACGCTTAATGGCTTTATCAGCAGGTCAGTCGCATTGTCTGCATTGTCAACTCTCTTGACCTCGACGTATCCCTTCTCGAGATAATCGTGGATGAGGTGGTATCATCACTCGATGTGCTTAAATTTCTAGTGAGACCTTGGCTCCTTAGCTAGTGCTATGGCATCATTATTATCGTAGTACAGAGGGACGACATCTGATGGCATCACATCAAGCTCTACGGCAAATTTTTTGTACCAGAATGCCTTTTTTGCAGCCTCCGATATAGTGATGTACTTTGCTTCCATGATAGAGTCTGCTATCACTATCTACTTGAAACTCTTTCAACTGATAGCTCTATCATTACAAATAAATAGACTTTCAGATGTCAACTTTCAGTCATCTATGTTAGATATAAAATCCGAGTCTGTATACCCCTGAACCTGGAGTTCTCCATTACCAAAAACTAAAAACTTATCCTTAGTCCTTCTCAAGTACTTAAGGATACATTTCATACAAGTCCAATGCTCTTCACCTAGATTTGACTGATACCTGCTCGTGACACTCACAGCATGGGCAATATTAGGTCATATACATAGCATTGTATACATGAGGCTCCCTATTGCCGAAGCATAAGGGATCTTGCTCATGAAGAAAATCGAGCAGGATTTTTAGCATGCATTTTCAAAATATTTTTAAAATTAAAGCATCAAAAACTAAAATTAATCAAATATTAATCTACTGCATGCATTGATCTACTCAATTTATGTCCTACTTAGAATCTAGACATGCTAATATGTAATTTAAAATTTAAATGTAATCGATCAGCAAATCGAATCTACTGATCGATATGAGTTTAGAACTCGATACCTGTATGTGGGTAGCTGATCACCATAATCTAAATCTATTGGATAATGCTCTGGTGTCCCACCATAGTCGCACACATGTTCGGCCTCTATGGTTGGTCCACACAGAGCTTCTGATCCTGATCTGCCCCACTGGAGTGCTATCGGGGCCTTCAATGGTTGATCGCAATTGATCCAATCGATCATCTTCTTTCTAATCTATTAAATACTCTAAAAAATCAAAATATGTGCTTCAGAGTATAATGAAGTGGTTCAAATTTGGTGGCAATCTGATGCTCATAGCACTCAATCTCTCCACCCAAACCCAGATTCCCAACTCTTGGATTTCACTCAGTCCAAAAATCCTGACGCACTGAAAACCCTCTCACACCCTCTCTATGTAGAGTTTTTCCATGAAACTAGTTTTCATGGAAAGATTACTTTCAAATCTATAAACCCTATTTAGATTATATCTAAAAATTGGGTTTCCTTAGATAGAAAAATCAGAAGAGAATAGAGGCATGAAGGAAAAATAAAGTGCTATAGGACTCTACTCACATTCACTCTAGGATTTTCTTCACCCAAAAAAAATGCCCAATTGCTTTAAAATTTTGTACCATGAGAAGATAACCCATTAGGGTTCACGCAAAAAAATTCTTATAATTTATTGCATGAAGAATCAATGGAAATTTCATGTGGAGTGGATAGGTAAAGATTGGTTGAACTAGTTTCAACCAACTTCTAGTATTTGAATTCAGATAGGATCTTATCCTTTTCCAACGCCTCATCCAAAAGGGTGATGAGTAGAAGGACTCTCCTTATGCTCACCCTCTATCAAAAATTGCCAAAAAAATATGCAACAAAAAGTTTAGGTAGGCATGGAGAATAGATAAGGAATAGATTAAGTTTTTCAAATTTAAAACTAGCCAAGTTGAATTCAAAATTCAACTTAGTTTGAACTGGTCCAACCCTTGGACCAAGTCAAAGGTAGAAGAGAGGAAGGGTGCACATTCATTTTTGAATGAGAAATCTCATGCAAAAATTAGAGGAGGGCGTTGGTCAAGGTGGAAAAGTCAAATATGGTGGGCGCTAGGGAGAATTTAAATTCAAATCTCATTTGACTTGGTCCTAATTGGTTTCAACCCAACCAATTAATTTAAACCAATTAGACCAAGTTTAATCCAACCAAATTAGGCTTAATTTAAACTAATAAAATTTTAATAAAAATAAAAATTAATTAAGTTTAGGTCCTAATCAAATCAGGATCAAATTCAATTGGACTTGATCAAATTTTCATCGCTCAATCAAATTAAGCTAATCAATAATCAAATTGCTAATTAATTCTTCAAAAATATTAAAGTTTCAATCGGATGGGTTACCGGGCATCAGAGTCCCATCAACATGAAATTCTGAAGAGTCCCAATCCAGTGGGACTCTTGAACCCAGTATCCTAAACAAATGGATCTCGAGATCATAGAGTCTCTGACTAGTGAAACTCTTGATCAGAGAGTCCCAGATAAGTAGAACTCATAGTCCCAGTCCACTAGGACTCTTGGTCAGAGAGTCCTAGTCAAGTGGGACTCTCGACCACAAAGTCCCAAGTCATCAGGACTCTCATTCAAAAAGTTCTGAACATGAAGGACTCAGAGTCCCAATCAAGTGGGACTCTTGGTCATAGAGTCCCAGTCTAGTGGGACTCTTGACCATAGAGTCCTAGGTCATCGAGACTCAATATCAGACATCAGATCAAGTAGAAACTCCTATTGTGTATGACCCCACAGGTTCGAATCCTAAGCTGGTAGCATATAAACTAATTTTTTGTATCAATCGATTTGATCATCTAGCAATGGTACCCGACATTCGTATAGGTCGAATAATTGCAATACAACATTGATGAACCTGTGGCATATGGTTACCATATAATTTATCCCCTTGATCTCGATGCTCAAAGGATGATCTAGGGTTTACTGTCAATCCTAAAATTCATCCATAGTATATTTCAAAACTCAGTGTCCATCACATAGACCACCCTAGCTGAGGGTTTGCTAAATTGAAATATAGTGATGCACTTGCTCCAACACTTGGAGGGGTCAATCCCATCTTGAATCATACACTGATAAGCTAAGTACTTGACTGCATCTAGTAGCCTTCCATCACTGAATTAAAAATTCATGAAGTCCGATACCTAAGTGCAGTGAGTTGCTTGCAGGTCACCATGGTGATCTCAGGTCCAAGGGACACTTATACCCATATCCTTCATGAGCAACTCTTGATAGTAGAGAGCTCCATAGTTGGATCATGTTCAGTGAAATGTACCCCTACACTTCACCTACATGCCATAACATTTATGGCACACAATGACTTACACTCAATACGTTCTCATCCTGAATAATAATGAATCATTTGGTCGCAAACATATTTGAGGAGTAAATGATAAATCCTCTTTTGTCGAGTCTAAATAGTCCTCAGAACTTCATCACAGAAGAGTTCATTACAGAAAGATGCACAAAGTGTTAAAAAGGCCAAAATAATAATTTTATTTATTAATAATTTAAGTGTAATTATATTTAGCTCAACTATCTACAACCTAGATAATTAGCTTTAGGATACAATTTCCAACAACTCCCACTTAGACTAAAGCCACTCATAACAGTATCGAATACCCATATTTCATTTGTGATTATTGAACTCTTTGATTCCTAAAGCTTTAGTAAAGGGGTTGGCCACGTTCTCCTTTTCGTCGATCTTCTAAAGCTCGATGTCACCTTGCTCCATGGTTTCTTGTATAAGGTGGTAGTGATGTAGAATATATTTGGTGCACTAATGTGCCTTCGACTCCTTCGCTTGAGCTATGGCTCTAGTGCTATCATAGTATAGCAGAACTGGACCATCCAAGGAGGGTGCCACTCTCAGCTCATTGATGAACTTTCACAGTCACACAGCTTTCTTCACAGCATCAAATGCCATGACATACTCCATCTCGCATATAGAATCAGCTATAGTGTGCTGCTTGAAACTCTTCCAGCAGACCGCTCCACCATTTAGGATAAACATGAAACCTAACACACTTTTGCTATCATCATAATCTGTCTAAAAATTGAAATCAGTATATCCTATAAGTTTTAAGTCAGTATCTCCATAGATAAGCCACTGGTCCTTGGTATTTCTTAAATACTTCAGGATTATCTTCACAACCTTCTAGTGATTCTCACCTGGGTCAGACTGGTATCTACTCACTATCCCTAATGAGTATGCCATGTCTGGTCTCGTACACATCGTGGCATACATAATAGAACCCATTGCTGAAGCATATGGTATTCTACTTATACGCTCTCTCTCTTGAGGAGTTGTCGGACAATCCCTCTTCGAGAGCGAAATTCCATAACCTATCGGGTGATAGCCCTTCTTGAAATTCTTCATGCTGAACCTCTTCAGTACGGTATTAATGTACGAGGACTGGGATAATCCTAGCAATCTTTTAGATCTATCCCTATAGATCTTCATCCCTAGGATGTAGGAAGCTTCTCTAAAGTCCTTTATGGAGAATCGAGATGACAGCCAAACCTTTAATCTCTGTAATGCAGGGATGTCATTTTCGATTAAGAGAATGTTATCAACATACAGTACAAGAAATACAACAATGGAATCGTTAGCCCATTTATACATGCAGGGTTCTTCTCCATTCTTAATGAAGCCATACATTCTGATTACTTTATCAAAATGCATGTTCCAACTCAACGATGCCTGCTTTAATCCATAGATGGATCTTTGAAGCCTGCACACCTTAGACTCGTCTGTGGATGTGAAACTCTCAGGCTGTATCATATATACCTCTTCATCCAGCTCTCCATTTAAGAAAGTTATTTTTACATCTATTTGCCAGATCTTATAGTCTAGGTATGCTGCTATCACAAGCACGATCCAAATAGATTTGAGCATTGCCACTGGGAAAAATGCCTTGTCATAGTAAATACCATAATGCTGATGATATCCCTTAGCAACCAGGCGGGCTTTATAGATCTCCATCTTTCCATCTGTGCCCTATTTTCTTTTGAAAATTCACTTACACCCAATGGATTTTATTTCTTCAGGTGAATCAACTAGTGTCCATACACTATTGACCTTTATGGACTCCATTTTGGACTTCATGGCTTCCAGCCACTTATCGGAGTCGGACCTCTGTATGCCATCCATGTAAGTGATTGGATCCTCGTCATTCTCATCGAGTTTGATAGGATCACCATTCCAGATCAAGAAATCATAGTATCTAACTGGTTGATACGGTACTCTATCGGATATTCTTGGTGCCATTTCAATAGGCTCTGGATTTGATCTTATCAAATTTAGTTCTGCAGGTTCACTAAAATGTGTCGGTTCTTCCACCTATCGAACTTCATTAAGTTTAATATTAGAGGCAGCTATTCCTTCACTAAGAAACTCCTTTTTCAAAAAGATTGCTCTATTACTGATGAACATATTTTGTTCTTCAGTAAGATAGAAGTAATAACCCCTAGTTTCCTTGGGATATCCTATGAATAGGCATTTATCGGACCTAGGTCCAAGCTTTTCCGACTGCAAATATTTAACATAAGCTGGACATCCCCAAACCCTAAAGTGAGAGAGTGTCAGCTTATGCCCAGTCCATATCTCATATGGAGTCTTTGCAATAGACTTGCTCGAAATATTATTCAAAATAAAATAGGCAGTTTTTAGCGCATAACCCCAAAATAAAATCGGCAAACTTGTAAACGCCATCATGGATCGAACCATGTCTAACAGGGTTTGATTCCTCCTTTCAAATACACCATTATGCTGTGGTGTTCCAAGAGGGGTCCATTATGAGAGAATCTTATTCTCTCCTAGATATGTCAAAAACTCATTGGAAAGATATTCACCTCCTCGATCTGACTGAAAAATTTTAATACTCTTCTTAAGTTATTTTTCTACCATATTTCGATGTTGTTTGAACATTTCAAATGAATTAGATTTACTCTTCATAAGATAGATGTACCCATACCTAGATAGATCGTCAGTAAATATAATGAAGTAGTAAAATCCACCTCTAGCATATATGTTCATAGGTCTACATACATCAGAATGTACTAGACCTAGAAGCTTAGTGGCCTGCTCACCCTTTGTAGTAAAAGGTGATTTGGTCATCTTACTAAGAAGATAGGACTCATAGGTATTCAATGATTCACAATCATCAATGTCAAGGATACGCTCCTTGACTAACCTATTAATCCTAATCTTGTTTATATGACCGAGCCTATAGTACCAAAGATAAGCATTGGCGACATTATCTAGTTTTGGTCATTTGTTCAACATGTACATTACACTAATAGGCTGTGATAAAATATAAATGCCATTTCTTAATTATCCTTGCATTATTGTGACATCATTCATCATGATATCATAATAATGTCCTTTTATTGATAAACTATAACCATCTTGGGCCAAAAGCCCAATGGATATTATGTTCATCATAAAAGATGGACAATAGTGACAGTCACTTAAAATGCCACTATTATTTTTGAAAAATAGTTTAAGAGTTCCCAATGCTAGGACTGGAACTTGACTTTCATCCCCAACATTAAGAAATCTATCATCATTCTTAAATTTTCTACCAATTTGAAGTCCATACAATAAATTACATATACGAATCAGACTCCCAGTATCTAATATTTAGGTAGATGTATCACATATGGAGAAATTGTAAGGTGTTATCATATAACAGCCTTGACCAGCAATCACTTGCTGATTTCTACTATTCAACCTATTTGGGTCAAGAGGACCATTCTTCTCTAGGTCTGCCTGATTAGGATCAATATTAGACTCCTTGTTCTTAGGTCCTAAATACTTACCACTATCCAACAGTGAATGGAGCGAACTAACTCTAGTCATTCTAATTATCTGAAAGAAAAATATGAAATCTTATTAGTACTTGAATTAATTAATTCTAAAGACTTGGACTTTAGTCTAAAGGTTCTTCTACTATTTTTAATAAATTGGTAGCCTCTACCTCCAATTCGAGAAATTACACTAACTCCTTAGCGGATATTGAAATCCACATAGACTATATACAGGCCCGAGGAAAGCTCCGACTAATCCATGTGCATCTATAGGTAGGTTAACAATCAATTATTTCCTTAAATAATTTTTAGTATTTAGGTTTTGTTCTAGATGCCAAATCAGTAGGCTATGGCCTCCATTGAAAAGGTCTGGTTAGGTCCAACCATTAACATGATTGACTTCGGTGCATCAAACCAATAACAATCAGGCTCGAGAAAAGCTTTGGCTAACCTAATCACCATTAAGAGAGTGCAACCTAATCATCATATGATGGATAGCAATTCCAATATCCAGATGAACACCAGGTGTAAGGCACCTCCAATATCTACCCAGAAGATTGGACTCATTACTATTCATCTTAATGGGAGGCTATAACTCAGTTATCCCTATAACTTAGTTATTTTAAAGATCTAATAATTTAGAGGATTTTGGTTACATATGATTTTAGATAGAAAGGATAATGACCAATTTCTCCCACTGATTTCACCAAGTCAAATCCTTCCACTGACTTCAACAAGTCAATAGGTCAGGGCAAAGATCAATTTAAGTCCATAAGCACCTAATTCAGTCTTACTGATTGAAATTAATCAAACTGATTCCTAGTGACATGGGTTAATCTAAATCACCAAGTGATCTAATCAAATCCCAATCGACCATATCGATTAGGTAAGTGAGATCAGTGGAAGGAATATGCTATTAACTCATCAAAGATCAAATCAATGCGAGTATCTCCGAATTAAAAACCACTGATCTAGACTACCAAGCTTGCCTTAGACACTAACTGGTTAATTAGGTTTCATCTGATCAACCTAGTAATTTTAGGCTTAACCACGTAGCCATGAATCAAGTCCATCGTAGTCTAGTTAAAGACATGAACTTGTCCAACTACAACTATTGGAGTTGATTCTAGAGTGTCCTTAACCTAATCTAATTCAACACATGGTTAGATTTGAATAATTACTCTAGATTAATCCATTCTTTAACTAACCTTAGGTCTAACCTAATTAATGGACCTAATTCATCTAACCCTTTAACTCACAGTCTTATGATTTTGTCTTAGGATCTTAATTCACAATTCTAGATCCTATGAATAATACTTAATTCTTTTAATTAAATTTTTGGGTTGATGGGTTAGAGTTCGGCATTTCAAAAATAGTTTTTAAATTTTGAAAGATTTTTATTTTTTATTTTCCAAATGGATTGACTCATTTTAGAAATGGGTCAGCTCATTTCTCAAATAGCAATCTATTGCTAGTTTTAAATAGAAAATAAAATATAATAAAAATTAAACTATGAATCAACCTTTTATATTTATTCTAAAATACATTCATATTTAATTTTTTAATTAAAATAATTTTAATCATTAAAATTTTTTTACTATTTATTTTAATGAATGAGTTCACGGTGGCACCCCTACTGCCATAAGGAATCCCCACTGAATGGGAGGATATGGCCTTTAAACTATACTTGTCTCTTATGATCGGATGACTTGATGGTTCATTTATTCTAGATTACTAAGTTATCTAGATTAAGCATATCAAATATACTAATATTTAATTTTTAATTATATATTAGATATGTCAAGCAACCTTGTTGCTCTAATACCATTGAATGAAATCAAGCAGGTTTTTAGCATGCATTTTTAAAATATTTTTAAAATTAAAGCAACAAAAACTAAAATTAATAAAATATTAATCTACTATATGCATTGATCTAATCAATTTAAATCCTACTCAGGATCTAGACATGCTAATATATAATTTAAAATTTAAATGTGATCGATCAGCAAATCGAATCTGTTGATCGATATGAGTGCAGAACTCGATACCTGTGTGCAGATAGCTGATCACCATAATATGAATTCACCGAATAATATTCTAGTATCACACCATAACTGCACACATGTTCGATCTCTATGATTGATCCACACGAAGCTTCTGATCTCGATCTGCCCCATTGGAGTGCTAACTCCTCGTCGGGGCCTTCAATGGTTGATCGTAATTGATCCAATTGATCACCTTCTTTTTGATCTTCTAGATGCTCTAGAAAATTAAAACATGTGCTTTGGAGGATGATGAAGTGGTGTTTCAAATTTGGTGGTGATCTAATGTTCACAGCACTCGATCTCTCCACCCGAACCTAGATTCCCAAGTTTTGGGTTTCACTCGGCCCAAAAATCCTGATGCACTAAAAATCCTCTCACACCCTCTCTATGTGGAGTTTTTCTATGAAATAAGTTTTCATGGAAAGATGACTTTTGAATCTATAAACTCTATTTAAATTATATCTAAAAATTGAGTGTCCTTAGATATAAAAATTAGAAGAGAATAGAGGCATGAAGGAAAAATAAAGTACTATAGGACTCTGCTCACCTTCACTCCAAGATTTTTTTTCACCTAAAACTAATTCCCAATTGCTTTCAAATATTTATCATGAAAAGAAAACCCCTTAGGCTTCATGCACAAAAATTATCATAATTTATTGCATGAAAAATTAGTGGAAATTTTGTATGGAGTGGATAGGTAAAGTTTGGTTGAACTAGTTTCAACCAACTTCTAGTATTTGAATTCAAATGGGGTCTTATCCTTTTCCAACACCTCATCCAATAGGATGATGAGTAGAAGGACTCTCCTTCTACTCATCCTCTACTAGAAATCACCAAAAAATTGTGTGACAAAAAGTTTAGGTAGGCGTGGAGAATAGATAAGGAAGAGATTAGGTTTTTCAAATTTCAAACCAACCAAGTTGAATTCAAAATTTAACTTAGTTTGGACTGGTCCAACCCTTGGACCAAGTCAAAGGTAGAAGAGAGAAAGGGCACACATTCATTTCTATGTGAGAAATTGCATGCAAAAATTGGAGGAGGGCATGGGTTAAGGTGGAAAAGTCAAATATGGTGGGCGCTAGAGAGAATTTAAATTCAAATCTCATTTGACTTGGTCCTAATTGGTTTCAACCAAACCAATTAATTTAAACCAATCATACAAGATTTAATCCAACCAAATTAGGCTTAATTCAAATCAATAAATTTCTAATTAAATTAAAAATTAATTAGATCCACATCCTAATCAAATCAGGATCGAATCTCTCTTAGCGATTCGGTCATCTCATGATCTGATCGGGTCAAATCCAATCGAATCAAATTCAATTGGACTTGATCAAATCCTCATCGCTCAATCAAATTGAGCTAATTAGCAATCAAATTGCTAATTAATCCTTCAAAAATATTAGAGTTCCAATCAAGTGGATTATCGAGCATCAGAGTTCCATCAACATGAAACTCCTAAAGAGTCCCAATCTAGTGGGACTCTTGAACCCAGTATCCTAAACGAATGGATCTCGAGATCATAGAGTCCTAGACTAGTGGAACTCTTAATCAGAGAGTCCTAGATAAGTATAACTCAGAGTCTCAGTCCACTAAGACTCTTGGTTAGAGAGTCTCAGTCTAGTGGGACTCTCGACTAGAGAGTCCTAGTCTAGTGGGAATCTCGACCATAGAGTCCCAGGTCATCGAGACTCTCATTCATAGAGTCCTAAACATGAAGGACTCAGAGTCCCAGTCGAGTGAGACTCTTGGTCACAAAGTCTCAATCTAGTAGGACTCTTGACCATAGAGTCCTAGGTCATCGAGACTCAATATCAGCCATCAGATCATGTAAAAACTTCTATTATGTGTGACCTCATAGGTTTGAATCCTAAGCCGATAGCGTAGAAACTAATTTTCTGTACCAATTGATGTGACCATCTAGTAATGGTACCTAATGTTCGGATAGGTCAAATAATTGCAATGCAACATCGATGAACCTGTGTCATATGGTTACTGTATAATTCATTCCCTTGACCTCGATGCTCAAAAGACGATCTAGGGTTTATAGTCAATCCTAAAATTCATCCATAGTGTATTTTAAAACTCAATGTCCATCACATGGACCACCCCAGACGAGGGTTTGCTAAATTGAAATATAGTGATGCACTTGCTCCAACACTTGGAGAGGTCAATCCCATCTTGACTCACACATCGACAAGCCAAGTACTTGACTACACCCAGTAGCCTTTCATCATTGAATTAGAAATTCAGATAGTCCGGTACCTAAGTGCAGTGAGTTGCTTACAGGTCACCGTGGTGATCTCAGGTCTAAGAGACATTTATACCCATATCCTTCGCGAGCAACTCTTGACAATAGAGAGCTCTGTAGTTGGATCACGTTCAATGAAATATACCCCTACACTTTACCAGTATGCCATAACAGTATCTCCATACTTCTTGGTTAAGCGGACAACCAATACTTATGGCACACAATGACCTACACTCAATATGTTGTCATCCTGGGTAACAATGAATCATTTGATCATGAATACGTTTGAGAACTAAATGATAAATCTTCCTTTGCCGAGTCTAAATAGTCCTAAGGACTTCATTATAGAAGAGTTCATTACAGAAAGATGCATAAAGTGATAAAAAGGCCAAAATAATAATTTTATTTATTAATAATTTAAGTATAATTAAATTTAGCTCAACCATCTATAACCTAGATGATTGACTTTAGGATACAATTCCCAATAGCTCATGCGTTCAATTTCCTCAGGTGTGCCAGGGCACATCTTCTTGGAGAGATGAATGCCATGTCTAAAGAGTACTAAACCCCTCTTAGAGTTTTTCATGCTGAACCTCTTCTGCACCTCCTCTATGTAGATTTTTTGTGAGAAATCTAGCATCCTATTTGGTCTATCCTATAGACCTTAATTTTCAAAATAAAGAATGCCTCTCCGAGATCTTTCATAGAGAACTTCTTAGACAACCACATTTTGACTATAGTCAACATGGGAATATCATTCCTAATTAGAAAGATATCATCCATATACAATACGAGAAAGACAACAACGCTCCCACTGACCTTTTTGAAAATATAGGGCTCCTCCTTGTTCTTGATGAATCCAAATAATTTGATTACATCATTGAAACAAGCATTCCAGCTCCGAGATGCTTGTTTAAGTCCATATATGGACCTTTGCAGCTTGCATATCTTGTGATCATCATCATTGGATGTGAAACCTAGCAGCTATTCCATATAGATATCTTCCTCAAGATATCCATTTAAGACATCATTTTCACATCCATCTGCCATATTTCATAATCGAAATAAGCTGTAATAGCAAGCAATGTGCAAATAAACTTGAGCATGGCTACTAGAGAAAAAGTATCCTGATAGTCAGTGCCTTCACGCTGACTATATCCTTTTGCTATGAGCTTTACTTTGAATGTCCCTACATTTCCATAGGCACCTATCTTTCTCTTGAAGATCCATTTACGCCCAATAGGTACTATACCTTCAAGTGGATTTACCAAGATCCAGACTTGGTTTGAATGCATTGAGTTAATCTCTGACTTCATTGCTTCTAACTATTTCTCGGAGTCGATATCTAATATCATCTCATCATAGGTTTTGGGATCATCACCATGAACCACATTTCCTGTAAGGTACATTTTATATACATCTTCTGAGATAGTACCTAAGTATCTTTTAGGAGGACGAAAAATTCTACTTGATCTACGAGATGGAGGAGGTAGTATCTGGGTTGGCTCAATCTAATTGGGTTCCATAGGTTCCTTAGCTCGTGGCTCTTGGAAGACTTTCTCGTTAAGCCTAATCTGCCTTCCAATGCCACCATCTTGAATAAACTATTTTTCAAGAAAGATGGTATGTCGACTCATAATTACATTATGATCTTCTGAAAGATAAAAATAATATCCTAATAACTCTTTAGGATATCCAATAAATCAAGCTCTAAAGGATCTAGACTCTAATTTGTCTGCCTATTATCTCTTAACATGGGTCGGATAACCCCAAATTTTGAGATGACACAGACTTGATTTCTTACCATGCCATATCTCATACGGTGTGGTAGGAATGATTTTAGAGAAAATTCTATTCAGTAAATATATACCAGTCATAAGACTATGTCTCTAAAGAAACTCAGGAAGGTCCGTAAAAGTCATCATGGATCGAACCATATCTAATAGGGTCTGATTTCTCCATTCTGAAATCTCGTTGAGTTGAGGCATTCAAGGTGGAGTCCATTGAGAGACTATGCCATTATCCTTAAGATAGTCTAAAAATTTTTGACTAAGATATTCACCTCCTTGATCTGATCGAAGAATCTTAATGAATTTATTTATTTATTTTTTTATTTTAAGTCTGAATTTTTTGAACTTTTCAAAAGCTTCAGACTTATATTGCATCAAATATACATATCCATATCGAGATAGATCATCGATAAAAATGATGATGTAGACATAATTATCCCTAGCCGGCACATCAAATGGGCCGCACACATCTATGTGTACCAGGATGAGTAGGTCTATGGCCCTTTCCCCATGTCCTACAAAAGGAAGCTTGGTCATTTTACCATGAAGGCATGATTCACAAATCGGATATGGATCGAAAGTCAATAGACTCAATAGCCTAGATTTCTTCAATTTGTTAACCTTGTCTTCAACTATATGACCTAGCCTAAGGTGCTAAAGATACCTATCATTTAGACTATCCCTAGGTCACTTTGATCATATGGCATTCATGTTTTGCTCGATATTAAAAATAAAAACATCAATATATAACTGATAGAGACCATTTATAAGAAAATCACTTGCAATTTTATTTTTTTCATAAAGAATATTACAATGGTCCTTAAGAAAACTAATTACGTAGCCTTCTTGTGCTAAACATGAAATAGAAATTAAATTTCTGCTTGCTAAAGACACATAAAAATAATCTCTAAGAACTAGATCTAATCCTGATGGTAATCAAAGAGAGTAGGTTCCCACGGCCAAAGCAGCAACTCTTGCTTCGTTATCGATGTGTAAGATCATCTCACCATCCCTCAGCCTTCTGCTTTCCTCAAGATCATGTATAGAAGTGCATAAGTGAGCACTAGAACCAGAGTCAAGCACCCAACTAGATGCAGAAGAAATCGTAAGGTTAGATTCTATAATGAGCATATCTCCAGAAGGACCTACCTCCTTGTTCTTTAGGCTGGCCAGGTAAAGAGGGCAGTTTCGCTTTCAGTGGCTGTCTGTGTTATAATGAAAATATTTTTTCTTATCAGCGACCTTCTTCTTTGGCTCTGCCTTCTCTTCTTCCTACCTTCTACCTTCTACTTCTTCACGATCTTCCTTTTCTTTTCAAAAGACTTTCTTTTGGAAGAATCTACTCCACAGTAAGCATTGAGCCCTTTGAACCTTTCAGAGAGAGCTCAGCAGTAACTAGCATATTCATAAGTTTAGCCAAGGTATTTTGAAGTTTATGCATATGATAGTTCATGATGAACTATCCATATGCATCAGTCAAAGACTGTAGAATTATATCAATCTACAGGTCTTGATCTAACTTAACACCAAGCTTATCAAGCTCTTCTAAGTCCTTAATCATCATCAGATAATAATCTTGGACTGACTACCCATCATGCATCTAAGCCTTAAAAAGTCTTTTAGTAACTTGATATTTGGCTGCGCGACCCTGTTCACCAAACAACTCTTATAGGTGAGCCAACATTTGGTGACTAGTCTTAATGTCTTCATGTTGTTGCTGGAGCTCATCAGACATCAAGCCCAATATGTAATACCTTGCTTTATTATTTTCATCCATCCATTTTTCTAGAGATGCTCTTTGATCAGAGGACGGACGTGCTGGTAAAGTGGGAGGATCTTGTTGCAACACATGAGTCAACTTCTCAGAATCCAAAACTATTTTAAAGTTTTGAAGCCAATCCTTGTAGTTGGGTCTGGTCAGTCTATGGGTGTCCAGGCTATGGGCTAGTGGATTGGATGTAGATATTTTTTCATAGAAAGTCAAAGTTTCTAGTTAAATTTTATAATTAGACTTAACCAATTTATTTAAAAATTTTATTTTAAAATAAATTAGGCTCTCACTATTTACTTCGATTCCTATACTTTCTTAGCGGAGATGCAAAAATCATCATGATTATTGATTTCTAATGGATGGTGCGGTCCCACCAACCAGCTCACCACCTCATCTAATAGTTATTAGTGATGGATCAACTGATGAGTGGACAACTCTTATCCAATGATTCTTTGATCATAGTGCATCCAAACCTGATCTCTAATTTATGAAGCTCATCATGCTTGAAATATTGCTCCACTTCTTAATTAAGTCAGATCACCACTTGTATGAATTGGATTCCTAATTGAGTCTCTCACCATATCCAAAATATTGAGTCCAACCCATCCTCCAACCCATAGCATTTAATGCCTAATAGACATGCTTGCATCTTTTTGGTGCAGCTGAACCGCTATATCCAGCTGAGAATAATCAACTCTGGGAAGGACCCACACATCTACAATGGTGGAAGATCTTGGACTTAAATTAAAGATATTTAATTTAGATTTCTTTAAACTTGACTTGACTTAGTCATAACAATTATAACTAACGTAGTGGCATGAGTTGACTCAAATTGTTAGCTACCTTAAATCAGAACTGGGTTGACACAAATGATTAGATAAGTGAGACTAGTGGAAGGGATATGCCATTAACTCGATAAGAATGCATTTATGTTGAGTAGGTCCCAATTAAAGATCAATTGGTCGTATCCGTCAAACTTACCTTAGACACCAAATTATCGAATCAAAACCAATCAGATTAGCCTACAATCCAGGCTCGAACCACGGAGCTAAATTAGGTCTGGATTTGATTGAGTCACATCTTAATGTGATTCGATCTTGATCTAGACTTAATCCTATTAGGTCAGTCAATTCTAAGCTTTTTTTGATCCCACCTAACCAACTCTTGATTTGGTTTGATCAACTACTAGACCTAATTGAGCTACCCAAACTCAAACCTAATTTTATGAAGAAGTCTTAGATATGAAAATTTATAATTTTTAGATCTAATTAATTTTATAATCTTAATTCTTAATTAAGTTTTGAGTTCATGAATAAAACATGTAACAAATTCTAGGATTTTAGGATCTACGATTTTGCAGAAAATAAGTTCTGATTTTTTATTAAGGATGAACGCGAGCACCCCTATACATTATAAGAATACCCCATCGAATGAAAGAAGAGGACCTTTAAATCCTACTTTATTCTTATGACCAGGCGGTCAAGGGAAATATCTTAATTAAAAATATATTTTCTAAAATAAAATTAGTTAGATCTAAATCATATATCACATATATAAAAGATCTAACCTATACATGTCTTGCATACATCTCATGTATCATAAATCAATAAACCATGCATGCTTTCAGATCTGAAATATCACATATTAAATCTAAAAAATAAAATTTTAAATTTGATCACATCAAAATAAAACTATTCTAGATATTTTGTAGAACTATTCTATAACTAGTCTAAGCATGCATCTTTCATATCTCATATGAACAAATTAAAAATTTAAAACTATATTTTTTATTTTTCAAATTTAGTTATAATAATTATAATATCAAAAAATAAAAATAAAATAGATTTAAAATTATATTTAATCAAATTAACAACATGATCATACTAGACTACGCATAGAACTATTCTGTTCCTAGTCTAGTCATGCATCTTATACATTATTGATCTAAATCATATAAATTTTAATTTTTTGATTGTAGATCTAATCATATCTGATGTGATATCTAAAATTATTTAATATTAAATTATAAATAAAAATTAAATTAGATTTAAAAAAGATCTGAAGAACTGCTAATACAGCTCTGATACCAGTTGAAGGAAAATCAGATTTTTTGCTGCAGGATCGTCTAGATCTGAGGTGGATTTTTCTACAAAAACTTTTATAATTCAATCAGATCTAAGAGTTCTTAAATTTGATTATAGTGATCTAATATTAAAAATTAAAAAAAATAAATTATATTTAATTTTAAGTATCTTGTTAGGTAATCAGATTATCCTGTGATGATCCTGTTGGTTCTTGAGGTTCTAGAAGGAGTCATGCATGCACCTAGCCTCTACTGGTATTCACCCAGATAGGATCTGAACATCTTCTCCTCATGAATCTCTTCTCTAAAGATCAGATCTAAATCTGATATGTAGATCCTTCAAAACTATTTTTGAACGCAGCCCGTCCGTCTCATGAACATCGTCACGTAGATCCTGAATCTTATGCCAAAAACCTTAGACCTTCAACTTAGATTTGTGCCTAACTTTTTAGATGTATAGAAGAGAGGGAGAGATAGGATAGAGGGGGTGTAGGATATGATATGGTCAATAGCACCTTTACGTGGAAAATAAAATCATACAATACATCTCTTTAGCATGAGAAAGGTTTAAAAACCAATGCCATATAAAGTCCCACTTTGACCAAATAACATACTTATTTGATCATTAGGACTCTAGGACTTACTCTCCATGTGAAACCCTAGATCCCATCTACTTTTATTACCAAAAGTGATTCAAAAAGTGGGCAACATGAGTAGATAAGGAAGAGTCCATTGTGCCTAGGCCTCTTCCCTTAAGAGTTTGATCCAAATCAAACTCTATCAAAAACTTAGACAAACCATGGCAATAAATCACAAAATTTGACACACCCATAGCATGACTCAATCACTATCACATATCCAAAAATTAGATTAAAAAAATTTCTAAAGAATTTTCTAGAAGTATCTAATCAGATGACCCTCAATTCTCTCAATTGGGTCAACTTTTAACCCTAGTCCAAATGCACTAGGAATGGATTTAATTTCTACAATGAATCTGATCTAAACTTATTCCAGTCAGATGAAAATAGACCCATTCAAGATATAAAAATAAGTTAAATCAAATTTAACTCAATTGCAATGAATCAAAAGGATTATAGAAAGAGAAAGTCGGGCTCAATCGTGTGCTAGCATGATTACCTTGAACCTAATTTGATCTAATCCAAATCAATCGAACAGGGTTAGCTTAATTGATGATATCCAAACTCAAATCCTTATTTGTATGACCCAATTAGGTTTAGTTTTGTATGGTAATAAGACATGTCGCGATCTCTATCATCGACATCATCAAAACATCTTTCGATGGACCAAAACTTTTTTGATTCATACAATTAGAATGATTGATCATCAAAATTATTCTAATTGCTCTCAAAATCCACCAATGACACCTAGCAGTATATGGTGGTAATCCATCAGAATTAAAAGCAAAACTGTCAGTGCAGCTACTTGTGTGATTGGGTTCTTCTATCTTGAGCCTCGATAGGATTAAGGTTAAGATGAACTCATCAAACCCAACATCCATCATATGAATTAATCATTTGATTCGAGTCCAATGTAAAATCATAATAAAAACTCTTTCTATCATCTTCACTCTACTATGGCCGTGGGCTTAAGGACTCAATCTCTTGATTATCATAGGACTACTCCTCATCTATCGAGATAGATAGATCTCCTATTGGTGCAATCTAATTCCTACAATGAACATGCTATAGCCAACATACACCTTAGGATTCCAAATGGCTAGAAGATCGAGTTATGGTGTAGTCAAAATATAACACCCTCAAGGTGAATTATCGATGCACCTCAGATCAAAGAATCAGACACACCACTACAGTATCGAGCCAGTCATCGACGAGAAGGTAGACTTTCTTATGACTGCTCAAGGTGGTCAGGCTTAGTGCCTTCATTCTCTAACGAGTATCTATACTCTCGCTCTAGTATCTCCACACCATAGACTTAAGATATATCTATCCTAAGAAAATGATTGTACACCAATCTTTCGTATCGATCACCATCCTCGTGATGATCCTACGATCAAGAGCAGTTTAAATACACACTTTAAATATGAATTATCTTAAATTTTTAACTTTTAAATTTTTAGCTCTTGAAAATATGAATTATCATTATCATTAACTCAAAAGATGTATCACAGATACTTTAAATACACACTATGATAGAAAATAATTTTTTTATTAATTTATAGTTAAAATTTTAAAATTATCTTTAGAAGTGTATTACAAGTGTTTAGCTAATCTGGCTTCTAGGGCACACATCTAACACATAAGTCAAAGATGGATATTAGATACTATACCAAGTTGCTTTAGGATAAGTGGGAGTTGTTGGAAAATGCATCCCAAAGCTAATCGTCAGCTTATTAATGGTTATGCTATTTTATTATTATAAATGATTTATCAATGAATAAAATTTTATTCTACCATTTTTTTTCATAAATCTACATCTTCTGATGAATTCTATATTATGATAAAGTCCTTAGGACTTTTTAGTTTCGATAAAGAGAGAATTTATCAATTAGTCCTTAAACTGTTCATAACCAAATGATACGTTGTTAATTAGAATGATAATATTTATTGAGTGTAGATTATTGTGTGCCATATAGATTGGTTATCCTCTTAACCAAGAAGTATGGAGATACTGATATGGCATATAGGTGAGATATAAGGGTACATCATCACTGAACATGATCAATTTCAGAGCATTGTACTATCAAGAATTGCTCTGATGGGATATGGATATAAGTGATCTGAGATCACTACGGTGACTTGCAAGCAACTCACTGTGCTTTGGTGCTAGACTACCTAAATTTTTAATTTAGTGTGGAAGCTTTTTGGGTATAATTAAGAACCTATAAAGTCAGTGAGTGATCAAAATAGGATTGACCGCTCCAAAAGTTTAAAAAAAATGCATCACTGTATTTTAATTTAGCAAAATCTTGACTAGGATAATTTATGAGATGGATTTGATCTTTTGAAATACAATGTGGATGATCTAATTAGGATTGATGGTTAAATTCTAAGTTGTCCTATGAGCATTTAGATCAAGGGGATGAATTATATGGAAGCTATATCCGACTATCAGGTATCATTGCTAAATGGTCACTTTGATTGGTACAAAAATTTATTTCTATACTTCTGATTTAGGTTTGAACCTATGGGGTCATACATATAAGAGGTCTTGATCTAATCGGATGGTTGATCAATGATTTAGAGTCTTTCTAAGGTTAAATAATCAATACGATTGATGTTTGACCTAGTGCAAGTGTTGCAAGAGGATCGATTAGCAATCAGTTTGCTAATTAACTTAATTTGATTAAGCTAAAGAGTTGAGATTAAGTCTAATTGAATAAGATTCAATTAGATTTGGTTTGGGCTTGATTGGATCAAGTTCAATTAGTTTATTGGATTAGCAAATTGCAAGGAGAAACATGTCCCTGTTCAATTAGAACTTGTATGCACCCAATTTTTAATTTGATTAAAAATTAAATCAAATTTAAATTTAATTTAATCTAGTTTAATTAAGCTCTTAGTTGGATTAAGATCATCTATAATTGGGTTGCATTAATTTTGATTTAATTGGGTTCAAATAAAAAGTTGGATCGAGTCAAAACTAGAAGTCCTAATGTGACTAGAATTTCTCCATCTTGTGCCACCTTGCTTTCCATGCCCCCCACATCAATTTCCTTAAAATTTTCACAGAAAATTATATTTCTAGAGAGTATCCATACCCTTTTTATGTCTTCCACCTTTTTATAAAGAAATTAGTTATGAAATAGGTCAAAACAAATAAGTTGTTTTGACCTAGATCTCTATTGAATAGAATTTGACACATCATCTTTCCTTATCTCTTTGAGGCACCAAACTATTAGATGTGTACCCTAGAAGTCAGATTGGCTAACACTTATAATACACTTCTAAGGATAATTTTATAATTTTGACTATAAATTAATAAAAGAGTTATTTTATATCATAATGTATATTTAAAGTGTCTGTGATCCATCCTTTGGGTTAACGGTAATGACAATTCATATTTTCAAAAGTTAAAAATTTAAGGCATGAATTTTCATAATTAATTCATAAACTGCTTCTAACCATAGGATCGTTATGAGAATGATGATCAATTTGAAAGGTTGGTGTACGATCGCTTTCTTAGGATAGATGAGTCTTGAGTCTATGGAGTGGAAACACTAGAGCGAGAGTATAGGCACTCGTTAGAGAATAAGAACACTGAGTATGACCACCTCGAGCAGTCATAAAGGAGTCTATCTTCTCGACTCGATGCTGCAACGGTGTGTTTGGTTCTTTGACCTGAGGTACATCGACAGTTCACCTTGAGGGTGTTATAGTTTGACTATACCATAACTCAGTCTCTTGGCCATTCGAAATCCTAAAGTGTATGTTAGCTATAGCATGTTCATTGTAGAAATTAGATTACACCAATAAGGGATCTATCTACCTTGGTATATGAGGAGTAGCCCTATGATAATCATGAGATTATGTCCATAAGCCCATGGCCATGGCAGTGTGAAGATGATAGAAAGAATTTCTATTAGGATTTCATATCGGACTCAAATCGAATGATTAATTCATATGATGGATATTGGGTTTGATGAGTTCACCTTAACCCTAATCCTATCGGAGCTCAAGATAGAGAAATCCAATCACACAACTAGCTACACCAAGAGATTCACTTTCAGTTTTGATGGCTTGCCACCATATACTACTAGGTGTCACTGGTGGATTTTGGGAGCAATTAGAATGATCTTGATGATCGATCATTCTAATTGTATGAATCAGAAAAGTTTTGATCCATTGAAAGGTGTTACGATTATGAGATTATGACATATCCCATTACCATATGGAACTGAACCTAACTAGATCACACAAACAAGAATTTGGGTCTAAATGTCATCAATTGAGCTAATCCAGTTCGATTGATTTGGATTAGATCAAATTAGGTTCAAGAAAATCATGCTAGCACATGATTGAGCCTAACATTCTTCTTCTGTAATCATTTTGGTTCATCTCGAATGAGCCAAATTAGTTCGAGCTCACTCAGAAACCTTGTCATAGTCTGACTGAAGTCTGTCCATATCAAAAAAGGGTTGTCTTAATCCATCAGATAAAAATAAGACAAGACCTGTTAAATCCTATCACCACCTGCTATTTTCTATCACTGCTGAGACATAAGATGTCTCAATGCAGGAAAGAAAGAGGCAGGGCATGCGCCCCCTTTGGACATCTCCTTGGGGCGCATGCCCCCTTGGATTCCATGCACAAAAGTCTACACATGCCCCTAGTTGGCGTGTGCACATGGAGAAAAGAGAGGAGTCCCATAAAGATGAGACTCCAGGGGTTGCTTGATGAGTTCAAATTATTGAGCGCCTAAGTCTTTATCTCTATCTAGTATTGGCGCCACTTTTGGAGGGCTTTAAGGGGTCTCTAATCTAATTGGATTAGATGATGACACCCCACCAATTAGATTAAGATCTGATTAATCCAAGCAATATGATTGGTCGGACCTGTGTGGCACTGCATGGTGCAACAGGGTCTATTTAAATCATGTGCACCTAGGATTGAGAGCCTACGCCTATCCACCATGCCGCAAGGCTGCCCCTCCTCTCTTCTATGCCTCCCTTTGATCATCTCTCTCCCTTCTCCATGCCCAAGGAGTTGGGCACAATTCTAATAAAGTTCCAAGGAGATTTGGTGCATAGATCAGGAAGAAGACAACTTTCGCTTGAGAGACGAACGTGTTGCCTTTGAAGACTCTTTTGAAAGATTCTTCAGATCAGATCCAGATCTGATCTTTGGAGTCATGATTGAAAAAGAGAAGACCTTCAGATCCAATCTAAGTGGATATCAGTAGAGGTCAAGCACTTGCATTGCTAAGATCCAAAACCTCGAGAACATCTAGATCATCGACAGGATAATCAGATCACCCAAATAAGATATAAAATTAAATATAATTTAATTTTTATTTTTACTTTAATATTAAATTTATAGAATCAGATCTAGATGTCTTAGATTTGATTAGATTAAGTAGAAAAAAATTTTAAAATATCCCTATAAATCTGATCAGATCTGAACGATCCTATGGCGGGAAAAGTAGTTTTTCCTTCAACTGGTATCAGAGCTATGTTAGCAATTTCTCAGATCTATTTTAGATCTATTTTTAGTTTTTATTTTTTATCTAATATTAAATAATTTAATATATCACATCATATATAATTAGATCTAAAATCAAAAAATTTTAAAAAAATTATAGATTCATATCAATGTTGTATGAGATACATGTCTAGACTAGGTGTAGAATTATTCTATGTGTAGTTTAGAGTAATTTTTTTTGATATAATTAAACTTTTTTTTAGATTTTTTTTATTTTTATTTTTTGATGTTATAAATGTTATAATCAGATCTAAAAATAAAAAATAAAATTTTTAAATTTTTATATGAGATATAAATGTGCATGCCTAGACTAGTTATAGAATAGTTCTATAATTTATTTAGAATAGGTTTTATTTGATGTGATCAATTTAAAAATTTATTTTTTAGATATTATATGTGATATATCGAATCTGATAACATGCATATTTGATTTAATATTTGACACATGTAGAACATGCATGATTAGATCTATGGCTTTATATAAGATATATGTTGTAGATCTTATTATTTTGTAGTATAGTTATTATTTCTAATTAAGACATTCTCCTTGGTCATCCGGTCATAAGAGTAAGAAGAGTTTAAAGACCCTCTCTTCTCATTCGATGGGGTGCTCTTATGGCATGTAGGGGTGCTGCACATTTGTTCTTAATCAGAAATCAAAAAACTTACTTTTCTGCAAAATCCTAGATCCCGAAACTCTTAAATTTTTTTTATATGTTTTTATTTTTGAATCTAAACTTAATTAAGAATAAATATTATAAAATAAATTAGATCTAAAAATTATAAATTTTTAGATCTAAGACACCTTCATAAATTTAGGTTTGGACTTGGATAGCTCAATTAGGTGTAGCGGTTGATCAAATTGAATCAAGAGTTGGTTAGGTGAGATCAAGAGTGCCTAGAATTGATTAGTCCAATAGGATTAAGTTTGGATCAAGGTCGACTCACATTCACATATGGTTGACTAAACCAAGACTTAATTTGGCTCTATGGTTCGAGCCTGGATTGTAGGCTAATCCGATTGGTTCTGTTTCGATAATTTAGTATCTAAGGTAAGCCTGGCAAATATGATCGACTAATTTTTAATTAGAAGCTATTCAATCTGAATGCATTCTTATCGAGTTAATGGCATATCCCTTCTACCGATCTCACTTACTTGGCCATTTGGATCGATCCAGTTCTAATTAAAGATGGCTAACAATTTGAGCTAACTCATGCCACTAGATTAGTCATAATTATTATGACTAGGTCAAGTCAAGTTTAAAGAGACTAAAATTAAATTTTTCTAAGAAAATATTAAGTCATAGGTCTTCCACTATTGTAGATGTGCGAGCCCTTTTCGGGGCTAATTATTCTTGGTTGATTACAGTAGTTCAGTTACATCGAAAAGATACAACCATGTCTATTAGGCATTGGATGCTATGGATTGGAGTATGGTTAGGCTCAATATTCTAAATATGATGAGGAATCCAATCAAAAATTCAATCTATGCAAATGGTGGGTCTGACTTAACTAAAGAGTGGAGCAATATTTCGGGCATGATGAGCTCCATGAATTAGAGACCAAGTTTGAGTGCACCATGATTAGAGAATTATTGGATAAGAGTTGTCCACTGATCGATTGATCCATCATCAATAATTGTTAGGTGAGATGGTGAGCCAGTCGGTGGGATCGTACCATCAACTAGAAATTAATTTATCATGAAGATTTTCATATCTCTATCAGGAGAGTGTAGGAATCCAAAAAAATAATGAGAGCCTAATTTATTTAAAAATAAAATTTATAAATAAATTGATTAAGTCTAGTTATAAAATCTAATTAGAAACTTTGACTCTCTAGAAAAAATATCTACGTCCAACCCACTAGCCCGTATCCTGCACACCCATAGACTGACCAGACTCAATTACAAGGATTGGCTCCAAAACTATAAAATTATTTCAGATTCTAAAAAGCTAACTCATGTATTGGACCAAGAACCTCCCACCTTACTAGCCCATCCATCTACTAAACAGAGAGCATCTCTAAAAAAATGGACGGATGAAGATAATAAAGCTACGTACTACATGTTGGGCTCGATGTCTGATGAGCTTCGGTGTCAACATGGAGACATCAAGATTGCTCTCCAAATGTTGGCTCACCTACAAGAGTTGTTCGGTGAGGAGAGTTATGCAGCTAAGTATTAAGTCACTAGAAGACTTTTTAAAGCTCAAATGCGTGATGGACAGTCGGTCTAAGATCATTATCTGATGATGATCAAGAACTTAGAGGAGCTTGAGAAGCTCGGTGTCAAGCTAGAAAGGAACTTGCAAATTGATGTGATCTTACAATCCTTGACTGATGCGTATGGATAGTTTATCATGAACTTTCATATGTATAAGCTGCAATGTACTTTAGCCAAATTGATGAACATGCTGGTTACTACTGAGCTCTCTTTGAAAGATTCAAAGGACTTAGTACTTGCTGTGGAGTGAACTTTTCTAAGAGAAAGTCTTTTGAAAAAAAGAAGTCTGCAAAAAAGTAGAAGACTAAAGGTGGGAAGAAGAAGGAGAGCTGAAGAAGAAGGCTGCAGATAAAGAAAAATATTTTCATTGCAACACTGACTGCCATTGAAAGTAAAACTACTCTTTATACCTAGCCAGTCTAAAGAACAAGAAGGAGGCAGGTCCTTCTGAAGGTATACCCGTTATAGAATCTAATCTTATGATTTTTTTTGTATCCAGTTGGGTGTTTGACTCTAGTTTGAGTGCTCATTTATGCACTTCTATGTAGGATCTTGAGGATAAATGATAGAGATCATGACATATCCCATTACCATATAGAACTAAATCTAACTGGGTCACACAAATAAGGGTTTGAATCTGGTGATCATCAATTGAACTGATCTAGTTCAATTGATCTGAATGAGATTCAATTAGGTTCAAGAAAATCATACTAGCACTCGATTGAACCTAACATTCTTCTTTTACTATCATAAATAGTTGTCCCGATTGAGCCAAAGAAGTTTGTGCTCGATCAAAGGCCTTCACTTGGTCTGACCGAAGTTTGTCCAGGTCAAAAAAGGGTTGTCTTATTTTGTAAGATAATATCTACCATTTTTGGTCATCTGCCATTTCTCGTCCTTTGACTTTGGTCAAAAGTTGACATTTAACTGGTCAAATATTGACCATTGACACTTTGACTTCTGTCCACATGTCATGCACCTATTGAAGAGCTGGTGGGGGCTTGTCCCCCTACCAGAAATTGGCAAGGAGGAGGGCGCAAGCCATCCTTGGCGTGCATCCAAGCTTGAGGCACCCAGGAGTCCCTGTTGGACAGGGACTCCATCTCCTTGTTGGATTCTGATTAGACTCCTCAAAAGAATCAACTTTGACTAGTCTTAGGCACCATCTAAGGATGAATCCAAGGGACTCTATTCCTATTAATCAGATTTAGATCTGATTTCACAAAGGGTTGTGATTGGTTGGGATGAAGAAGAGTTAGATTACGCATAGTCTATAAGTAAGACCCTGCACCCAACTCAAAAATATTAATGAGAGAATAATTCTCTACGCCCCAAGGCTGCCTCTCTCTTCCTCCTTCATGCCAAGTTCATCTTCTCCCTCTCCTCTCCATGCCCAAAGAAGTTTGGGATCTCAGTTGGTGCAATCTAGGCGAGAGAAAGGCGATAGAAAGCTAGAAGGCTACGTTGCTGCAAAGGACAACTGCTGATCTTCGAAAGCTATTTTTGAAGATCCTTCAAATCAAATTTAGATCTAATTTTTGGAAACATGATAGAGAAGAAGAGAATCTCTAGATCCAATCTGAGTGGATACCGGTAGAGGCCAGGCACTTACGTGGCTAGATTCAGAACCTTCCGCTGCTTACAAGATCATCAATGGGTAATAGGATTACCCTACATCAAGATAAATTAAATCTAATTTAATTTATCTATATTTTATTTTAATTATTAGAATAATAAAAATTAAATCTTGAAAATATCTTAGATCTAATTTGGATCAAAGAAAAAAATTTTAAAATATATCTCTTGATCCGATCAGATCTGAACGAATCCTGATCTGAAAAATCAGGATTTTCCTTCAACTGGTATCAGAGCCAAGGTTCTAAAAGTATTTAGATCTAATTTTAAATTTATTTTAATTAAAAAATAAGTAATTTCAGATGTCACATGAGATGTGATCAGATCTGAAATTAGAAAAAATTAAAATTAAATGATTTGGATCTAAGATTAGAAAATATGCATGACTAGTTCTAAAATAGAATAGTTCTATAGAATAGTCTTGCATGTTTATAATTTAATTTGATTAAATCATATTTTAGATCTATTTATTTACTATTTTTTGATATTATAATTATTATAATAATATCTAAAAAATAGCAAATAAAAATTATTTAATTTTAAACATCATATGAGATATGATTGATGCATGTCTAGACTAGTTGTAGAATAGTTCTACATAGTTGTCTAGATTAGAGTTTATTTTGATAAGATCAATTTAAATCTAATTTTTTAGATTATTATGAGATAATTTAGATCTAAAAATATGCATGATTCGATACATGAGATGTATGCAAAATATGCCATGATTAGATCTAATTTGTATATGAGATATATGATATAGATCTAAAACTGTTTTGTAGTATTACATGTTCCTGATTAAGGCGTTCCTCTTAGCCATGTCCGGTCATAAGAATGAAGAAGGATTTAAAGGCCCTCTCCTCCCATCCGATGGGGTGTTCTTATGACGTGTAGGGTGCTGCGCATTCGTCCTTAATCAGAAATCCAAAACTTACTTTCTGCAAAACCCTAGATCCTTGAAACCCTAGGATTTATTATGCATATTTTGTTTATGAAACCCTACTTAATTAAGAATTAAGATTATGAAATATTAATTAGGTCTAAAATTGAGAATTTCAGATCTAAGACATATTCATAATACTGGGTTCGGGCTTGGGTAGCTCAATTAGGTCTAAGCGGTTGATCAAACCGAATCAAGAGTTGGTTAGATGGGATCAACAATGCTTAAATTGACCAGCCTAATAGGATTAAGTCTGGGTCAAGATCGAGTCACGATCAAGCAAGACCTAATTAGGCTCAGAGGTTAGAGTCTGGATTGTAGGCTAACCCAATTGGTTCTGGCTCAATAATTTGGTGTCTAAGGTAAGTTTGGCACATACGACCGACTGATTTTTAATTGGAAGCTACTCGACCTGAATGCATTCTTGTACGAGTTAATGGCATATTCCTTCCACCGGTCTCACTTACCTGGCCATATCTGTTGACTCAGTTCTGATTTGAGGTGGTCAATAATCCGAGCTAACCCATGCCACTAGGTTAGTCATAATTGTTATGACTATGACAAGTCTAGTTTAATGAGACCTGAATCAATTCTTCTTAAGAAAAGATTAAGTCTGAGGTCTTCCACCATTGTAGATGTGCGGGCCCTTCCGGGGTTGATTGTTCTCGACTGGATATAGTGGCTCAGTTGCACCGGAAAGATGCAACCATGTCTATTAGGCATTGGATGCTATGGGCTGGAGGATGAGTTGGGCTCAATATTCTTGGATACGGTGAGAGACTCAATTAGGAATCCAGTCTGTGCAAATGGTGGGTCTGACTTAACTAAGGAGTGGATCAATATTTCAGATACGATGAGATTCATGAATTAGAGATCAAGTTTGGGTGCACCATGATTAGAGAATCATTGAACAAGAGTTGTTCACTCATTGGCTAACCCATCACCAATAACTGTTAGGTGAGGTGATGAGTCAGTTGGTGAGACCGCACCACCCACTAGAAATCATTAATCGTGGAGATTTTTGCATCTCTATAGAGGGAGTGTAGGGATCCAAAAAAATAGTGGGAGCTAATTTATTTAAAAATAAAATTTTTAAACAAATTGGTCAAGTCATAATTACAGTATCTAACTAGAATCTTTGACCTCTATAGGAAAATATTTACGTCCAATCCATTAGCACGTATCCTGGACACACATAGACTGACCGGACCCAATTATAAAGATTGACTCAGGAACTACAAAAATTTTTTAGATTTCGAGAAGTTAACCTATGTATTGGATCAGGACCCTCCCACCTTACCAGCCCATCCATCTGCTGAACAGAGAGCATCTCTGAAAAAATGGATAGATGAAGATAATAAGGCCAGATATTACATGTTGGGTTCGATGTCTGATGAGCTCCAACACCAACATGAAGATATCGAAACTGCTCACCAAATATTGGCTCACATGCAAGAGATGTTTAGTGAATAGAGTCGCACAGCCAAGTATCAATTCACAAAATAACTTTTTAAGGCTAAGATGCATGATAGGCAGTCAGTCCAAGATCACTGCCTGATGATGATCAAGGACTTAGAAGAGCTTAAGAAGCTCGGTGTGGAGTTAGACTTGGATCTGCAGAATGATGTTATTCTGCAATGCTTGACTGATGCATATGGGCAATTCATCATGAATTACCACATGCATAAACTTTAAAATCTTTTGGCTGAATTAATGAACATGCTGGTCACCACTAAGCTTTCTATGAAAGGTTCTAAAGGCTCAGTTCTTGCTATAGAACGGACTTCTTTCAAAAAAAAATCTTCTGGAAAGAAAAAGAAGTCTGCGAAAAAGCAGAAGATGGAAGGAGGAAAGAAGAAGAAGGCAGAGTCGAAGAAGAAGGCTGCTGTCAAAGAAAAGTGTTTCCATTGCAACAACGACGGCCACTGAAAGTGGAACAGCCCTACTTGTCTGGCCACCCTGAAGAACAAGAAGGAAGGTCCTTCTGGAGGTATGCTCATTATTGAGTCTAACCTTACGATTTCTTCTGCATCTAATTGGGTGCTTGACTCTGGTTCTAGTGCTCATCTGTGCACTTCCATACAGGGTCTTGAGGATAGCAGGAGGCTAAGGTATGGAGACATGATCCTACGCATCAAAAATAGAGTAAGAGTTGCTGCAGTGGTGGTGGGAACATACCCTCTTTGATTACCATCTAATTTAGACTTAGTTTTGAAAGACTGTTATTATGTGCCTACAGCTAGCAGAAATTTGATTTTTGTTTCATGCTTAGCACTAGAAGGCTATGTGATTACCTTCTTTAAGGACCATTATAACATTTTTTATGAAAGAAATAAAATTGCAAATGGTTTCCTTATTAATGGTCTTTATCAGCTATATATTGATGTATCTGTTCTAACTATCGAGCAAAACGTGAATGCCAAACGACCTAGGGATAGTCCAAATGATAGGTATCTATGGCACCTGAGATTAGGTCATATAGCAGAAGATAGGATCAACAAATTGGAGAAAAATGGGCTATTGAGTCCTTTGACTTCCGAGTCATATCCAACTTGTGAATCTTGTCTTCAAGGCAAAATGACTAAACTCCCTTTTGTAGGACATGGGGAAAGGGCCATAGATCTCCTTGCCCTAGTACATACTGATGTTTGCGGCCCATTTGATGTGCTGTTAGAGGCAATTTTGTCTACTTCATTATCTTTACCGATAATCTGTCTAGGTATGCATATGTGTATCTTATGAGACACAAGTCTGAAAGCTTTTGAAAAGTTCAAAGAATTCAGACATGAAGTAGAAAAACAAACTGAAAAACCCATTAAGGTTCTTCAATCAGATCGAGGAGGTGAATACCTTAGCCGAGAATTCTTAGACTATCTCAAGGAAAATGGCATAGTCTCTCATTGGACTCCATCAGAAATACCTCAACTCAACAGGATTTCAGAACGGAGAAATCGGACTCTATTGGATATGGTTCGATCCATGAAGAGCTTCACAGACCTCCCTGATTTTCTTTGGGGACACTCATTATTAACATCAATTTATCTACTGAATAGGGTTTCCTCTAAAATCATTCCTACCACACCATATGAGATATGGCACGGTAAGAAACCAAGTCTGAGTCATCTCAGAATTTAGGGTTGTCCGGCTCATGTCAAAAGACAACAAGCGGACAAGTTAGAGTTTAGGTCCTTCAAAGCTTGATTCATAGGATATCCTAAAGAGTCATTAGGATACTATTTCTATATTCCAGAAGACCACAATGTGATTGTGAGTCGACATGCCATCTTTCTTGAAAAATAGTTTATTCAAGATAGCGGCATTGAAAAGCATATTAAGCTTGATGAGAAAGTCTCACAAGTACAATGAGCTAAGGACCAATTGGAACCAAATTAGGTTGAGCCAATAAGAACACTACCTCCTTCACCTCGATAGATCGAAAATAGATTTTCCTGTCCCTTGAGAGGACTTAGGTATATTTCAGATGAAGGTAGAAAAAATGTTTCCTCATAGGTAATGGGGCATGTGATGATGATCCCAAACCTATGACAAGAGGATATTGGATATCGACTTCGAGAAATGGTTAGAGGCAATGAAGTCAGAATTGACTTATGCACTTCAAACCAAGTCTAGACCTTGGTAGATCCACCAGAAGGTATAGTACCTATTAGGTGTAAATAGATCTACAAGAGAAAGATTGGTGAGATGAAAATGTGGAGACATTTCAAAGGCTAGATTGTGGCAAAAGGATATAGTCAATGCGAAGGCATTGACTATTAGGATACCTTTTTATCAGTAGCTATGCTAAAATCCATCCGCACATTGCTTGCTATTGCAGCCTATTTTGATTATGAAATATGACAAATGGACGTGAAAATGATGTTCTTAAATGGATATCTTGAGGAAGTATCTATATGGAAAGCCCTAGTTTCACAATCCAGTGATGCTAATCATAAGGTTGCAAATTACAAAGGTCCATATATGGACTTAAGCAAGCATGTCAGAGTTGGAATACTCATTTTAATAATATGATCAAATTATTTGGTTTCATCAAAAATGAGGAGGAACCAGATGTCTTCAAAAAGGTCAGTGGAAGTGCTGTTGTCTTCCTCGTATTGTACGTGGAGGATATCCTCCTTATTGGGAATGATATTCCCATGTTGACCAAAGTTAAAATATGGTTATCCAAAGAATTCTCCATGAAAGACCTAGAAGAAGCATCCTATATTTTAGGAATTAAGGTCTATAGAGATAGACAGAATAGGATGCTAGGACTTTCATAGAAGATGTACATAGAAGAAGTGCTAAAGAGGTTTAGCATGAAAAACTCTAAGAGGGGTTTGGTACCCTTCAGACATAGTATTCATCTCTCCAAGAAGATGTGCCCAAGCACACCTAAGGAGATAGAACGCATGAGCAAGATCCCTTATGCTTTAATAATAGGAAGCCTCATGTATGCCATGTTATATACGCGACCTAATATAGCCATGTTATGAGTGTCACGAGTAGATATCAGTCAAATCTAGGTGAAGAACACTAGACTTCTATGAAAATGTATCCTTTAAGTACTTGAGAAAAACTAGAGATTATTGTTGATTTTTGGTAATGGAGAACTCCAAGTCCAGGGATATACAAACTCGAATTTTATATCAGATATAGATGATCGAAAGTCGACATCTAGGAGTATTTATATGTAATGGTGGTGCCTATCAATTAGAAAGTTCCAGAAGCAGATAGTGATAGCATATCCACCATGTAATAGCAGGAATACATCGCTACGTCAGAGCTATGAAGGAGGCCAGTTTAGGACAAAAAGTTTACCGTAGAGATCGAAGTGATGCCATCAGATGCCATGTCCTCTTTACTGCGAAGCAATAGCAATCATAGATCCATTGCTAAGGAGCTAAGGTCACACTAGAGAATGCCAGAGCACATCGAGCGACGATACCACCTCATACGCGATTACTTTTGAAGAATAGCGGTACATCGAGGTCAAGAGAGCAATTCCGTAGATTTATGCGTATGGCCCACTCTCAAACTGTTGGGCCCATAAAAGATCGAAGCCGACCTTGAGAAGATAGGACTTAGATTTGTAGCCAATTGGCTTTAGGTCAAGTGGGAGTTTGTTAGATATGTGTGCCCTAGAAGCCAGAATTGACTAACACTTATTGTACACATCTAAGAAAAAAATTATAATTTTGACTATAAATAAAAATAGATTATTTTCTATCATTAATATGTATTTAGTGTCTAATGATACATCCTTGAGTTAATGGTATGTAATTTTATTTTCAGAGTTAAAAATTTAAGATATGAATTTTCATTATTATAACTATTAAAATGCTCCCTGACCGAGATCATCTATAAGGGTGATGATTGATCTGAAAGATTGGTGTACAAATCACTTTGTTATAGTAGATGAGTCTTGGGTCTATGGCTATAAGAAAGATACCAGAGTGAGAGTACAGGTACTCATTAAAGAACGGAGGGCACTGAGTGTGACCATCTCAAGCAGTCATAAGAAAGTCTAACCTTCTCGTTGATGGACCTGGCTCAAACTACAGTGGTGGTCTGGATACTTGACCTGAGGTGCATCGACAGTTCATCTTGAGGGTCTTATAAAGTTTGGAACTACACCATGACTCAAGTCTTTTAGCCATTCAAATCCTGACGGTGTATGTTGGTATGCATGTTCATTGTTAGGAATTGGATGTTGCACCAAGAGGAAATCTATCTACCTCGTAGATGAGAGTAGCCTTATGATGATAATGAGAATCAAAGTTCCATAAGACCCAATAGCCATGGCCAGAGTGAAAATAAATAGGAAAGAGTTATCTATTAAGGGTTTCACATCAAGACTTAAATTTAAATGATTAAAATATGAATAGAAATTAGGGTTTGAACGAATTCACCTTAACCTAATATGATCGGGCCTTAAGGATAAAGAAAGCTTAATCGCACATGTTAATGCACAAGAGGTTTACTTTTCAATATTTGATAAAATGTGTCATCATATGACTGCGAAAGTGTTACTGGTGGATCTTTGGGAGCAATTAGAATGATTTGATGATCTGATCATGTCTAGTTGTCACTGAAGTAGAATAGTTCTGAAATCCATCGAGGTGTTTCGATGATGTCGATGAATAGAGATCACGACATATCCTATTTACCATACAAAATTGACTTAACTGTAATCACTACAAATAAGGATCCAAGATCTGGATATCAATCAATGGAACTAATTTCCAGTTTAGTATTGATTTGAATTAGATTCAATTAGGTTCAAGAAATTATGCTAGGCACACGATTTGAGCCTAATTTCTCCCTTCCAATAATTCATCAAAAGTTGTCTTATACTGAGCCCAAATATGTTGGATCACTCAAGTACCTTTACTGGTTTGACTAGAACTTGTCTAAGATCAGAAAATGAATTGTCTTAATTTATGAGATAAATTTGAGACAACACCTACCATTTTTCGTCACCTTCTAATTCTTGTCTTTTGATTTTGGTCAAACATTGATCTTTGATACTTAGACATCTACCCATATGTCATGCACCCATAGGAGAGTAGATAGGGGCTTGTCCCCTTGCTAGAAAGAGAAAAGGAGGGGGTGCATGCCTAGGGAGGTGTGCGCCTAAGGATAGGAATGCTTGGAGTCCTATATAGATGGAACTCCAGGTTGCTTCTTAGAATCAAACTAAGTGGCGCCAAGGACTCTGCTTTGATCAGTCTTGATGCCACCTAAGGGTATTGAAGAGGGGCTCTTATATGATTAGATCAGGTGATGTTATTCTACCAATCGATTTAGATCTGATTTCATGAAGAGATGTGATTGGCCGGGATGATGTGGCACTGCATGGCGTAGTAGGGGCTATATAAACCCTATCTACGCCTAGCTTTATAGGTTTTCTCCTTGTCCATGCCATACAGCAATCTCCCTCTCTCCTCCATGCCTGCCTTTGATCCTCTCTCTCCTCTCTACACCCAAGGGGCTTTGGACTTCAGTTTGGTGCGATCCAGACAAGAAAAAGGCAACAAGAAAGGAAGAAGGCAACACTGCTGCAAGAGACGACATCAGATCTTCAAAAGTTATTTTTGAAGACCTTCAAGATCAGATCTAGATTGATCTTTGGAGAAAAGATTAAGGAGTAGATATCCAAATTCTACCTAAGTGGATATTGGTAGAGGCCAGGCGATTGCGTGGCTACATCCAGAACCTCAGGCAATCAGTAGGATCATCATAGGGTAATAAGATTACCAAAGAATAAGATATAAATTAAATTTGATTTATTTTATTTTATTTTATTTTATTAGATTCATCAAATCAGATCTGCAAAGTATCATATCTAATTTAGATCTAAGAGAAAAATTTTTGAAATATTCCTCTTGATCAAATTAGATCTGAACGAACCTATTCCAAAAAATAGGTTTTTTCCTTCAATTACCATGCTGACCTGGTCAAAATATGGTTGTCTAAAGAGTTCTCTATGAAAGGTCTGGAAGAAGCATCCTTTATTCTGGAAATTAAGATCTATAGGGATAGACCGAATAGGATGCTAGGACTTTCACAAAAGATGTACATAAAGGAGGTGCTAAAGAGGTTTAGCATGAAAAACTCCAAAAGGGGTCTAGTACCCTTTAGACATGGTATTCATCTCTCCAAGAAGATATACCCTAGCACATCTGAGGAGATTGAATACATGAGCTTCGGCAATAGGGAGCCTCATGTATACCATGCTATGCACACGATCTGATATTGCCCATGCTGTGAGTGTCACAAGCAGGTATCAATCGAATCCAGATGAAAAGCATTAGACTTCTGTGAAGTGTATCCTTAAATACTTGAGAAGGACTAAGAATATATTTCTAGTCTTTGGTAATGGAGAACTTCAGATCCTGGGACATATAGACTCAAATTTTATGTCCGACATAGATGATCGAAAGTCGACATCTAAAAGTCTATTTATATGTAATGGTGGTAATATTAGTTGGAAGAGTTCCAAGTAGACAGTGATAGTAGACTTCACCATGGAAGTAGAATACATCACTACATCAGAAGCTACGAAAGAGGCATTCTGGTATAAGAAGTTTGCCGTAGAGCTTGGAATGATGCCATCAGATGCTGTTTCTCTATACCATGACAATAATGGTGCCATAGCCCTTACTAAGGAGTCGGGTCTCACCAAAAATCCAAGCACATCGAGCGATAATTTCATCTGATCCATGATTACCTCGAGAAGGGATATGTCAAGGTCAAGAAAGTCGACACCACAGATAATGCGACTGACCCACTCATGAAGCCATTGGGACAACAAAAGATCGAAGCCCATCTCGAGAAGATGGGACATAGATTTGTAGCCAATTGACTTTAGGTCAAGTGAAAATTTGTTAGATGTGTGCTCTAGAAGCCAGATTGGCTGACAGTTGTAATACAGTTCTAAGGGCAATTTTATAATTTTGATTATAAATTAATAAAAAAATTATTTTCTATTATAGTATGTATTTAAAGTATCTGTGATCCATCCTTTGGGTTAATGATAATAATAATTCATATTTTCAAGAGTTAAAAATTTAAGGCATGAATTTTCATAATTAACTCATAAACTACTCCTGACCATTGGATCGTCATAAGGATAGTGATCGATCCAAAAGATTGGTATATGATCACTTCTTTAGGATAAATGAGTCTTGAGTCTACAGTGTGAAAATACCAGAGTGAGAGTATAGGTTCTCGTTAGAGAATGAGGGCACTGAGCATGACCACCTCAAGCAGTCATAATGGAGTCTACCTTCTTGTCGATGACTGGCTCGATGCTGTAGTGGTGTGTCTGGTTCTTTGACTTGAGGTGCATCGATAGTTTACCTTGAGGGTGTTATAGTTTGACTATACCATAACTCAGTCTCCTAGCTATTCGGAATCTTGAGGTGTATGTTGGCTATAGCATATTCATTGTAGGAATTGGATTGCACCAATAAAGGATCTATCTACCTCAGTAGATAAGGAGTAGTCCTATGATGATCATGAGATTGAGTCCATAAGCCCATGGCCATGGTAGTGTGAAGATGATAGAAAGAGGTTCTATTAGGATTTCACATCAAACTCGAATCATATGATTAATTCATATGATGAATATTGGGTTTGATGAGTTTACCTTAACCCTAATCCTATCGAAGCTTAAGATAAAAGAATCCAATCACACAGGTAGCTGCACCGAGAGGCTCGCTTTTGATTCTGATGGCTTGCCATCATATACTACTATATGTCACTAGTGGATTTTGAGAGCAATTAGAATGATCTTGATGATCGATCATTCTAATTGTATGAATCAAAAAAGTTCTGGTCCATCGAAAGATATTTTGATGATAACGATGATAGAGATCGCAACATATCCTATTAACATATGGAACTGAATCTAACTAGATCACACAAATAAGAATTTGGATCTGGATGTTATCAATTGAGCTAATCCAGTTCGATTGATTTGGATTAGATCAAATTAAGTTTAAGAAAATTATGCTAGCACACGATTGAGCCTAATATTCTCCTTTTGTAATCATTCTAGTTCATCTCGAATAAGCCAAATTGGTTTGGACTCACTTAGAAATCTTATCTTAGTCTAACTTGAGCTTGTCCAATTTAGAAAAGGATTGTCTTAATCTATCAGAAGAAAATAAGATAAGACCTGCTAAATTTTGTCACCACCTACCATTTCCTATCACTGCTGAGACATAAGATGTCTCAATGCAGGAAAGAAAGAGGCAGGGGCATGCGCTCCCTTTGGACATCTCCTTGAGGTGCATGCCCCCTTGGATTCCATTGACAAAAGTGTGTGCATGCCCCTAGTTGGCATGCGCACATGGAAAAAAGGGAGGAGTCCCATACAGATGGGACTCCAGGGGTTGCTTGATTAGTTCAAATTATTGGGCGCCTAAGTCGTTATCTCTATCTAGTATTGGTGCCACTTTTGAAGGGCTTTAAGGAGTCTCTAATCTAATTAGATCAGATGATGATACTCTATCAGTCAGATTAAGATTTGATTAGTCCGAACAATATGATTGGTCGGACCTGTGTGGCACTGCATGACGCAATAGGATCTATTTAAATCATGTCTGCACCTAGGGTTGAGAGCCTATGCCTATCCACCATGCTGCAAGACTACCCCCCCACTCTTCCATGCCTCTTTCTAATCCTCTCTCTCCCTTCTCCATGCCCAAGGAGTTGGGCACAATTCCAGTAAAGTTCCAAGGAGATTTGGTGCATAGATTAGGAAGAAAATAGCTTTTGCTTGAGAGACGAACGTGCTGCCTTTGAAGACTCTTTTGAAGGTTCTCAGATCAAATCCAGATCTAATCTTTGGAGTCATGATTTGAAAGAAGAAGATCTTTATATCTAGCCCAAGTGGATACCGATAGAGGCAAGGTGCTTACAAGGCTAAGATCTAGAACCATAGGAACATCTAGATCATTAGCAAAGTAATTAGATTACCCAAACAAGATACAAAATTAAATATGATTTAATTTTAATTTTAATTTTAATTTTAATATCAGATCAATAGAATTAGATCTAAGATATCTTAGATTTGATTAGATTAAGTAGAAAACTTTTTTAAAATATTTCTATAAATCTGATCAGATCTGAACAATCCTGTGGCGGGAAAAATAGTTTTTCCTTCACAAACCACCTAATTTTTCTCTAATTTTTTTATGAAAAATAGAAGAATTTAGTGTGGATATTCCCTAGAGTCCATAAAAATAAATAAGGAGGGGACGTCTAAGAGTTGGGCGCTCTAATCCTTGCTCAATTTAGATCTGCCTTTCTAGGTATTTGACCTAGACAAGGACTCTATCATAACTCTCTATTTAAAGAGAGTTAGGGCATGAGTTTTCTATAAGTTTTAGATTTGAGAGAGAGGTTTGGGGCATGAGAAGCTTGGGTGCAAAGAGTGTAATACCCTATCCTCATCTAACTATGGGTGACGGTGCCACACCCCATCCTTATCTAAAGGTTAAAAAAATTTCTAAACTATAACTATGCTAAACTATATATTAGTTAATACCCTGCTTTTAATTCTGTTGAACCATCTATTCATTTTTAACACAAACATTTCAATTAAATCCTCTAGACTTGCTATAAACCATTATCACAACTCATAACTCAATAAATCATATACACAACTCAGAGTTTTAATAACAAACCATACTTCGTATATACATTCTAGTCATTAACCATCTCTTTAATACATGCCTTTTTAAACACAAACTAACATACATATACCAGTTTCTGATTTAACTAACTTAGCTATACATTATATCCCAAAATACATCTCTTTTACAAGCTAATATCATCCAAACTATTTCTTCCACTAGAGGTACTGAAACCCATGTTGAAACATACTTCCAAACCCGGCTACTCCAAAAACTACAATTAGAAAGAGTGAGAGGTGAGACTTGGGAAAGTCTCAGTGAGTGAATAATCCATCTAACAATGAAAAATAAGAATACTAATTTGGAATTCAATTTAATAAAAAGACCAAAATGTAAGAACTACTTTTTATGCTTCACAAAACTGAAATATACCTGACCGGATTAAAGCAAAGTACCAAATCATGCCATGCCAACATATACTTCCTTCTCAGCTACTATCGACTAAATCTCAGAGCATTCCTTCCAAGATAGTCAATAAGTAGTAAAATATAATGCCAAATGATGTAGATAAGCACCATTGGGCATAACACAAATTTTTAGACTATGGATGTGCCAGTTCATGCCAATGCAAATGCTCATGCAATATGAGAATAAGGTACATCCGATAGGTTGATCACTCCTATGGGTAACCTTTTTCCAAAAACATCAAACAAGTTAACATTTTCAAAATTGAATAGTAAAAGCCAACAATTTCAACTCCTGCTTTCATATTAGCATAATATATATACAAGCTAAAAAACATCAAAGTTAGCTACCTTTCAAAGTAAATCATTTTCATACCAAAATACCATAAGGAAAATACGAAAGCTAGACCACTCACCTCAATCGACTACTAGTTAATTGGCTTATTCAAAGTGTCTTTCCAACTCTTTTCCTTTTCTATATCATTAATAAACACTAATTAAACTCATATTTTGTGATTCAAGATCAAAACACATGCTTTGCTTCCAAATTCTTACTTTAGTCTTTAACTATTCCCTTCTACTTTATCTTGCTTACTTTAGCTGAGGTCTAGATAAACATCCACATAACTCATAAATTTTTAGATATTTAACTCTACTTCTATTCCCATAAATGGTTCCAAGTTCAACTAACACCATTTCAGTCCATAGCTAAACCATTTAAACAATTTCAACATCATAAATAATTTGATTCATTTTCAAACTCAATTTAAATTGAATAACTTACTTTACAATAAACTAGGATTTGCTACAACACTTAAAAGATCAATTAACTTAGTTTAAAGTGAAGGAACCATACCTCAAACTGCTACAACCCTACAAAAGTTCTGAAACCAAGTTCTTTCTTTTCCACCGCCAGTAACGTTTCTCCCTCCAAATTAGTCTATCCTCAAATCCTCTATTTTTTTCACTGAATGCTATGAACTTTTAACTAAGAACTCTTCTTTCTCTAGCCCTCTCCCTCTCTCTTCTGGTTGCTCTAACCAAGGAACTCCAAAATAGAAGAAAAGAGAACGGTGGCTTTTATTTTGGGAAAGAAATAAAGTAGGGAGATGATTTGCTACGTGTCACATCCTAGAGTTGCCACCCAATTCTTCACTTAACAGGTGTTTCTATAATGATTTTCTAACCATTTGATTACATCCTCAAGCTACTCTATCATCCCATTTAAAATTACAACTTAAAATACTCTCAGCTAAAACCTGCTCCTAGAATTTTCCACTGATCGAGCTGGCTCAGCCCCAAATTGAGTCAGCTCGAATGTCAGCCAGGTCAACTTGAACTCAAATTGAGCTGACTCTCTCAGAAAAATAGAACACTCATTTCTATAGCCTAAGACTCGGGTCAGCTCAATTTTAAATTGGGTCAACTCGAACCCCTGGATTTTAGAAATTTTAGTTTTGATCATAGTGCTTACATAATACTCTTCTTATTTACATTTCTTTATTTTAAGTTAATGTCATCATTTATTTTACTCTTCATTAAATTTAAAATATAAATATAAATAAGAAAATATTCCTTCATTTGAAATCAATAAAAATATTAGAAAAAAATAAAATCCTCAAGAATAAGATATCAAAACTTGGGTTTTAGTTCAAATTTTCTAAAACTTGAAACTTCTAAAACTTTCTTTCTTTAGAATGAATAGATTAAAGGATTTTAAAATTTATTAAAAATTACTTTGTAACTTACTAACACCTAAGGATCAATTACTACTAATTTTAATTTCAAAAAAATTTATATTTCATATAGCTCCCCATACAGGTATTAGATTCCAGACTTAGAAAATTTTTGGAACTTGAAATGGCAGATAGTCATAATTTACACTCAAAACTTTCATGATAAAAAATCACCAAAATTCAACTCCAGTGTTGTTATTATAAATCTCTTTTTTTAATCATTTTTCTTCTAAATCAATAGATTAATTTTTTTTTAAAGGTTCATCACTACTACTTAATAACTTAATATATGCTCATATACTCAAGCATATGATACATAAATTGCTATACCACACATACTGAAACAAAAATCTTTTGTTTTTCCAGGATTTTACAAAGAGGATCTAGATGTGGTGCTTCATTAAGACATAAACCATTGCATCCTGGTGAGAGAAAAAGAAGGGAGAAGAAAGAATTCTTCTTCAGGATTTTGTAGATCTCTTCTTCCTTTATTTTATGAGATTTTAGAAAAGTATTTTCTCTCACAAATTTCTCCACATCTCCTCTAATTATTGAAAGGTCCAAGTTTTGAAGAAGAAGATTTTTGATTAGCCATCAAAGAAGGATCAGCATAGTACTAGCATACCATGCTAATTTTTAGTTGCTGAACTTTGCATCAACGATCGAGGCTTCTTGTAGACTTTCCGTAGAAGTCGGACATATGTGTAGCTTGAAGTGATGATCTCAATCATAGATCAGCAAGTTGAAGACCCCGACTTGCAAAAGATAAGAGAGATTCGATCTCTCTCTCCAACTAGATTAGATCTAGTCTTAATTTGATGTTGATATGATCAGCATCATTAACTTTATTTAATATTTTTAATTTTAAATTTATTAACATGCATAGATCATGATATTAGATCCTAGATCTAGGATTTATTTATGTATTTTAATAAATTAATATGATTAATTTATTGCTTTTGTTGATTTATTTTTGAAAAAGCTTCAAATTTCTACAAGAAATTCTAGATTTTTTCTTCACTTAGACAACCACTTCACTTCTGTCGGAGTCATTTCTATGACAATAGACTAAAGTTAGAAGAAAAGATAAAATTAGTTAACAAGATATGAATGTATACCTACTGGATTGAGGGGACTTCAGCTGAGGTTAAATAAGGTCGGATCTTCTAGCAATTTAGATAGTGAAGGAGCTCGATAATTTCTTAATTTGCTAGTTAAGTTGAAATTCTTCCTTCCAACCTAGGAGCTCGATGGACCAAATCTTTCAGCTAGCCCCAACTAGGAAGTCCTAATTTTAAAAGAGGATGAAAAATAAAGAAAATTTTTTCTTCCAATTATAGATGGAAGAAGGGGCATCCTTAAGCAACCTCTTTTTATCGAACTGAGAGAATAGGTACCACCAATCTTTGACAGTGAGATAATGTTTGACGGTGAAGTAGTTACAAAATAAGAAAATGATGGGATGCACCTCGACTGAAATGCAAAGAAAAAGGAACCCTATGATGAACCTAAACGAATTCAGGGCCATAGAGGTGAAAAAAAATTTAAAAATTGAAAGAGAGCTATGACAAAAGGAGGATTAGAAGTCAAAATCCGGTATGAAGGGCTTTGGTGTACAAATAGAAGTGATCTGAAGGAGGAGTGCAAGCTTGGCCACTCGACCCAAGAAGCTCCAGTTCGTACTCTAAAGGAACCCTATATTAGATCCTTATCAAGGAAAGGTCTTCAGACTGCGAAGAGCATGGAATGGTTTCAAGCATGAAAGTTGGACGAGGTGCATCTATGGGTTTGGCTCTTTCCATAGGGCTAGGATTTGACAAACTCGGGTGGGTCAGATATTTGGATACTTTAGAAGATCAAGATACTTTAGAAGATATTTGGATCAAACTAAACTTGAAAAAAACCTCCTAACATCAGAAAAAACTAGCCAAAAAACTCCAAGAAGTCTTCGAAGGATGAAAGGATAGTAAAAGAAAATATTGAGGGAAGGTTAGGGTGCTAACCTAAGATAGATGAAGATCTCCATGATACTACTGGAACTATAAGGGAGAAGCAATGAAGACGTTGACGACCAAAGAGATCAATGAAGACAATAGAGCAGGGCACTCGTGCTAGAAGGACGCTAAGGATGGAGAAGAGAATGGGAGGAAGAGAAAGCCAGACCAAAGTAAGAAATCGAGAAGAAAGATGATGTTTAAATAATCGAGCAAGTCCTAGGATAATTATGATTATAAATTCTATTGGTGTAGAATCTAGTTGACGCTGGATTAAGCTAAAGTTGGGGAAGAAGAGGTCGCCGTTGGTGATCTATAAAAAAAAGTTTCATCCGAAGTCGGTGGTGGTGACTCCAATAGGATCCTCCGACAATCAAGTCAGCTCTTCTGACCAACAGAAATGGAGTGCTCAAGTAAGAATTCAGTAAAATTTTGGGAAAGAGAAGAGAGCTTAGAGAAAATATATCTGAAGGATCCCTTTTATAGATGGAGCTTGTATAGCTGTAACCGTCCGATAGTAGGCCGCTCGGAGCCATGTGGAATTTATTACCATAACCATCCGATAGTGGACCACTCGAGGCCACGTAGAATTTATTATGGAGAGAGGTGTCACCCATTCATTGAGATTTAATAGTCGAAGTTTGGAGAGAGCAGGCATTGGTTGAAGAGCTTTGACATATGTTAATTTTAGAGTTCAGACTCCTAAAGAAAATACAGCTAGAGGGGATCATCCGAGAGGAATACTACTTGAAATCTGAAAGTAATCCACTAGAGGAATTCGGATGGAGTTTGACTAAATGAGAAGTCCAGAAGGAGTCTAACTAGTTGAGAAGTTTGGTTGAAGGAGAAGTTTGGAAGGAGTTTGGCTCCTAGAGAAATCTGACTGAAGAAAAAGTCAGAAAAGAGTTTGGCTCCTGAAGGAATCCGATTGAAGGAGAAATTCAAAAGGAGTTCGACTCTTAGAGAAATTCGACTGAAAGGGAAGTCCTAGAGGAATCCGACTGTTGGAAGAATCCAACTAAAGGAAAAGTTTGGAAGAAGTTCAGCTCCTAAAGAAATCCAACTGAAAGAGAAGTCCCGAAGGAATTCAACTGCTGGAGGAATCCAACTAAAGGAGAAGTTCCAAAAGAGTTCAGCTCCTAGAGGAATCCAACCGCTGGAGGAATCCAACTGAAGAAGAAGTCTAGAAAGAGTTCGACTCTTGGAGAATTTGATTGAAGGAGAAGTACGAAAGGAGTTCAGCTCCTGGAGGAATTCGACTGAAGGAGAAGTTGGAGGAATCCAATTGAAGGAGAAGTTCAGAAGGTGTTCGGCTCCTGGAGAAAACTGACTAAAGAAGAAATCCAAAAGGAGTTTGGCTCCTGGAGAAAATTGACTGAAGGAGAAATTCAGAAGAAGTTCGATCACTAGAGGAGTTTAGCCACTGAAGGAGTTCAACTAGGGTTCAGCTGTTGAAGGAGTTCGGCTGGGGTTCGACTGTTGGAGGATTTCGACTGGAGTTCGGCCATTAAAGGGAGAATTTTCGATTGAAGCTCTTTGGTGATTACCAGTTGCATTAGGCTAAACATCATACTGGACTTTGGCGGGAGCGGGGTTTATCCCCAACAATAGTCTCCCCACTTTTAAGTTCGAAATTCGAAGAAAGAGAGTACAAAAAATATGATTGTCAAAGTCCTTTCCCGGGCTCTGCATCCGTTGAGGTTGAAGCTCAGAGGAGATCTTATCTCCTACCGAGGTTGAAGGAGATCTTATCTCTTATTGAGGTTGAAGCTCCTGGAAGCTCAGGGGAGATCTTATCTCCAACCAAGGTTGAAGGAGATCTTATCTTCTCTTAAGGTTGACGTTGAAGCTCAGGGAGATCTTATCTCCGGTCGAAGTTGAAGAAGATCTTATCTCCTGTTGAGGTTGAAGTTGAAGCTCAGGAGAGATCTTATGTCCAACCGAGGTTGAAGAAGATTTATCTCCTGTTGATGTTGGAGCTCGGAGGAGATCTTATCTCCAGTCGAGTTTGAAGGAGATCTTATCTCTTGTTGATGGGTCCGAGCTTGGGGGAGATCTTATCTCCAGCTAAGATTGAAAGAGATCTTATCTTCTATTGAGATTGATGTTGAAGCTTGGAGAAGATCTTATCTCAAGCTGAGGTTGAAGAAGATCTTATCTCCTATTAACTTTGAAGTTGATGCTCGGGGGAGATCTTATCTCTAGCCGAGGTTGAAGGAGATCTTATCTCCTATTGAGGTTGATGTTGAAGCTCAGAAGATATCTTATCTCCAGTCGAGGTTGAAGAGATCTTATCTTTCTATTGAGATTGATGTTGAAGCTTGGGGGAGATCTTATCTTCAGTTGAGGTTGAAGGAGATCTTATCTCCTGATAATAGGTCGGAGCTTGGGGGAGATCTTATCTCTAGCCAAGATTGAAGAAGATCTTATCTCCTGTTGAGATTGACATTGAAGCTCAGGGAAGATCTTATCTTCAACCGAGGTTGAAGGAGATCTTATCTCCTATTAAGGTTGACATTGAGGTTCGAGGGAGATCTTATTCTCCAATCGAGGTTGAAGGAGATCTTATCTCCTATTGACTTTGAAGTTGAAGCTCGGGGGAGATCTTATCTCCAGCCGAGATTGAAGGAGATCTTATCTCCTACTGAGGTTGATGTTGAAGCTTAGAGAAGATCTTATCTCCAGTCGAGGTTAAAGAAGATCTTATCTTCTATTGACATTGACGTTGAAGTTAAAGCTCGGGGGAGATCTTATCTCCAGCCAAGGTTGAAGGAGATCTTATCTCCTCTTGACATTGACGTTGAAGCTCGAAGGAGATCTTATCTCCAGCCGAGTTAGGGCATCTCTTCTCACCTCATCTAAAATGAATGAGGTCTTCAACTTTGCTCACGTTAGGACAAGGTTCTCCTCCTATTCCTAATGGACTGTAGGGGCACATAAGGGCTGTTGTCAGGGCCACTCCCCTCATCTCATCTAAAACGAACGAGAACTTCGACTTTGCTCACTTTAGGATGAGGTTCTCCTCCTATTCTAATGGACTGTAGGGGCACATAAGAGTTGTTGTCAGAGCCTCTTCCCTCATCTCGTCTAAAATGAATGAGGCCTTCGACTTTGCTCACGTTAGGACGAGGTTCTCCTCCTGTTGCTAATAGGCTGTAAGGGCGCATAAGGGCCATTGTCAGGGCCTCTCCCCATATCTCGTCTAAAATGAATGAGGCCTTCGACTTTGCTCACGTTAAGATGAGGTTCTCCTCCTATTTCTAATGAGTTATAGAGGCACATTAGGGCCATTATTAGGACCTCTCTCCTCATCTCATCTAAAACGAACGAGACCTTCAACTTTGCTCACGTTAGAATGAGGTTCTTCTTCTATTCCTATTGGACTGTAGGGGCACATAAGGGCCATTGTTAGGGCCTCTCTCCTCATCTCATCTAAAATGAACGAGGCCTTCGACTTTACTCATGTTAGGATGAGGTTCTCCTCCTGTTCCTAATAGGCTATAGGGGTGCATAAGGGCCATTGTCAGAGCCTCTCCCCTCATCTCATCTAAAATGAACGAGGCCTTCGGCTTGCTCATGTTAGGATGAGATTCTCCTCTTATTCCTAACATGGCCACTATTGATTGCTTCTTTCCTGTCATCACATGGTTTTTGCACCAAGAAATCATAATATTGAAATGGAGGAGTTTTATTGAAGAAAAATTACTGGTAGTACATCCTCAAATTTTCTGAATTCCAAGATCATGGGAGCGTTATTTTTCTAAGCTTCTTCAGATCATAAGTTTCGGGCTGGACAACCTCCTCTATTTCATACGGACCTTCCCAATTCGAGGCAAGCTTCCCTTGGCTCTAAGGCTGAGAGATAGCAGCTTGTTGAAGTACTAAGTCCTCTAGAGATAGTGTTGATAATGTTGAGAGGTGGCCGATCTCCTTATTGTTCCTTCCTCTTTGGTGGTTCTAGCTGCGGCAGTGCCCTCAGCCGATCTTCTCTTTCTTCAGGTTGGATGTCAGTGCACCAATTGGCATCACCTCTTTCTGATACCAATTGATGTTCCATGATATCGCTCGAATGCCAATCATCCTTGGCATCAGAACCTTCGATACCATGTTGTGGAAGCTCCTGATCTTTAGCACGGATCTTAAGGAACCTGTGATGTTCTCTATGGATAGCACACCACCAATCCTTCACCCTAGATATGTGATGGGACACCTCCCTCCTTGGACTTGAGGGAGATGCACCCTTCTCTAAGGCTTCTTCAAGAATCCTAGGATGGCAACTCTAGAGAGAAGAGAAGAAGAAAGTTGAGGAAGAAAAGGTCTATATTCCACAGCATTCACAGCCTTAATGAAACCCTAATACAACCTATGTATTTATACATAGCCATTAGGCCCGACCAAAAAACTCTTCGGCTAATCCAATACATGAAAGCACTTACCGAGCCCATGTACACCCATGTCTCTCATGCTCTCATTCTCTGAATCTAGACCCAACCCATACATAAATTAGCCCCCTTAAGACCTATCAAACTAGGCCTTAAGACCCCTAGGATCATCCTAGACCCTAGCCTAAAATAGACCCTCGCATAACTCTGCCCGTGCACTAAGTCGGCTCAGTTTTAGACTAAGACTGAGCCGACTAAGTTCTACTGGGTCGGCTTAGTCTGAAACTGAGCCAATCCAATTCTGTACTGTGCCAGCAGTTCCAAATGTATAGCTCTCTATTTTGCCTATGCTCTAAGACTTAGCCGACCCAGTTTTTGGCTGAGTCGGCTAACCTGCAAAAAATCTTCTTTCTGCAGTCTTGATTTTCTGGCTTTGATTTCTTGCTTCACCTTATGTTCCAGATCTCCAAAGCACCAACCAAGCCCCTGGAATCTTTGGAGCCAACACCTTGACTCCTCTCGTGGCCTCCCAAGGCTTGGGAGCACCACAAATCCTCACACCGACATCTGTGGAGCATTGAGGGGGACGTAGTTATGAACCTTCTAAGGGAAGAACTTCGTCATGCCCTTCTATCGGGGCTTCTTTGATGATGAGCACAAGGAGGAGTTCGGGCTCGCTTGTGCTCGAGGGAAGTCCATGAGTATGACCGAACTTCATTCGGCCCTCCATCAGCCATGGATTTATTAGACTTATCCTTTCGCTGCTCTCCTGTGGCTTACTCATCCTTCAACTTGAAGGCTTTTTTCACTCGGATATTTTCTTCAGTTCGAGCTAGTAAATCGGCAAAGTTCCTAGGGTACTTCTTCTCCATAGAGAATGGCAAATCATTCTTCTAAAGGCTACCCTTAAGCATGGCCATTGCAACAGACTAGTCAAGGTTTTCGACCTTCAATGCAGCAGCATTAGATCGGGTAATATAAGCCTACATAGATTCCCCCTCCTTCTTCTTGATATTCATCAAGAAATTCAAACCTTGATGGGGATGTCGGTTGCTAATGAAGTAAGCCATAAATTGATGGCTCATCTAATTAAAGAAGAAGATCATACCCAACTTCTACGTCGAGTACCAATTTCTTACTGCTTCCTTTAAGGTAGATGGGAAAGCTCAGCATAAGATGGTGTCTGATGCACCATGGAGCAACATCATGATCCGAAAGGCCTTCAAGTGATCGATCGGATTAGAGGTTCCATCGTAGCTTTTAAATTAGGAAAACTTGAAGTTCGGTAGAATGAGCTCTTGCATAATTTAGGAAGAGAAAGAGAGATCGGTGCGGACATCATCATGGTGAGCCAGGATGATGTGGCATAGTTTCTCGATCCATCGGTCCATCTCCTATAGTTTTTGATCGAGGACGTCATCTCGATCATAGATCTTGGAAGGCTTCCAATTGTAGATGGAGAAGATCTCTTTTGAAGAAGAATCATGATCCGAACAAGGATCCTCTGCTCTCTATTTCTCCTTCCCAGGGGCGACAGGTATGCTAGCCCAAGTGCTCCTTCTTAGGATCGGTTCCTGACATTTCAATGGTAGGTTTTCTGGCGAAACCACTATCAAAGGCTGTCACATGACCTGCACCATCTCGATGAGGCCCTGAATCCACTACATCAGAAGATTAAACTGCTTTGGATCTACCATGGCTATCGATGGAGGAGAAGGTTGAAGCGTCGGCACTGAAGCAAGAATGGGTCGATCTGGCTTGGATCTTGGAGAAGAAGATCCACAGGATCAGCTGAGCACTCCTTTAAGAATAAGAATACCTCATAAACAAAGGGCCTTTCCTCTAGCACCAATCCTATTGGTGCAGAATCTGGTTGATGCCGGATTGAGCTGGAGTTGGGGAAGAAGTGGTCACCGTCAGTGATTTGCAAAACAAAGTTCTATCTGAAGTCGGTGGTGGTGACTCTAGCAGGACCCTCCGACGATCAAGTTAGCTTTTCTGGCCAACAAAAATGGATTGCTCAAGTAAGAATTCAATAGAGTTTTAGGAAGAAGAAGAGAGCTTAGAGAAAATGTATCTTGAGGATTTCTTTTATAGATGGAGCCTATATAGCCGTAACCGTTCGGTAGTGGGCCACTCAGGGCCACGTGAAATTTATTATGGAGAGAGGTGTCATCCATTCATTGAGATTTAATAGTTGAAGTTTGGAGGAAGCAGGCATTGGTTGAAGAGCTTTGACATATGTCAATTCCAAAGAAGTTTGGACTCCTAAAGGAAATACGGCTAGAGGGGATCATTCGAGAGAAATACTACTTAAAATATAAAAGTAATCCACTGAAGGAATCCGGATGGAGTTTGATTGAATGAAAAGTTCAGAAGGAGTCCGACTGATGGAGAAGTTCGATAGAAGGAGAAGTACAGAAGGAGTTTGGCTGAAGGAAAAGTTTGGAAGGAGTTTAGCTCCTGGAGGAATCCGACTGAAGGAAAAGTTTGGAAGAAGTTTAGCTCCTGAAAGAATCTGACTGAAGGAAAAGTCTAACTGAAGAAGAAGTCTAGAAGGAGTTCGACTCTTGGAAGAATCCAACTAAAGAAGAAGTCCTGGAGGAATCCGACTGCTAGAGGAATCCAACTGAAGGAGAAGTCTGGAAGGAGTTTGACTCTTGAAGGAATCTTACTGAAAGAAAAGTCCTAGAGGAATTCGACTGAAGAAAAAGTTTGGAAGGAGTTCTACTCCTAGAGGAATCCAACGATTGGAGGAATCCGACTGAAGAAGAAGTTTAAAAGGAGTTCGGCTCTTGGAAGAATTCGACTGAAGGAGAAGTCCAAAAGAAGTTTGGCTCCTGGAGGAATCCAACTGAAGAAGTATGGAAAGAGTTTGGCTCCTAGAGAAATCTGACTGAAGGAGAAGTATGGAAGGAGTTCGGTTCTTGGAGAAAATCAATTGAAGGAGAAGTCTAAAAGGAGTTCGACTCCTAGAGAAAATCGACTGAAGAAAAAATTTGAAAGGAGTTCGGCTCCTGGAGAAAACCGACTGAAGGAGAAATTTGGAAGGAGTTCGTCCGCTGGAAGAGTTCAACCGCTGAAGGAGTTCGGCTGAGGTTCGATCGTTGGAGGAGTTTGACTGGGGTTCAACCACTAGAGGAAGAATTTTCGATCGAAGCTCTTCCATGATTACCAGTTGCATTAGGCTAAGCATCAGACTAGACTTCGGCAGGAGCAGAGTTTATCTCCAACAAATTTCTTCCATCCAAACCTCGTCTGTCACATATCCCACCCATCATGGCTGTGTCTGGTGTTTGACAGAGCATTTATGGTGCTGTACACGAAGCTTCGTGCTGGAAGAATTTCAAAAATGAATGTTTTTTCACATCATTCAATATCAAAGAAACTTCGGTGCTGGTCTGAAAAAGCCAAAACCTCTTCATCTCCCAAAAGTGAAAAATCAGAAAAGAACTTCAACACTTAGTTTTTTGGACTTTTTTCATTCGAACTTCAAACTTGAGAGTAGAGAGACAAGTATTAGGGATAAAATAGCTCCCACCGAAGTCTAATCTCAATACGATTTCATATGGAGTCGTGGCAACCATGATCGAACTTCAACCAAGCTATTCTCCTACTCTAACCTAATTTAAGGAGGTTGACCTTCAGTCCATGTATGTTGGATAATCTTTCCAACAACAGTCATTAGCCCTCTTCCAATGATCGTAGAATTTGTTAAAGGCATATTGAACTTCGATCAGACAAGCTTGAACAGTGAAAAGAGCTGCCATTCAATTGATTCCGATCTTTGGCTCAAGATAGATAGCAGAACTCCATTAAGTATCGGATCCTAGCATAGCCTGACCTTAGATGATGGCCAACCTTGAAGATGGCCAAATTCCTTCATCATAGATAGCAAATCTCATCAATCTCACAAATCAGGGATCCCGGCTAGTTGAATTTCTCTCCAATCGAACTTCTCAACTCCACCTAATGAATGGCCAACCTTAGTACTCCTGCACCCAAGATCTCGACCAGACGAACTTGAGTCAGCAAAAGATCTTCACCAGCAACATAAGCCTGAGCTTCCCCAAAGGTTAGAGCAACACCAGTGAGAAGCCTTGAGTCTTAAAACTCACCCATCTCAGCTTTCAGTCGACCTTGAATCTATACTGTCCTCACTGAACTCCTTTAAGAAAGATCAGCCGCAGCCCTCATTAAAGATCCTATCATCTTCTCTCTAGCCTCCAATCCAAGGGCCCACACCTGCTCTCAGTCGATCTTGAAGGCGGTCAAAATTTTGAAAGTTGTCAAAAGTAGTCCTGAGAGAATCTAACCAATTATAGGTTTATCGTCTGTTATTTAAAAGCTGATCTCTAAGTTTGGCCGATCTGATCTCAAGTTTTCCATCCCCAACATGAACCGCCTACTGCTTGAGCATAGACATCTCCGACCTCTCATTCGAACTCCAACAAATGAAACTTAACCACTTATAAATCACAACAAACGATAGCCCACTCTCCATAACAAACTCCACATGGCCTAAATGACCTACTGGCATTCTGCTATGGTTGTCACTATCATTCTATTACGAGCTCTACTTATAAAAGGGATCCTCTAAATATGCCTTCTTTTCTAAGCTCTCTACTCTGCAAAATTTTTTTTGAGTACTTTATTCTTGTTGGTCAGAAAACTAACTTGATCATTGGAGGATCCTGTCAGAGCTACCCATCTCCGATCTGAACTTTTTCTTATGGGTCTCGTTGGCTACCTCATCTTTTTCAACTTCGGTGAATTCCAACGTCCAACCATTTTCTACACCAACAACTTTATTCTACTTAAAGCTTACAAGTGCATATTTGAAAATCTAATTAAAAAGTTATATTGATTCAAAAAGAGGGAGAGACTTTGATATTTGAATTCAAGCTGATTTCTAAAAAGGAAAGAAATATTTTAAGCGTATATTGAGTCAAAAGATAAATTTTCAAAAAAAGATGATTCATTTAAATTTATTTTTTTTTAACTTCATGCATCTCTTAATTTGATACATTCATCTTATTGATTTTGATGATAATTTTTTTATCATTCCCATGAGCTTTTTGATGTTGTCAAAAAGAGAGAGAGGTATATTGAGTATAGGCTTAAAGAATTAATAGTTAAGAAACTCAATGAATTTCATGCTTGGAACCTTAATATTCATTGATTTGAATTGAAATATTATTTTGATATGAGTTTGTGAATTATGTGAAATATTAATTGAGAACATTCATGAAATGCTCATTCATGTATTTAATCTATACTTCATAATATATTTTGATAAAATGCATAGAAACACATTATTTATTTTTATTGCACATATACTCAAGATTTTGTCATCATCGAAAAGAGAGAGATTGTTGATCCTGAGATTGATTTTGATGATTCTAAAATATTGAGTAAAAATATTACTAATCATATATTTCAAGATTGGATGTAGGATTTTCTAGGTATTCATATTGATAAATTCTCCATGAAAGAAACCCTCTCAATATGCCAAGCCAAAGCACTTCAAGGAATATATTTTCATAAGTTTGGATGGTTATGAAGAAAATAAATTTGAAAGAAGTAAATATCATTTGGAAGCATTAAAATTGAGAAATTCAAGTTTAAAAGGCAAAAATATGAAAAGAATAAAGTTGGAAGATTTTGAGATGACTTTGGAAGATTTCGAGTCAATTTCGGCATATTGATATCAAGTGGCAAATAGAGGGGACGACCCATAGGTTGACCTCTATTACATAGAAATAGAAAACAGAAAGCTAAATTTTTTTAGTATGGTCCAAGTGCTGACCCCAGAGCAAAGATGTCAATCCAAGATCAAAAAGTGTTGACACCTGTAGAAAAGATGTCGACCCCTATAGAAAAGGTGTCGATCCCAATGTTGGGACAAGCATAACGGCTAGTTTTCTACAGCTTTTTAAATGGCTATTTCTCCACTCCAACAACTAGTTCAAGGCTTCCAATGACTAAAACTGATCTTCTAGCTATCACCAAGAGTATTAAAGGCTAGTGAAACATTTAGAAAGTAAAATAAAGTGGATTGAAAATAGAAATCATTCAAATTATGAGATTTATTGAATATCTAAAGAAAAAAAAGAAAATAGAGGACTTTATGCATCAAATTCAGAGAGCTTTCAAGTATGATCGTCCTCAGTAAGCTTTCTCTCAGCTTTTAAAGAAGAGAATATAAAACTTCAAGAGCCATCTTTCAGTCTCTCCAAAGCTTTAAAAGCCATCTTTCAGTCTCTCCATCAAACTTTAAAAAGAGTTCTTTTTTTTTATTTTTATGCTGAATTCTAATACTTGTATTTTTATTTTTTTATAAGTTTATTTGAGGAAAAGAAACTTAGGGTATAGGCTAGTCCAAGCCAGTAATTGAATGGTGTAAGGATTTTGGTTGGTGCTCCTAATTTAAAACCAACTGGATTGATAGTGAACCTGAAAAAACTATTAATGTAGGGTTATGGTTGGTGAGCCTGGTAAAACGAACTAGATTTGTTTGTGATCCTAGATTAAAATAAATGCACTATAATCTAAAGATTATAGTAAAATTTCCAAGGAGATAGCTTGGAGAGTGGATGTAGATGTGGATTGCACCAAATCACTATAAAATCTTTATGTGTTTGTATTGTGTTTTCTCCTCTATTGCATTACATATCTTATTGCTAATTACTTGCTAATTTGGATTAACTTTTGCTTAAGTTTATTCACACTTGACTCCGTTGCATACACTAGTTAATTTTATTAAATTGAATTAAGTTAAGTAAAGCACATACTTGTTTAGAGTTAAATTTAGCCAAAAAATTTATAAATCCAATTCAAACCCCTCCCCCCCCCCCCCCCCCCCCCCTTCCCTCTAGTTTCTACCTCTGGGCAACACTACAAAATATCATTTTCAATTTAGCTACAAGGGTGGCTGCTAAGAAATCAGCTAGTGCCTATCCCTTAACCAATTTTTTGTGGCATATATTGCAATATGTATTCAACCCAAAACTCAATGCACTAAGTCTATGTCCACTGCAATTGATGAAGACATGTAGTGAACAAATCTAAAGCCCTTACAAGTCATCGACAATGAAGGACTATATTACCTTAGGTTAAGAGTGAAGTGAGAACCTTGAGAATACTAGCTTATTGAGCCTTATATTTATACTTGTAACAGTATTTAGCTAAAAGTAATAAAATATAAAGGCTCTATTAACTTTGTGTTTTTTTATGTGCCTCTCAATGTGAAATCATAACCATCATGTGAACTTTATTATACTACAACTAGTACTCATATATATTTCCACTTTTGGATCACACAAACCATCCACGAATATAGATTCCTAGTGAAGAATTGTCTTGCTCATAATCCATATAGGTCTCCAGCTATATCTAATGCCAAGTACTAGGCTAAATCAACTCTCCATGCCCAATCAACTCCTGTGTTGTCATGCTATCCCTCTGCATATAGCTTCAATAATTGTACCATCCGAGGAAAGTATAGTAGCTTATGTTGACTTGGTTATCCTTTAGCTCTTTTGGTGGTAGTAGGCTATATTGCAGGATGAGTGTTATTGACTTCCATCCATTACTATAAGGAAATTATGAGCTTCAATAGCAAGGATCTGTGTTGGGGTAGGTCTACCAACTTCACCAACAACTCCCTATAAATCATTTATTGATGGCTCCAAGTGTCAATCTAATGCTAATCAAAATACCAACTTTGTTCAGTCTAATGAAATTCTGCATTCCTTAGGAGGATTTTCACCTTACCTCGACCTATGTAGCCCGAAGACTTCGTATGATAACTTTTAGGCTTTTTCACTTGATAGGCCAAGATCTGAGTGATGGATGGTTTAAAAGACTCGGCACTTTCATGCTGCAATGACAAGGAAACTAATTCAATTACCATGAAGGCAGAATTGACTAATTCCACCATAATCTATTCTAGATTGTGCTATGGTGTGCCATACCAGTTTCCAATATTAGAAATATGTCTATCAACATGTTCCAGCATTAGAGCCAAGAAGGTGCTTACCACTCCAAGAGTGGCCCAAGTATGGTAGCTACTTTTGTTGCAGTTGCTTTATTGATCTCCTTTTGCAAGATCTGATGGTAGCTATATAATTGCCTCATTGAAAACAATATGGTAGATATAATATCCTATCACGCATATCAGAAAACTTATTCTTGCCTTTTCCTAGACAAGTTAGGAAACTCGGAATCCCTAGAAAAGTTAATAGATTAGGGCAAAGGGCACACCATTAAGCTTTCTTGGACAAGGGTTGGATGCATGCATGGGCATGCCATAGCATTGTGCTAGCTAGAAAGATGTGGGTCAAAACAAAGATGGAAAATAGCATGGGTCGAAGTGCCTTGACCTTCAAGGACTTCCACCACTATTATACCACCATCTTAAGGAGATAAAAATAGAAAGAGATGTAATTCTAGGCTATGGTAGAAGGGTCTAGGCTATGGTGATGATGCAGTACTAGACTATGGTAGATAAGCTAAGTTATGCCTACTCAAATATAATAAAGGACTAATTTTTGTAAAAATTGTATTTTGATTAGATTGATTATCTGAGGTTCTTTATGCAGAATAAAATTTTAATATTTACACTAGTACATATTAACTATCCACTCTTGATAATTGTTATCTATGTTCTCCACTCCTAGTGGTTCTAGTAATAGATGGCAGTTGTCTTCCAACACTATAAAATTATTCAAATAACTACATCATACAACTATCAAACCAATGCTAATGTTTTATCCATCTTAATCTATCATCTATCTTCCTTCAGCTTATCCTAACATGGCTTGTATTAGCATCTTGAATTGTCCTTGTATTAGCATCGTCATCATGTCTTAGAACACCCATGAAACCAATTCGTCTACCTTGCATTATGTTCGATCATGACTGCATATTGGACTTTGGTATGCTTATTTTTGATCTTATGATTGATTTTGATGAACATAAAATATTGAGTAAAAATATTACTAATCATATGTTTCAAGATTGAATATAGGATTTCTCAAATGCTCACATTAAAGAAATTATCTTTGGAAGAAATTCTCTTGAGATGTCAAGCCAAAGTATTTAAAAGAAGAAGTTTTCATAAATTTAGATGACTCATTATAAAAAAAATAAAAGAGGAATAAGCAAATATTATTTGAAAGATTTAGGATCAAGAAATTCAAGTTTGGAAGGTCAAATAATGAAGAAAAATAAAGTTGAAAAGTTTAAAGCTGACCCGCCCAAGAATCAAGCAAACTCTGGCACAAAATAGGATTGATACTTTGATTTCGTATGCAGCTAAGCTAGCTCAATTTGGATCCAAGCCAACTCTCTCAGGATGGTAGAAAAGATATTTTTCTATTTTGCTATTCGAGCCAACTCGATTTGGATCTGAGCCAGTTCTTTCAGGATGACAAAAAAGTTATTTTTCCATTTTGCTGTTCGAGCCAGCTCAAATTGGATCCGAGTCAGCTCTCTTAAGATGACAGAAAATTAATTTTTGAAGTTCTATAGCTCAAGCTAGCTCAAAGCAGAATCGAGCCAGCTCAACGAAGACTGATAGACTTAACGGCTAGTTTTGCAGAAGTCTGTTTTCACCCAGAACTTTTTCCAACGGCTACTTTTTTTATCTCCAATGGCTATAAATGGCTAGAAATGAGTTGCAAGGCTATAGAACTTTTTGTCTCTAATAGAACTTATCAACATTATAATTGAATTCTCCTTCTTCTATCTATCTCTTCATACTTGGTGAAATTTATCATAGTCAAACTCCATCAAACTAAGCAAGGGTCACTTGACTTTTACCTCTTTGACTTCATCCAACTTAGTCCATGTGGTCCTTGATTAATGTTACTTTCTAGGTCATTAAGGTGTGATAAAAATGGTTGGATAATACTACTAATTTAAATATTTTTCATTAATAGTTTGGCCTTGAATTTCACCATCAATATTCTTTAGCATATGTACACCAATAATATACTTGATCAATAATGTATGGTCCTTAATTCGAGGACCATTTTCAAAACCTTGAATATATACACTAATAATATACTTGATCTAGTCTATACTTGATCAATAATATATGATCCTTCTTAATTTCGGGACCTTTTTTGAAGCCTTGGATATTGCAATCCATTAGGAAGAATTATTTTCCATAATCTCCAATGTTGAAGAATTTTGGCTAAACTTTCTCATCATATGATCAAGCGACTTTTAGGTTATGGGCATCCAAATAGTCTAAAATTGCCAATCTTATTTCATTCAACTCCCCCACCTTGATCATCATGACTTGAGCATAATGCTGAGTAGCCAATTTAGATTGATAAGTCACCTTATGTGATCTAACAGTTATCTCCATAGGTAACATTGCTTCATTGCTCTAAGTTAAGCAAATAGGAAGTCACTCTAAATCAAGAAATAGAAAGTTGCTTTCACAGCCAATCTCTTAGAAGTCCTTATTGACCTAATGGATTGATTTCAATGAGTATAAATATTTGAATATGATACTAATGATTGTGTATTCTTAAAGTAGTTAATTTGTTTCATAGTAAGCTCAATGAATTTGAAAGGTTAGAGAAGTATGGAGAAGCTTAGCAAAACAAATTCCAAAGTTGGAGAAGAACTTGAAGTGTTTAGAGAAGCATTTGAAATGTTTTAGAAGCTTTTGCAGTTTATGAGCTAATTCTAGATATCCATGAGTTGGCTCCAAAATGGCCACAAGCAAAAGATAGAGAGTGCCCAAAACTGTAGGTTTCATGAGCCAACTCAAGAATCTACATAAGCCAACTCAAAGCACAAACGAGCTGACTCCTGAAGTACATGAGTCGATTCTTCTATTGGAAGCAGCTCTAGCAGCTAGTTTTTCTATAAGCACAAAATGTATACAAAGGTTTCTAACAACTATTTTTCATCTTCAACAGCTAAAAATGACTCTCTAACATCTTTTCAAGTTATAAATGCTTCCAAATTTAATTGAAGAAGAAGGGGATTGAAAAGAGGAGAAAAAGTGAGGAATCAAATAAAAAAGATAAAAAATCATTAGTGAGCAACTAAGAGTAGTGAATGAGCAATTATAAGTGTGCTTTCAAAAGATAATCTACAACTATCCAAAGAACATTCACTTAAAAGAAGAATTTCAAGCTTCAAAGAACATCATCGACTTCCAACAGTGCTTTAACATGTTTTTATTTTCTTGAGCTTTTGCTCATTTGTTCCAAATTTCTATTATAGATTTTGTTTCTCTTTATAAGTTTCTCAAACTTATAGGAGAGGCAAGTCCAAGCTCATAATTTGAAAGTTATATTCACTAAGTCTTGGGAAAACTTAGTTGAGAAGATTTTGGTTGATGATCCTATGCAAAACTAATCGAACTGATTCTGAGCCCAAAATAATCAGATTGTAATCTTAAGTAATTATAGTTGGAATTTCTAATCGAGTCATGGAAAGTGGATGTATACATAATTTTTTTTATAATTTTAGTAGCTTTAAAAATTTAAATTTTTTTGTGAGATTATTGGAAATTTTTTTACTTTAGTAGCTTTAAATGAAAATTTTAATTATTTTTCTTTTTTGAAAAGGTTCAGATTTTAGAAATTCATTCTTAATAATCTCACATTGGACATTTAATACAAATACTCTTGTATATATTGATGCCCAATAGTTTTAGGCCTAATTGGGCTTAGGGATGATGGGATAGTGACTGAATATGTAAGCATGCTCACTTGACTGGTTAGTCGTACTGTGCACATACATGCGGCATGTGAAATTCCAGATGGGACATCTTCTAGTTCTGGTACTCTCTCAAGCTTGCCCTCAAGGATTCTAAGTTTAGATTTAAACAACCTAATTATAGATGAAGTCTACTTTGAGATTTGTTACATAAACAAAGATCATGCCTTAACATAAGTTTTCTGTTATAAAAATCGATGCTTGTCCATGTGTTTAATTGAGAACCTTTCCTTCTTTCATATTAGAATAATATTTTAGTAATTTCTCTCTAATATACACATGCAACATCAAATCCTGCAAAGCAATCAAGCTTAAGAGTAAGTCAATATACACATAATATTCTTGATTTTGAAACACCTCGAATTCTTTGGTATCAACTATGAATCACATGTAAAGAAAACAATCTAGTTATGTTTTAATTGTCCATGTTAATTATAGATCTAATTTCATCAGATCCCAAGTGCGATATTTTTTTAATTATGTTATTGTTGGTGTCTTTTTTTTCCGAATTAAGGTGCAGCTAGGTTGAGTACAGTCATGTCACCGGTGCTTGCACTGAAATGAGGTATGCATTGTAATGGGTCATTCCATCTTGAGCTTTAAAAACTTTTATTAGTAAGGTACTGTCTCATCGAAAAAGGGGAAGATAAGGTTATGGAATTATATGATTATAAGCTAAAATAAACTAGGATAAAATAATGCAATTGAAGGCAAAGATAAAAAAAGTAAATTGATAAATGTTTGATTAGCAAAGGGCCAATTCATAACATTACATTCTAATATTTATTTATGCCCTTATAACTATGGGATAGTTGTTTTCTTTATATATTGGCATATGTCCTTTAGTTGATAACTGCCATCCTATATACTTTCTTTCATTGGTTATTTCAATCAATTTTACCCTATGTTTTGCTTGCATATCATTGACTCATGCTTAATTATTGCTCCAAGGTTGCCAAACTAGATTAGCCTGTATAGGCTACCATCACACTTGGTCCATGCCGGGCTTGTTTTGGATAGCCACTTGACTTGACTTATCTAATTATCCCTTAATTGAGTCTATATGGCATCCTTTTTGCTAATTTGATCAGCTACTTTTGACCATTTGTCACTATATTAGTTAATTCCTAATCCATATTAGGTTTCATGACTATTGTAACACCCCATCCCTAAATCCAGATGATGGTGCCACACCCATCCTTATTTAAGAGTAAAGAACTGTACTTTATCCTTAAATAAGAGCTAAGGAGAAAATCTAAACAATAACTGAACTGCAATATTACTTAAACCTACTTTCCAAATAATCACCTTAACCAATTCCTCGATCAATCATAAATATTTCAATTTAACTTCTTAATCTACTAAAGCAATATCTTAACTTAACTCAACAATTTACATAATCAAACAACAACTCAGCAATTCATTTATAAAACTACACTTTGCACATATATTTCCTTCATAAATCACTCTTTTAATACACATCGCTTCAAAACAAACTAAAATGTATACATAACCATTCTTGATCTATGCAACCCCAAAATATAATACAACTCAAATTTATCAATTGCCTTTTTCTCTGCTACACATGATCAACATCTTCTCAAAAGATACTACTGATACATAAGCTAAAATATACTTCTAAGCTATGATACTCCAAAACTGCAAATAGAAAAGAGTGAGGATGCGACTTGAAAAAGTCTCAGTAAGTGGATAAATAATCTAACAATGAAAAATGGAAAGATATAGCTATAATATTTATTATCACAATATATGGCTTAAAATACTGAAATACTTTCAAATATGAGTAAACCAGATAAGAACAAGTCTACAAATGCATCATTTCGCTGAAAGAAAGCTTTGCTGAGCTAAAACTAGTTTACTGAGCTAACAAAATCTACTGAATAAAAAAAAAATCTACTGAACTATGATAAACTAATTCTTTTCCAAATAATGCTGAGGGCTATGGCCGACTACCCCTAGCACACTCCTACCATGGGTAGTCAGCACATAGTATAAATATGAATGCTGCTGAGTATGAATGCTACTGAAATAAAACCCCACTGGGCATTCAAATATACTTCCAATACACTGTTGATACACTATCAATACACTGCCAAGCCCTACTGAGCATTCTGATACCTTATATCACAAGGAGGTCCTGGCTGCTATATGTTGTATGTCATGCTATGCTATACATTCTTTCAAAAGCTGATACTGAATAAATTTTCAAATGCTGATAAACTGATTTAAAAATATTTTAAGCAAGATATAAGCTAAGTAGTAAAACATTGTGCATATTCCTATTTTTGTTCATATAAAAAATTAATATGATTTTCATATAAGAAAGAGAATACCAAAGCTAGACAAGAAAATCCACTCACCTCAACTGGCTACTAGCTAATTGGCTTACTCAAGCACCTTTTTGCAATTCCTTTCTTTCCCTATAATACCAATAAACACTAATTAAATTGATACCATGTGATTCAAAACCAAAACTGCACCTATTTTGCTCTCATGCTCTTACTTTGATCTTTCAATTATTCACTTCTTCTCTACCTTACTTTAGCTTAGGTCTAAGTAAACACCATTAAAACTCAAAAATTTTCGGACATTTAACTTTTACTTATATTCTCATAAATGGTTTTAAGTTCGCTAATATCATTTCAATCCATAGCTAAACTATTTCAACAGTTTTAGCACCATAAACAACATAATTCCACTTCAAATCTAGGTTTAAATTACATAATTAACTTTACTACAACATCTCATCTGCTGATAGTACTTGAAAGATTAATTTTGAATCTAGTTTAGAGCTTTAGAAACCTTACCTCAATGATTAAAATCACTGCTGCAGCCAAAATAGGTTTCTTCATTCTAATCTCGGCAACTCTCTTCCTTCAATTCCAGCTCTCCACCCAAAACACTTCTTCCTAACTGATCCTTTCTTATTTTGATCAAGAACTAGACCCTCTCCCACTCTTTTCTCTTTTCTTTTCTTTTTTGTTCAGCTAAAGAACTCAGAATAGCAGACCAAAAGAGAATCAATAGTTTTTATCTGAGAAAAGAAATAGAATTTGCTAGGTGGCATCCTATCAAGAAGCCAACACACACCTCTCTCTCTCTCCTGATTATATGGCACACTCTAAGGAAGCCAGCTGTTAAGTTATTTTTCTAACAATCCATTTAAAACACCATCTTTAAAGCTTCATGACCAGCACCACTTTTTTGTTCCTGCTGACCGAGCTAGCTCGATTCCAACTCGAGTCGGCTCGATTGACAGCTGAGCCAGCTCTCTTAGAAATTGGGCTGGCTCTCTCAGAAAAATCAAATATTTATTTCTGTAGCTTAAGACTCGAGCTGGCTCAATTTTAATTTAGGTCAGCTCAGATACTCCTACTCTATAGAATTCTACTTTTCATACTCTACCCACAGCTTCACTCAATACAACTCTTATTTATATTTTTTTTTAAGTTAATGTCACTTTAAAATATAAATATAAATAAGAAATAATCCCCTATTAAGATTCAATAAAAATACCAAAAAAATCAAAATCCTCAAGAATGAGATACCAAAATTTGGGTTCTAGCTCAAATTCTCCAAACTCAAAACTTTTAAAACTTTGTTGCTTCAAAATGTATAGGTTAAATAGACTCCAACATTTTTTAAAAATCATTTTGCAACTTATCAACACCTAAGGATCAATTACCAAAATTTTTTATTTCAAGAAAATATATATTTCATATACCTTTCTATATGAGTGCTAGCTTTCAGACTTAGAAAATTTTTAGAACTTGCAATGGCAGACAATCATAATTGGTGCTTCAAAACCATTACACCTACTAATATTACTTTAAATATCTTTCAAGTTATCAATACCATACATACTTGAATAAAAGTCTTTTAATTCTTTATTTTTCCGATCCAGAATGTTACAACTATTCCATGAACTCTCTCTGTGTCTCTTTTCTAGGGCTGAGCAAATAATCGAAAGAAACCCATCCAATCTGACCTGATAAACATTAGTTTCGATCGGTTGAAAGACTTGAATCGATTTGGGATTCATAAAAAATTTGGCTAATTATGGTCAGATTCTGATATAATCCGTCAAAACTTGATACAATCCATTCGAACCTATAAATAAGCTTAAGTAGGCTAATATTGAACTTAAAATCAATATTGGATCAATATTGAAGCCCAAACTGATACAACCCATCCAAACCCGCTACAAACTGCTCACTTCGATTTTAAACGGTTTATACATGATAAATGGTTGGAAGCGAATTGAATTTTCTTCAACCCGATTGGGCTCAATCGATCAAATTTTTCTCTTAATCCAACCGAACCCGACCCATGCTCAGCCCTACTCTTTTATATTACTAAGATATTTTTCATTATTTTTTGACTTTTGTCCCCATCACATGGTCATCATTGACCTTGGGTCTTCTATTGCTGGTTGGGATGTGGAGTGACTAATAACCCCCGCATCCTATTAGCCGATGATTAGAAGGCTGATAAAAGATGTACCCAACATTAATACATCCCCGATCTTGATTAGGTGTCTGTCGAGTTTCTTAACTATAGTAGGTTATTGAAGTACCTTAATCCATCGAGACTAGCCCCCTTTTTAAAAATATAGTCTTGCCTATCTTTTTAATTTTGAGTGTCCTCATAAGATAAGCTATTTTTCTGACCCATCAATTTCCAAATTCTAAAATCAACCAAAATTCTTTAATGGTATGGATTAGTATGATTTATAAACATTTTGTAACTAGAGTTACCTTATAGATACATTCCAAGGTCATAAATTTATTTGTCATTAGAAAAGAGAAAAAGCAAAATATGTTTGATGCGTGCTAATCTATCACTATGGCAAGTGCACCAGTCGATCAAGTAATAAAGTAAATGAGTAGAGTATCATCCCTAGAGGATTAAAAAATAAGTACTGAAAAACTCTTTCCTAAATTTTATTTAAAAAATTAATTTAAAATAAATAAAAAAATAAAAAAATAATTAAAAAAAATTACAAAACAATAAAGAGGATTTAATTATTAGGATTGAATTCAAGAGCAATAGGATACTAAGAAAATCGGTTCACCAACTCAATTAATACAATATTCAAATAAACATGCAAATTAGGTTAATTTTGTTTTATCTGATAGTGGAGTCTCCTAAGATATTCACTATCCTTTGGTCCAAGCATAACAAAATTATCAATACTTATTAACTTTCCTTTGGTCCAGACATAATTTAAATAAATATTGATGCTTTAAGTTTTATAAAATCCTCTAACTAAAATATGCTATGTTCAAAGCACACTAAAATTACCACATGCATAAGAATATTAATCCGATTCAAAATACAAGGTATAAAAATCAAGAAACATTGACATAGATGTACTTAGTCCATATGATCTATATCCATCAAATTAATTAGAAGATGGCCAGTATTCTAAAAGCATTAAGAACGGATTCATATACTCCTCATGAACAAAATTTAAATCTAAAATTAAATTATACTAAATATTGCATCAAAAGAGTGGCTACACCTTAGCCTTAGTAAAAGAAATTTAGTTCATAGTAAACAGAACAAAAACAATAAATAAAATAAAAGACATGAGAAATTCCAAACAGAAAATTGCTTGTTGCTGAATTTTATTGATCGTTGCTCTTGGCATGAAGAAGTTGATGAAGAAGAGCTAATGGTGGATGTGCTAGACGTTGAAAGAAAGAATAAGGAGAAAAAAAGAAGGAAAAAAAAATTTTCTTCTTTGATCAAACTCTTCTTTTAAAATCCTCACTTTTCTCTCAGATTCCCCTCCTCTATTTCTTTTCCAAAAACATTCTAGTCTAATTTATACTCTATAGCTCTCTATTCCTATTCTCATGTAGGAGGGCTTTAAATAGAGTAGGGAGGAGAGTTTGGCAAGAAATCCTAAAGAAATTAGGATTAAAACTCCTAGAACAAGTCGAATTGAAGCCTTGGATCATTCTGACCATTAGATGGTGATCAAACGCATCAAAAATCTTCCAAAAATCATGTTTTAATTCCCAAATTAAGTTGGATGCATTTTGGACCATCGGATCTCACTGAGAAATGCATCTGGGCCATTGGATTGTGCAAAAGAGGGCTTCAGTTGTTTAATCAAAACCAGAATCTACCTCCACCATTGGATCTTCACCGGCAGCTGTCTCAACCATCCGATGAAGCTTGATGATGACTTTTCGACCATTGGATAACACTGAAGGAGGCCTGGGTTATTGAATTAGACCGAAAAATCTTCTCAGCCATTGAATCCTGACCACCTCATCCCTCAGCCATCCATTAGCACCTAAATCCTAGTCGTTGCCTATGTAGACCGATCGCGAACCAAGTCTTTTCATAGACCACACCAACCGTAGCTCGCCATGCCATGCAAAATACCTAAAATGCCCCGTGCATCATGATTTTTGGGTGTGGACCCTTAAATGGTCTATGATGCTCCAGTTATTATTTTGGCATATCATACACCGCATGGTTTCCTGACGTCAAGTGATATCAAGCGGGCTGATTTGTGCTGGGCTATTTGCAGTCGGGCTGGCCAATTTTGAGTTAGTTTTTAAGCCATCAAGCGGGCCAGTTTGCGTTGGGCTATTTGCGGTTGAGTCGACCAATTTTGAGTTAATTTTTAAGCTAGTTCGGTTTGGACCGATTGGCTATTATTTTTTATATATATTTCTTTTTTTTAAAAATCTTGATTTCAGGATCAATTGAAGTCTATTTTGCTTCAAATTTATTTTATTTGATCCAGAAAATTAAGCTCTTCTCATTGGCGGCCTTCTTTCCTACATAAGATCAATAAAATATAAATTTTTTAAAAATAAAATAAATTATTTTATAATTTAATATTTTTATTATTATATTTATAATACTTATCATACTCCTCAACTTAGTCATTGCTAGTCTCTTAGCAATGCATTATTTAATATTAATTAATCATCATATTTTAATAAGATCCTCTATCATAAAGATAGATCTAGGATTAATGGTTAAAAAGTTTAGCAAGCACCATTAACTAAGTATTGAGCTTTAGAAGCAAATTTCGTAGTCAGTACAATCAGAAATTTTCTTAAAGTACGTCTAAAGATCTATAGCACTTGTGTTAGTGATAGCTAACTTAGCATTTTAGTACTAACTTAAAGGATAAATGTATCTCCTCTTATCACCTATTTTGGTTAATTTTTTATACACTCCTAAGTTAAGCTCATGAATTAAGGTAGCTTTCATACTACCACTTTTTTTTTGTGCTGAGCATCCTAGCCTTCCCTCCACCGTTTGACATGAACCTCCATACTTGACTTAGATACAAAGACCCAATTACTAAGCTTCGGGCAATCCACATATACTCTGTATTTTGCACTTTTAGTTTAGGCAGATAGCTCTTTCCTTAAATTCAAGTTTTCTTAATTAGAATATATTTTAACCACCAATTTTTAGTGATAATTAAATTCTTAGTTGGCCTTATAATCAACATCTACTTTGTCTTGTTAATGTGCATATGCAATTAGAAGTGCTAATAGTCTTTAAATGATCTAAGTAGGTCGCTAAAAATCTTATCAACTAGTCTGCTTCTTCACTCGCTGCATTTATTAGCAAATACTACTAACTTTTTTACTTCTCCAAGTCTAATCTTGCTCAAGATTTTCATTCTTATCACATGATCTAAAATATTTTTTTCTTCAAATTATTTATATTTAATTTTTAAAAAATTTAATTAATTAATGTTTTTATAAAAATTTTTTCTACCCTCCCAACTTAATTAACATTATATCAATGGAGAAAGAAAAATAAAAGGTACAATAAGGGATAGAAAAGAATATACCTAATTTGGTCTAGACTGATTTTTTGAAATTTTGCAAACTAGCTTGAGCTCTTCTTTAGTTTTTTCTGCAAAATTGAAAATATACACCAGAGCCATAAAAGAGCAACAAGAAACTATGAAAAATAAATAAAATAAAAGGATCAAAACTAAAAGAAAAAAAAATAACCTATCTAGTAATTCTAATTTATAGTCATCAGCTTGACTTTCTTAAGGTTCTTAAACAGGATCAATCAGTGCTACTTCAATAGGTATATTTTCATGTTTAGCCAAACTATTTTTTGTTTAGACAATGCAAGCCTTAACAGGATCCTCAAACCTATTTTCTAAAGAATACTCATATACTGATTTGTCAATAATATCAATTTAAAAATAAGTTTGATTATCATTAGGATGTTTAATATCTATAAAAATATTAAAGATAACTTATTTATCTTGAACTCTAAGAATTAATTTTTCTTATTGAACATCTATTAAAGCTCCACCAGTAGCTAAAAAGGATCTTCCTAGAATAAGAGATACATCATAATCTTCTTCCATGTCCAGAATAATAAAATCAATAGGAAAAATAAATTATTTATCTTTACTAAAATATCTTTCACTATACCTCTTAGATATTTGATGGATCTGTCAGCTAACTAAAAAGTGATAGTTGTAGGCTTTGGTTCTCCAAGACCTAACTTCCTAAAAATAGAGAAAGACATGAGATTAATACTTACTCCTAAATCACATAGAATTTTGTCAAAACTATAATCACAAATAATACAAGGGATAGTAAAACCTTCCGGATCTTTTAGCTTTTGTGATAATTTTTTTTGAAGTATTGCTGAGCATTCTTTATTCAAATTTACTATCTCATGTTCCTTCAGCTTCTTTTTATTGCTTAGAATTTTTCTAAGAAACTTAGCACACGTGAGCATCTAAGTGATAGCATCTACAAAAGGCATATTAATATGTAAATTCTTTAAATTTTGAAAAAGTTTGAAAATTTTTTATCTGGTGCTGTATTTATCTCTCTAAGAATGGTAGTGGTGGCTCATAGGTCTTCACTTTTGGATCAGCAAATTTTATACCCAGGAACCATCCATCTGTTGGTTATTTTAGTGACTGACGAATTTTAGTTGGTTGTTTCATAGTTTTCTCTTCAATCTATTCTTTCTGTTATGGCTCTTCCAGCTCTTTGCCACTTCTTAATATGATAACATTGATTTGTTCCCTTAGATTGGTCTCCATATTGCTAGGCAAGGATCCTTGTGGTCTTCCGGAGATTATCTTAGCTATTTGATCCACTTGTATCTCCAAGTTTCAAATCACTACTACTTGATCCTGCCTAAGCTTAGTTTCCAGGGTTGAATAACTGCTTATTGATTTTGCATGAATTTGGTCTCCATATTTTGTATGAGTGCTTCTTGGTTCTGCATAAATTTGACCATTAGTTTCTCCATGTCAGGCTTTTTCTTAAGTACTTGGAATCCCAAGGGTGGTTGTTGTGCTACATTTTTATTGCTCCATGAGAAGTTTGGATGCTACCTCCACCCTTGATTATATATGTTGGAGTAGGAATTGTTTTGCTGTGGCCTAAAAAAATTATCAACATAGTTAGCTATATCAGAAGCTTTAACAAAAGGATTACCTATCTGGCAGTCGCTCGTATCATGTCCTCCACACAGCTCACACATGATGCTCTGTATATGCATAGCTAATCCCTTCATATAGTTGACTTCGACTCTAAGGGCTACAATCTCAGCTAATAAGGTTGAAATGCAATCTACTCCTTGCACAGATTCTGGTCTTCTTAGCACCACGCGATCTATTTGCTACTAGTGGCTATTTGATGCCATCTCATCTATTAGATCAAAGGCTTCCTCTATTTTATGATTACTGGTACCTCCTGCTATTGCATCAATCATAGAATGATTAGTAAGAGATAAATTATTATAAAAAGTTTGTACCTGAAGCCAAACAGATAATTAATGGTGTGGACAGCTCCTCAGCAGTTTTTTAAATCATTTCCCAGCCTTATATAGTGACTCCATCTCCATCTACACAAAAGAAGTAATATCATTGTGCATCTTTGCAGTCTTGGAAGGTGGAAAGTACTTGAAAAAAAATTTCTAAGCTAGGGTATCCTAAGTAGTGATAGAACTTGTAGGAAGAGAATGAAGTCAATTTTTAGCTTTATCCCATAAAGAAAAAGGAACTAACCTTAACCTAATGGCATCATCCGACATCCTATTAATTTTAAAAGTATCACAAAGTTCAAGAAAATTAGAAATATGGATGTTTGGATTATCATGCACGTGTCCACTAAATTGGATAGTTGATTGAATCATCTAGATCATCGTCAATTTTATTTCAAAGTTATTTGCTCGTATAGGTAGTCTCCTAATGCTTGAAGCTGTGTCGGCTGCAGATGGTGTGATGTAATCATTTAATGGATGATGTGCCACTTGAATAGCTTCTTGTTGTCCCTGTGCCACCATATCTATTCTTAGATTGACATCATCTAGATCTTCAGTCACCATGTTTCTTTCTTGATTTAGTCTTATGATGGTCCTTTCTATTTCTGGATCAAAAGGTACTAAGTCACTATATCCAGTACATGTCATACACCGAACATAAACCTAAAAATAAAATAAGAACGAAACTTAAGAATAAAATTCTAAATTAAAGCAAGGATCAAAATTTTAATATTATTTCAGACACAATCTCTGGCAACGACACCAATATTGCAAGGAAAGAATTGCTCACTAGTTACTAAGTTCCTATTGCTTTAACTAGCTATAATGCACATGATAACACTAAAACTTTTGATAGATAAATTACAAAAAAATGTTAGCATGAATTAGGTGCTAACATGTCTTTCTTATGAAATTGTTTATGATTTATAAATATGAAAAATGCACTAATCAATAGCAATATCATTTCACCAAAAAAATTAATTACCACATACTTTTCCTAGAAGTGACAAAAGAGATGCCTTCATAGTTAAATCAACAAGAATAATCCTGGTTCATTTAACAATTCACAAACTAAAATTCTCATGATCTCTGATAGCTTAAGAGTTCAAGGTGGAAACAATAGTGCTTACAATAGATATGTAAGAGATGCAATAAACATGCAGTAGTGTTGGGGGTAAAATCATCCTAGCTAAAGACACGATGACCTAAGACTAGCCGTTGATCCTCCCATCCACGACCAACTCTTCATTAGCTGCCACTTTTGATAATTTTCGGTCTCCTTCTAGTGGCTGACCTCACTTTGGTTGTCAACCTCTAGCCACCAACTGATCCGAGACTTCAGTCCGATCTGATTCGACCTCGATGCTAGCCCATGCAAGGTACTTGAGCTTAACTTATCTGGAATAACTAAAAAGATGGACCATCAGTCCTACAGTAGAACTTCAAATCCCATGATCATCAAAAAAGCAGATGAGGAATAAATAACAAACAAGTCTCTCTAAATAAGGAAAGGATAATGGACATATCTCGTGCAACTAGATAAGGCTAACTGCCTGATCTTCCTTCCTCTCATGGCTCTTCAGTCTCTGCCCATAAATAAATGCTTATAAGGGACCCTCAAGATACGCAATCTCCTCTCTTCTAGAATGCTCACCTTCCCTCTACTAAGTAGAAAACTAATTTGAGTATTAGAGGATCCCCATTGAAGCCACCTTTGGTCGGGTACTTTTCTTATAGGTCCTGCCACCGTCGTCCTGCCACCATCAACCTACCATCACCGTCTGACTCCAGCTAACCCAACCTCGAGATGAATTTCTACATCAATCGATTGAGAATGAGGGTCATTGAAGAACTCTTATTCTTTAATAAGAGAGGTCAAATAGAAACCTTGTTCTTAAACAAGGTGGGCCAATAACCCTTGCTTTTATGTCTGTAGGGACATTAAAGACAACCCTCATTCTTAAAATGAGGAAAATCAGAGAATACCTCTTATTCATTTCATTACTAAAAAGAAAATGTTGCTACATGTCTTCAGTAAGCCTGATCTGAAGTACCCCCTTTGTCCGAACTCAATCTGATTCAAACTCAAGAGTAGGGGGCATATGTTGTGGGTAAAATTATCCTAGCCGAAGACATAATGACCTAAGACTAGTCGTCGATCACCCCGTCTGTTGCTAACTCTTTGTTTGCTGCCACTCTTGATAATTACTGGTCACCTCACCGTAGCTGACCTCACTTCAGTCATCGACCTCTAGCAACCAACTGAGCTATGACTTTACTCCAACCCGATTCGACCTCGATGCTAGCCCACCCAAGGCACTTGAGCTGATCTTATCTAATGTAACTAGAAAGATGGACCATCAACCCTACAACAGAACTTCAAATCCCATGATCACCAAAAAAATAGATAAGGAATAAATAACAAACAAGTCTCTCTAGATAAGGAAAGGATAATGGACATATCTTAGCCAACTAAGCAAGGCTAATCGCCTAATCCTTCTTCCTCTTATGGCTCTTCAGCCTCTGCCTATAAATAAAAGCTCACAAAGGACCCTCAAGGTATGCTATCTCCTCTCTTTCAAAATGTTGATCTTCCCTCTATTGAGCAAAAAACTAACTTGAGCATCGAAGGGTCCTCGTCGGAGCTACCTTTGATCGAAAATTTTTCTTGTAGGTCTTACCACCGCCATCGTGCTGCCATAAACCTACCATCACCGCTCGACTCCAGACAATCCAACCTCGAGATAAATTTTTGCATTAACAAGTAGTTAGTAGGAGTAAAGAGATATTTCAATATCTTAAAATAAAAGTATAATCAAATATTTATGAGAGATGTGATGGAAAGATCCATTTTATAACTTTATAAGTGTTGAAAAATGCATCCCAAAGTCAATTGTCAGTCTATTGATAGTTGAGCTATATTATAATTATAATTAATTTATTAATTAATAAAATATATTGTTTAGTATTTTTATCATAAGTTTTCATCTTCTAACAAACTTCATTATTGTGATGAAGTCCTTAGGACTATTTAGATTCAATAAAAAGAGGATTTATCGATAGTCCTTAAAACTATTTACAATCAAATGATAGGCTATTAATAAGGATGACAGCATCTATTGAGCATAGATCGCTGTATGCTATATAGGTTGGTTGTTCTCTTAATCAAAAAGTGTGAAGACACTGGTATAGTATATAAATAAGATGTAGGGATACATCATCACTGAACGTGACCAACTCCTGAGCATTCTACTATCGAAGATGTCTTTAATGGGATATAGGTATAAGTATCCCTTAGACCTGAGATCACCTCAGTGACTTGCAAGCAACTCACTATGCTTTGGCACTGGACTAACAAAATTTCTAATTCAGTAATGAAAAGCTTCTGGGCATAGTCAAGTATTTGCAAAGTTGGTGTGTGATCAAGATGGGATAGACCACTCCATGAGTTGGAGAAGAATGTATCACTATATTTCAATATAGCAAAACCTTGGCTAGGATAATCTATGAGATAGATTTGATATTTTAAAATACAATGTGGACAACCTGATTAGAGTTGATAGTTGAACTCTGAGATGTCCTACGAGCATTTTGGTCAAGAGGATAAATTATATGAAAATGATATCCACATGAGTTCTAAGGATGTTGTTCTACACATTCGACCTATCCGGCCATCAGGTACTATTGCTAGATGGTCACTTCGATTGGTACAAAAATTTATTCCTATATTACTGACTTAGGTTCAGATCTATGAGATCATATACATTAGAGTTCACGATCTAATCGGATAGTTGATCAATGATTAACAATCATTCTAAGATTAAACGATCAATACGATTGATGTTTAACCTAGTACAAATATTATAGGAGGATTGATTAGTAATTTAATTATTAATTAGCTTAATTTGATTAAGACAAAGGGCTAAAACTAAGTCTAATTAAATATTATTTAATTAAATTTGATTTGGACTTGATTGGATCAAGTTCAATTGATTTATTGGATAAGCCAAGTGCAAGAAAGAACTAGTCCTAGTTCAACTAGGACTTGGGTCAACCCAATGTTTTAATTTAATTAAAAAATTAAATTAAAATTAAATCTAATTTAATTAAGTTTTTAATTAAATTAAGGTCTAATTTAATTGGACTGAGTTACTTTTGGTTTGATTTGATTTGAGAAATCATATTTGACCAAGTCAAATATGGAATCCTAGTAAGACTAGGATCCACCTTGCTTGTGCCACCTACACCCCATGCCTCCCCATGCCCACTTCCTCTTTATTTTGTACATGAAACCTCCTCTCCCTGGTCTTCATGCATGCCCACTCCTCTCCTCTCTTTCTCATATGGCAATTAGGTGTGGACCAAGTCAAAGGAGGTAAGTTGTTTTGGTTTCAAATTCTATGAGATAAAATTTTGAGAAACCAAAATTCCTCCTTTCCTATGCCGCTCACATTTCTAGATTTTCTCTAGAACTTTTTATAGAAAGAGGAGAACTTTTGTGTGACAATTGAAGGTGGTCCATGCCTAAAACAAAGGAGGGGGCACCCAAGTGTTAGGCACCCCAACTAGTTGCCATATTGGTTCTTTCCTAATCTAAGAAAATCTAATAAGGACTCCTCTATATCTCATAATATAGGATGAATTTTGGGCTGATTTTTGATGATATTCTAGACCTTGGAGAGGAATTTTAAGCATGTGAATACCAGGATGAGAGACCTCTTGGACATGGGGTTTTCATAGATACTAATCTAGGTGTCTGGGCGAGAGAACAGAGAAGAAGAAGAGGGTCTTCTTCTAGGGTTGCTTTATTCTTCTCTTCTCCTCCTCTTTTTGAGATTTTTTGAGAGTGTATTAAATATAAAATTTCTCCTCTTCCTTCTAATCTTTGGAGGAGTCTAAAGCCAAAAGAAAGAAGCATCGGATCGACTGTCAAAAAAGGATTAACACAGTACTAGCATACTGTGCTGATTTCCTGCATAAAACTTCTGATCGGGGTTCGTGGGCTCGTGTGGACATTCCTTAGAGGCTGAACATGTGTGAAACTCAAAGCATCATCCTCAATCCCGAATCAACAAGTTAGAATGTTTAACTCGCACAGGTAATATAGATCTAATCTGTTATTATATACCTACATTAGATGTAGTGTCGATGCATGTTGATATGATCAACATATTTTTCTTTCCTATGTTTTTAATTTATTATTTAAATCTCATGCTATAATCATGTAATAGAATCATAGATCTAGGGGTTCTCTACTTTTTATGACTAAATTTTGATTTATTTTAGTCTTTTGCTACCTGATCATGAAAAAGTTTCAAGATCTATCCCTGAAACTCTAGATCTAGTTTCTTCAATTGGTATCAAAGCCTAGATTGATTATTACATGATTATATGTATATATTTAGATTATTTCTTAGATTAAATTTAATTTATAATCTAATTATTAAATCTAAAATTAAGAATCATGATCACACGAACTGATTATAAAGTTGTCCTGCTGTGAGATTTATCCCTTATAGTGGAGAGGTCATCCTAGTTCTTATAGATCTATTTCTTATCATAAATTTGTTAGATATGATCTAATCTTATTTATGATTTATTAAATTTAAAATAGTTTTAGATCTAAAAATAAAAAAATTTTGGATTGCATAGATTGATTATAAGATTATCCTGCTGTAATGTTTATCCCTTATAGTGGAGAGGTTGTCCTAGTATATGCTGATCTAAAATATTGATTATAAAACTTTAGATTAGATTTAAAAAATTTTATGATCTAATTAAAAATATTTTAATATAATTTTAATCATCATAAATATATTAAATTTGATCTAAGATAATTTATGATTGATTGAAGTTGAAACTATTTCAATTACATGAACCTGTTTAGATTAGATCTAAAGTAGTTTCATGCTTATCTTACTTGCATATTGATTATGAATCAAACATGCAACTTGATTATAGAACCATATTATAAAAATATTTTAAAAATATAAAAATTATTTTTAAAAAGTCAAATCCCAACTCTCAGTCCAAAACTTAATTAAGAAATAAGAAGTTGTTTGATTAGGATCTAGGATTATGAATTGAAGATCCTAAAACACAAAGCATAACATATTGGATTAAATGGGTTAGTAGTGTTTAGGTCCATTAATTAGGTTAGACCTAGGATTAGATTAAAGAATAAACTTAATTAGAGAATTAATTAAATCTAATCAATTATTATCTTAGATTAGGTCGAGGATTTTCTAGATCAATTATAATAGTTATAGTTGGTCAAGTCCATGTCTTTAACGAGACCCAAGATGGACTTGATTCTTGGCTATGCAGTCTAGTACAAACTGTTAGGTTGATCTAATTAAGACTAATTAAACTAGTTTGTATCTAAAATAAACCAAATTAATGGTCTTTAATTGGCAGCCTGCTTACCTAGCCATTTTTTATGGTGTCTAAGGCAAGCTTTGACAGACCCTCCCACTGATTGAACTTACCTAGCCTTTTGGTGAAATTATGTTTTGATCGGATCACTTGACTATTCGAGCTAACCCATGCCAGCTAAGTAAATTAGTATGACTGATTTAGGTGCTCCTAGACCAGCCTATTCATGGTCTCCCTTAAGTTGACTTGGTGAAGCCTGTGGGAGGATCATGATAAGCTGGTTCATCTGATCTTTTCTCTTCTTTAAAATTAAATTTTCTAAAATTATTAGGTTCCTAAAATAAAATAGTTATTATAATAACTAGATCATAGCCTTTCATTAAGTGGGTGATAATGGGTCCATTAGTTGGATAATCATTGGAGGCCCAAAGGTCTAGTGCTTATCGGCTAACAAAATTATCATTCATTATATAATTTTTTGACTGCATCTTTCTAAATGGTGGTTAGATTAGTCAACCAAAGTTGGGCCTAATCATTCATTGATTTGATGGACCAAGTATAGTCATGTTAATGGTTAGACCTAACTGAACCTTTTCAGTAGAGGCCAAAGTCTACTGATTAAGGACTAGGGCAAAAATTTAATTATTAAAAATTATTTGGAGAAATAATTAATTATGAACCTATCCTTAGATGTACATGGGTTGACCAACCAAAGTTGGGCTCGTGTGCAGTCTATGTAGATTCTAGTATCCACTAAGACATTAGAATAATTTCTCAAATTAGAGGTAGAGGCTATCAATTCAAATAAAATAGTTAGATAACTTTTTGATTAAAATTTAAATCTTTAGGTTTAATGAATCATTTACTAATGAGGTTATGATTTTTTTTTATGCAGATATGGCCACTTTTCTATCACTCCGATCATTGTTGGACAATGATAAGTTGGTAGGATCCAACTTTGGTGGCTGGTACCAAAAGTTAAAGATAGTCCTAGAGCATGAACAGATCCTGTATGTGTTAACGGATCCTGCACCTGAGGAGCCAGCTGCCAATGCACATGGAACAATTAGAGATACTTATCAGAAGTGGCTCAATGACTGAACCATGGTGCGCTGCATTATGCTGGCTGTGTTGAGTGACAAGTTTAGTCATAGATTTAAGATGGCTCAGCCAAAAGATATGCTTCAAGTGTTGGAGGATTCTTTTGGTACATTCGATGATGTTGAAAGGCACGAGACTAGTGTGCCATCTTCAATGCTAGGATACGAGATGGTGCCTCTATCACTGATCATGTACTATACATGATCGAGCTGATAGAGCGATTGAGAAAGCTCAGATTTTGCTTGCATAAGCAGCTTGGAAAAGATGCAATACTGAACTCGCTGCCCAAGTCCTATCTTCCATTCCTCACTCATTTTAGAATAACAAAGCTTGAAGTAGACTACCACAGGTTACTGAGGTTGCTTCAAAACATTAAGAAGGATCACCAACTCCATAAGGAGTCGGTGAACTTAGTGGAAGGTTCATCTTTGGGTTCTCGACCCTTTAGAAAATGAAAGAAGAGTAAAAAGAAGAGCAAGAAGGTGCAAGTTTAGGCTGGGACATCTGTGCAGGGCTAGATCAGAAAGATCAAGCCTGATAAGGGTCAAGCTGAATGCTTCTTTTACAAGAAATAGGAGCACTGGAAGAGAAACTATCCTCAGTTCATTGCCTCCCTAGATCCGAATAGGCATAGAAAGAAGCAAGCAGTTGCTGGGCAAGGTATTTATATGATAACTCCTTGTAATTTTTCTATTTATGATTATACTGACTGGATATTGGATACCAGTAGCTCTTACCATATTTGTAATTCATTGCAGGGGTTGTAGGTCAGTAGGAGATTTGAGCAAGATGAAAGGTTCCTAAATGTTGGAGATGGAAGATCAGTTTCAGTTCTAGCTTTAGAAATTCTAAAACTTATATTTGAGTCCTATACTGTTGTTTTTAATGATTGTCATTTCTGTCCCAATTTCTTTTTAAATATCATTTTTGTAGGTTTTTTGGCCAAAAATGATTATAAAATTTTAATAAAAAAATAAGTTTGTAATATCATTATGAATGATATTACTATTTTTTGTGGACTTTTGAACAATGGTATTTATATGCTATCACAACCTATTAACATAGTCTATTCAATTGGCAAGCATTAAAGGTTAGATAGTGTGTCAAATATCTACTTATGGCACTGTAGGCTAGGTCACATAAACAAGAATAGGATAAACAAGTTGATTCAAGAGGAAATCCTCAAAGTCAATGATTGTGAATTACTTTCAATCTATGAATCTTGTCTTCTTGGTAAAATGACCAAGTCACCTTTTACTGAAAAAGGTGAGAGAGCCACTAAGCTCTTAGGTCTAGTATATACTGATGTATATGGACCAATGAGCACAAGTGTTAGAGATGAATATTTCTACTTCATCACTTTAATAGATGATCTATCTAGATATGGATATGTCTATCTAATGAAATACAAATCAGATTCATTTGAAATGTTCAAATGATTTTGAAGTAGAAAAGCAAACTGGAAAGAGTATTAAAACTCTTCAGTCTAACCGAGGAGGAAAATACTTTTCTAGTGAGTTTTTTACATATCTAGGAGAGAATGGGATTCTCTTCCAATGGACCCATCCAGGAATACCACAGTATAATAGTATATTTGAAAGGAGGAATCGGACTCTATTAGACATGGTTCGATCCATGATGAGTTTTGCTAGCTTACCGATATCTTTTTAAGGAAATGCACTTGAATCGGCTTGCTATCTGCTAAATAAAATTTTAAGTAATTCTTTAGTTAAGACTCCATATGAGATATAGACAAGATATAAGCCAGAACTTTTACATCTTAGGATTTGGGGGTGTCCGGCTTTTGTCAGATGATTAGTTATAAATAAACTTGGACCTAGGTCTGATAAGTGCACATTCATAAGGTACCCAAAAGAGACCAAAGAATACTATTTCTACCATATCGATGAACAAAAGATGTTCGTCAGCCTTAAAGCAACCTTTTTGGAAAAGAAGTTTTTTGGTGAAGGAACCGTTGCCTCTAAGATTGAACTTGATGAAGTTCAATAGGTAGAAAAATCGATACCTGTAACTGAACCTGAGTAGGATTTGATTAGATCAGATCCAGAGCCTAGTATACCTACATCATTAAGGTGATCCAGTAGAGTACCATGTCATCTGGATGGATACTATATTTTCTTAGTCTGGGATGGTGATCCCATCGAACTCGATGAGAACGATGAGGATCCGATCACCTATATGGATGCTATACAGAGACCTGATTTTGAGAAATGTCTTAAGGCCATAAAATCCAAAATGGAGTCCATGAAGGTTAACGATATATGGACATTAGTTGATCCACCCAAAGAGGTTAAACCCATTGGGTGTAAGTGGATCTTCAAAAGAAAAAAAGGCATAGATGGAAAGGTGGAGACCTATGATGCCCGTTTGGTTGCTAAGAGGTATCATCAATATTATGGTATTGACCATGATGAGATGTTCTCTTATATGGCAATGCTCAAATCCATTTGGATAATGCTTGCGATAGCTGCCTATCTGGACTATAAGATCTGGTAGATGAATGTGAAGACAACTTTTCTAAATGGAGAGCAGACTGAAAAGGTGTATATGATACAACACGAGGGGTTCACATTCATAGATGAGTCCAAGGTGTGCAAGCTTTAGAGATCCATTTATGGATTGAAGTAGGCATCTGGGAGTTGGAACATGCATTTTGATAAGGTGATCAAAATGTATGGCTTCGTTAAGAATGGAGAAGAGACCTATATTTACAAATGGACAAATGGTCCAGCAATGGTATTCCTTGTCTTGTACATGGATGACATTCTCTTAATTGAGAATGACATCCCTGCACTGCAGAAAATAAATTTCTAGTTGTCATCATAGTTTTTCATGAAGGATTTGAATGAAGCATCCTACATCCTAGAGATGAAGATCTATAGGAATAGATTTAAAATGATGTTTGGGTTATCCTAGTCCATGTATATAGATATTGTGATGAAGAGATTCAACATGGAGAATTCCAAAAAGGGCTATCTTTCGATAGACTATGAAATTTCTCTCTCTAAAAAGGATTGTCTAACAACTTCTGAAGAGAGAGAGCATATGAGTAGAGTCCCAAATGCTTCGATAATGGAATCTATCATGTACGCCATTGAAGGAAAAATCTATTTTTTTGGCACAGAATCGTTCAGATCTGATTAGATCTTAAGAAATATTTTTAAATTTTTTTTTTAAAATTCTAATCAGATCTAAGACTTCTTAAATCTGATCTTCATGAAAAACCTCAGATCCCATCTAGTTTTGATGCCAAAAATCCATCTGGAAGGTGATGGCATGAAAGGATAAGGAAGAGTCCATGCGCGTCTAGGACTCTTCCCTTAAGAGTTTGATCCAAATCAAACTCTATCAAAACTTAGTCTAGGCACCTCCAAAAATCATAAAATTTTGCACACCCAAAGTATAACTTGTGCCCTATCATATCCAAAAATTAGAGCAAAATAAATTCCAAAGAAATTTATAAAATTCTCTGATCATGTAACCCTCAATTCTCTCAATTGGGTCAACTATTGATCCTAGTCCAATTGCACTAGGAATGAATTTAATTTTCATAATTAATCTAATCTAGACTTGTTCTAGTCAGATGAAAATAAATTCATTCAAAATATAGGAATGAGTCAAATCAAATTCGACTCGATTGTGATGAATCAGAAAGATTATAGAAGAAGAAAGTCATGCTCAATCGTATGCTAGCATGATTACCTTAAACCCGATTGGATCTAATCTAAATCAATTGAACTAGGTTCGCTCAATTGATGACATCCAAACCCAAACTCTTATTTGTATGACATAGTTAGGTTTAGTTTTGTATGGTAATGAGATATGTCATGATCTCCATCATCGACATCATCAAAACACCTTTCAATGGACCAGAATTTTTCTGATTCATACAATTAAAATGATCGATCATCAAAATCATTCTAATTGCCTCCAAAATTCACCAACGACACCTAGCAGTATATGGTGGCAACCCATCAAAATTGAAAGTGAATCTCTCAATGCAACTACCTGTGTGATTAGGTTCTTCTATCTTGAGCTCCAACAGAATTAGGGCTAAGGTGAACTCGTCAAACCCAATATCCGTCATATGAATTAATCATTCGATTCGAGTCCTATATAAAACCCTTTATAGAAACTCTTTCTATCATCTTCACTCTGCCATGGCTATGGGCTTATGGACTCAATTTTCATGATCATCAAAGGGCTACTCCTCATCTACCGAGGTAAATAGATCTCTTATTGGTGTAATCCAATTTCTATAATGAACGTACTATAGCCAACATAACCTCAGAATTTCGAATGGCTAGGAGATCAAGTTATGGTGTAGTCAAACTACAATACCCTCAAGATGAATTGTCGATGCACCTCAGATCAAAGAACCAGACACACTACTACAACGCCAAGCCAGTCATCGATGAGAAGATAGACTTCCTTATGAATGCTTGAGGTGGTCACACTCAGTGCCCTCGTTCTCTAACAAGTATCTGTACTCTCACTCCAGTGTTTCCACACCACAGACTCAAGACTCATCTACTCAAAGAAAGTGATCATATACCAACCTTCCAGATTAAGCACCATCCTCATGATGATCCTATGGTCAGAAGCAGTTTATGAGTTAATTATAAAAATTCATGTCTTAAATTTTCAACTCTTTGAAAATATGAATTGTTATTACCATTAACTCAAAGAATGTATCACATACACTTTAAATACACACTATGATAGAAAATAATTCTTTTATTAATTTATAGTCAAAATTATAAAATTATCCTTAGAAGTGTATTACAAGTGTTAGCCAATCTACCTTCTAGGGAAAACATTTAATAAACTCCCACTTGATCTAAAGCTAATTGGCTACAAATCTAAGTCCCATCTTCTCAAGGTGGGCTTTGATCTTCTATTGGTCTAAAGACTTCATCAGTGGATCTACTGCATTATCCATGGAGTCGACTCTCTTGACCTTGACGTAACCCTTCTCGAGGTAATCGTGAATGAGGTGGAATCATCGCTCGATGTGCTTGGATTTCTGATAAAACCTCAGCTCCTTAGCTAGGGTTATGGCATCATTATTGTCTCAGTACAGAGAGACAGCATCTGATGGCATCACTTTGAGTTCTGTGATGAACTTGTATATCAAAATGCCTTCTTTATAGCTTTCGATGCAGCGATGTACTCTACTTCCATGGTGGAATCTACTATCATAGTCTGTTTGGAACTCTTTCAGCTGATAGCACCACCATTACACACAAACAAACTACGAGATGTTGACTTTTGATCATCTATATCAGACATAAAATCTGAGTCTGTATAACCCTAGACCTGGAGTTCTCCATTACCAAAAATCAAGAACATATCCTTAGTCCTTCTCAAGTACTTAAGGATACATTTCATAGAAGTCCAGTATTCTTCATCTGAATTCAATTGATATCTACTCATGACACTCACAGCATGAACAATATCAGATCGTGTACATAGCATGGCGTACATGAGGCTCCCTATTGCTGAAGCATAAGGGATCTTACTCATACATTTAATCTCCTCAAGTGTGTTGGGACACATCTTCTTAGAGAGATGAATGCCATGTCTAAAGGACACCAATCCCCTCTTGGAGTTTTTCATGCTAAACCTCTTTAGTACCTCCTCTATGTACATCTTCTATGAGAGACCCAGCATCCTATTTGGTCTATCCCTACAGACCTTAATTCTTAGAATAAAGGATACCACTCCTAGGTCTTTCATAGAGAACTCTTTTGATAACCATATTTTAACTGTGATCAACATGAAAATATCATTTCTAATAAGGAGGATGTCATCCACATACAGTACGAGAAAGACAACAGCACTCTCACTGATCTTTTTGAATATACATGGTTCCTCCTCATTCTTGATGAATCCAAATAATTTGATCACATCATTGAAACAAGCATTCCAGCTCCAAGATGCTTGCTTAAGTCTATAGATGGACCTTCATAGCTTGCAGACCTTGTGATCAGCATCACTGGATGTGAAATCTAGCGGCTATTTCATATAGATATCTTCCTCAAGATATTCATTTAAGAAGATCATTTTCACGTCTATCTATCATATTTCATAATTGAAATAGGCTGCAATAGCAAGCAATGTACGGATGGATTTTAGCATGGCTACTGATGAGAAGGTATCCTAATAGTCAATGCCTTCATGCTGACTATACCTTTTCGCCACTAATCTAGCCTTGAATGTCTCCACATTCCCATCTGCACTTATCTTTCTCTTGTAGATCCATTTACATCCAATAGGTACTATACCTTCAAGTGGATCTACCAAGGTCCAAACTTGATTCAAACGTATTGAGTCAATCTCTGACTTCATTGCTTCTAACCATTTCTCGGAGTCGATATCTAATATTGCCTCATCATAGGTTTTGGGATCATCACCATGAACCCCATTTTTCATAGGGAATATTTTTTTTACGTCCTCTAAAATAGTACCTAAGTACCTTTTAAGAGGATGAAAAATTCTTTCTGATCTATGAGATGGAGGAGGTAGTGATTGGACTAGCTCAATCTGATTGAATTTCATTGGGTCCTTAGCTCGTTGCTCTTGGGAGACTTTCTTCTTGAGCCTAATCTGCCTTCCGATGCCACCATCTTGAATAAACTATTTTTCAAAGAAGATGGCATATCGACTCATAATTACGTTATGGTCTTTCGAAATGTAGAAATAATATCCTAATGACTTTTTAGGATATCCTATGAACCGAGCTCTAAAGGACCTATACTCTAACTTGTCCGCCTATTCTTCGGACATCCCAAATTTTGAGGTGACTCAAACTTAATTTTTTACTATGACATATCTCATATGGTGTGGTAGGAACGTTTTTAGAGAAAATCCTATTCAGTAAATATATAGTGATCATTAGACTATGTCTCCAAAGAAACTCAAGAAGGTCCATGAAGCTCATCATAGATCGGACCATATCTAATAAGGTATGATTTCTCCATTCTAAAACCCCATTGAGTTGAGGTATTCCAAGTGGATTCCATTGAGAGACTATGTTATTTTGCTTAAGATAGTCTAGGAATTTTTGACTAAAGTATTCACCTCCTCGATCTGATCGAAGAATCTTAATGGATTTTTTGATTTATTTTTCTACTTCATGTCTGAATTTTTTGAACTTTTCAAAAGTTTCAAATTTAAGTCGGGTCAAATATACATATCCATACCGAGATAAATCATCAATAAACGTGATGAACTAGACAATATTGCCTTTAGGTGGTACATCAAATGGGCTGCACACATCAGTATGTACTAGGGCAAGTAGTTCTATGGCCCTTTCCCCATGTCCTACAAAAGGGAGCTTGGTCATTTTGCCATGAAGTTATGATTCATAAATCGGATATGACTCAAAAGTCAACGGACTTAATAGGCCAAATTTCTCTAATTTGTTAATCCTGTCTTCCGCTATATGACCTAACCTAAGGTACCATAGATACCTATCGTTTAGACTATCCCTAGGTCATAAATCGGATATGACTCAAAAATCAACGGACTTAATAGGCCAAATTTCTCTAATTTGTTAATCCCATCTTCCGCTATATGACCTAGCCTAAGGTACCATAGATACCTATCGTTTAGCCTAAGGTACCCTAGGTCTAATTTGTTAATCCTATGGCATTCATGTTTTGCTTGATATTGAAAATAGAAACATCAATATGTAACTGATAGAGATCATTTATAAGGAAACCACTTATAATTTTATTTTTTCATAAAGAATATTATAATGGTCCTTAAAAAAACTAATTACATAACCTTTCTATGCTAAACATCAAACAGAAATTAAATTTTTGCTTGCTGCAAGCACATAAAAATAGTCTCTAAAAATTAAATCTAATCCTAATGGTAATCACAAAGGATAGATTTTCATAGCCACTACAGCAACTCTTGCTCCATTCTCGATGTGTAGGATCATCTCACCATCTCTCAGCCTCCTACTATCCTCAAGATCCTACATAAAAGTGCATAAGCGAGCATTAGAACCAGAGTCAAGCACCCAACTGGATGCAGAAGAAATCATAAGATTAGATTCTATAATGGGCATACCTCCAAAAGGACCTACCTCCTTCTTGTTCTTCAGGCTGGCCAGGTATAAGGGGCAGTTTTGCTTCCCATGGCCATCTATGCTGCAATGAAAATATTTTTCTTTGTCAATGGCCTTCTTCTTCGGCTCTGCCTTCTTCTTCTTTCCAAAAAACTTTCTCTTGGAAGAAGTCTACTCCACAGCAAGTACTGAGTCTTTAGAACTTTTCATAGAAAGCTCAGTAGTAACTAGCATATTCATAAGTTCTGTCAGAGTATTCTGTAGTTTATGCATATGGTAGAACTGCCCATATACATCAGTTAAGGATTGCAGAATTATATCAATCTGCAAATCATTGTCCAACTTGACTCCGAGCTTCTCAAGCTCTTCTAAGTCCTTGATCATCATCAGACAATGATCTTAGACCAACTGCCCATCATGCATTTGAGCCTTAAAAAGTCTTTTAGTGACTTGATATTTGGCTACACGACTTTGTTCACCAAATAACTCTTGTAGGTGAGCCAACATTTGGTAGCTAGTCTTAATGTCTTTATGTTGGCACTGGAGCTCATCAGATATCGAGCCTAATATGTAATACCTGACTTTGTTATCATCATCCGTCCACTTCTCTAGAAATGCTCTCTGATCAGCAGATGGATGGACTGATAAAGTGGGAGGGTCGTGTTCCAACACATAAGTCAACTTCTCAAAATTCAAAATAATTTTAAAGTTTTGGAGCCAATCCTTGAAGTTGGGTCCGATTAGTCCATGGGTGTCCAGGATACGGGCTAGTGGATTGGATGCAGATATTTTTCTATAGAAAGTCAAAGTTTCTAATTAGATTTTATAATTAGACTTAATTAATTTATTTAGAAATTTTTTTAAAATAAATTAGGCTTTCACTATTTTCTTAGATCCCTATATTTCCTCGGCAGAGATGTGAAAATCTTCATGATCAATGATTTCTAGTTGGTGGTGCGATTCCACCGACTACCTCACCACCTTATATAACAATTATTGGTGATGGGTCAACCGATGAGTGGACAACTCTTATCCAATGAATCTCTAATCATGGTGCACCTAATGCTGATATCTAATTCATGAATCTCACCATGTTTGGAATATTGATCCACTCCTTAATTAAGTCAAATCCACCATTTGCATGAATTGGATTTTTGATTGGGTCCCTCATCGTATCCAAAATATTAAGCCCAATCCATCCTCCAACCCGTAGCATCCAATGCCTAATAGACATGGTTGCATCTTTTCAGTGCAACTGAATTACTGTAATCAGTCAAGAATAATCAACCCCGAGAAAGGCCCACACATCTACAATAATGAAAGACCAGTTGACTTAATCTTTTCTTAGGGAGATTCAATTTAGATCTCTTAGACTTGACTCGGTCATAACGGTTATGACAAGCCTAGTGGCATAGGTTAGCTCGAACTATTAGCCATCTTAAATTAGAACTAGGTTGACACAAATAGCCAGGTAAGTAAGATCGGTGGAAGGGATATGCCATTTACTCGACAAGAATGCATTCAGGTTGGTAGCTCCTAATTAAAAACCAATCGATCGTATCTGCCAAACTTACCTTAGACACCAAATTATCGAACCAGAACTAATCGAGTTAGCCTATAATCCAGGCTCGAATCATGGAGCCAAATTAGGTCTTAATTTGATCGATCACATATGGATGTGAGTCAACCTTGACCCAGACTTATAACTATTAGGCTGGTCAATTCAAAGCACTCTTGATCCCACCTAACCAACTCTTGATTCGATTTGATCAACCGCTAGACCTAATTAAGCTACCCAAGCCCGAACCCAATTTTATGAAAATATCTTAGATCTGAAAATTCTTAATTTTAAACCTAATTAGTTTCATAATCTTAATTCTTAATTAAGTTTGTGTTCATAAATAAAAAATATGTATCAAAATCCTAGGATTTCAGGATCAGGGTTTTGCAGAAAATAAGTTCTGATTTCTGATTAAGGACAAACGTGCAGCACCCTACATCATAAGAACATCCCATCGAATGAAAGAGAGGAGCCTTAACCCACTGTTCTTATGATCGGACATCAATGAAAAATTTCTTAATAAAAAATATAAAACTCAGAACTAGTTAGATCTATCATATATATATATAATTAATGATCTAACTAATACATGCTTTTGCATACATTCTCATGTATCATCACCAATAAACAGCATATTTTTAGATTCCAAAATATCATTATATAATATTTAAAAAATAGATTTAAATTGATCATATCAAAATAAAACTATTCTAGATAATTTGTAGAACTATTCTACAACTAGTCTAAACATGCATCTTCTCATATCATATATGAATAAATCAAAAATTAAAAACTTTATTTTCTATTTTTTAGATCTAATTACAATAATTATAATATTAAAAAAATAAAAATTAAATAGATCTAAAATTATATTTAATCAAATTAACAACATGATTATACTAGACTATACATAGAACTATTCTATTTCCAGTCTAGTCATGCATCTCAGACATATTAGATCTAAATGATTTAATTTTAATTTTTTAATTTTAGATCTAATCACATTTGATTTAATATTTATAACTTTTTAATATTATATTAAAAAATAAAAATAAAATTAGATCTAAAATAGATTCGAAGAACTGCAATCTGGCTCTAATACCAGTTGAAGAAAAAACCTATTTTCCCAGCATAGAATCGTTCAAATCTGATTGGATCTTAAAGAATATTTTAAAAAAAAATTTCTAAAATCCTAATCAGATCTGAGACTTCTCATATCTAATCTCCATGAAAAATCTTAAATCCCATCTAGTTTTGATGCTAAAAATCTATTTGGAAGGTGGCGGCATGAAAGGATAAGGAAGAGTCCATGTGCGTCTAGGACTCTTCCCTCAAGAGTTTGATCCAAATCAAACTCTATCAAAACTCAATCTAGGCACCTCCAAAAATCATAAAATTTTGCACACCCAAATTATAACTCGTTCCCTATCATATATACAAAAATTAGAGCAAAATAAATTCCAAAAAAATTTATAAAATTCTCTGATCATGTAACCCTCAATTCTCTCAATTGGATCAACTATTGATCCTAGTCCAATTGCATTAGGAATAAATTTAATTTTCATAATTAATCTGATCCAAAATTATTCTAGTCAGATTAAAATAAACTCATTCAAGATACAAAAATGAGTCAAATCAAATTTGACTTGATTGCGATGAATCAAAAAGATTATAGAAGGAGAAAGTCAAGCTCAATCGTGTGCTAGTATGATTATCTTGAATCTGATTGGATATAATCTAAATCAATCGAACTAGGTTAGCTCAATTGATAACATCCAAACCTAAACCCTTATTTGTGTGATCTAGTTAGGTTCAGTTCCATATGGTAATGAGACATGTGGTGATCTCCATCATCGACATCATCGAAACACCTTTCGATGGACCAAAACTTTTCTGATTCATATAATTAGAATGATCGATCATCAAAATCATTCTAATTGCCTTTAAAATCCACCGATGACACCTAGCAGTATATGGTGGCAACCCATCAGAACAAAAAGTGAACCTCTCAGTGTAGCTACCTATGTGATTGTGTTCTTCTATCCTAAGCTCCGATAGGATTAGGGTTAAGGTGAACTCGTCAAACCCAATATCCATCATATGAATTAATTATTTAATTCAAGTCCTATGTGAAACCCTTTATAGAAACTCTTTCTATCATCTTCACTCTACCATGGCCATGGGCTTATGGACTCGATTCTCATGACCATCATAGGGCTACTTCTCATCTACCGAGGTAGATAGATCCCTTATTGGTGCAATCCAATTCCTACAATGAACGTACTATAGCCAACATACACCTCAGAGTTTCAAATGGCTAAAAAATTGAGTTGTGGTGTAGTCAAACTATAACACTCTTAAGGTGAATTATCGATGCACCTCAGGTCAAAGAACCAGAATACTACAACAACATCGAGCCAATCATCGATGAGAAGGTAAACTTTCTTATGAATGCTTGAGGTGGTCATGCTCAGTGCTCTCATTCTCTAACAAGTACCTGTACTCTCGCTTCGATGTCTCCACACCATAGACTCAAAACTCATCTACTCAAAGAAAGTGATCGTACACCAACCTTTCGGATCAATCACCATCCGCATGATGATCCTATGGTCAAGAGTAGTGTATGAGTTAATTATGAAAATTCATGTCTTAAATTTTTAACTTTTTGAAAATATGAATTGTCATTACCATTAACTCAAAGGATATATCACATACATTTTAAATACACACTATGATAGAAAATAATTTTTTATTAATTTATAGTTAAAATTATAAAATTATCCTTAGAAGTGTATTATAAGTGTTAGCCAATCTGACTTCTAGGGCACACATCTAACAGCCATGACATGTACGAGATCAGATGTGGCATACTCACTAGAAGTAGTGAGTAGATACCAGTCTGATCCTAGAGAAAACTACTGAAAAGTGGTTAAAGCCATCCTTAAGTATTTAAAAAATATTAAGGACCAATGGTTGGTTTATGATGAGTCAGATTTGAAACTTATAAAATTTACAAACTCCAGCTTTCAATCTGACCATGATGATAGCAAAAGCTTGTCGGAATATATCTTTACTCTAAATGATGGAGCTATCTACTGGAATAGTTTCAAGTAGCATATTGTGGAAGACTCTATTTGCGAAGTAGAGTACATTGCAGCATCAGATGCCATGAAGAAAGCTATGTGATTGAGGAAGTTTATCATCGAGCTCGGAGTAGCACCCTCCCTAGATGGTCTGATCCTACTCTACTACGATAATACTAGTGCCATCGCTCAAGCAAAGAAACCAAAGGCACGCCAGCAGATGAAGCATATTCTACGTCGCTTTCATTTGGTCTAGGAGATCGTGGATCGAGGTGACGTCGACCTTCAAAAGATCAATGAAAAAAAGAACATGATCGATCCCTTCACTAAAACCTTGATGATAAAGAAGTTCGATAACCACAAGTCAAAGATGGATATTAGATACTGTGTCAAGTGGCTTTAGGATAAGTGGGAGTTGTTGGCAAATGTGTTCCAAAGTCAATCATCAACCTGTTGATGGTTAAGCTATATTATAATTATAATTAATTTATTAATTAATAAAATATATTATTTGATATTTTCATCATAAGTTTTCATCTTCTAATGAACTCTATTATTGTGATGAAGTCCTTAGGATTATTTAGATTCGATAAAGAGAAAATTTATCGATTAGTCCTTAAAACTGTTCACGTCAAATAATAGACTGTTAATAAGGACGATAGCTTCTATCGAGCATAAGTCACTGGATGCCATATAGGTTGGTTGTTCTCTTAATCAAATAGTGCAGAGACACTGGTATGGCATATAGGTAAGATGTAAAAGTACATCGTCACTGAACATGACCAACTCCAGAGTAATCTACTATCGAGGATATCCCTGAAGGGATATAGGTATAAGTGTTCCTTAGACTTGAGATCACTTTAGTGACTCACAAGCAACTCACTGTGCTTTGATACTGGACTAACTAAATTTTTAATTCAGTAACGAAAGGCTTCTGGGCATAGTCAAGTACTTGCAAAGTTGGTGTGTGATCAAGATGGGATTGACCACTCCAAGAGTTGGAGAAGAATGTATCACTATATTTTAATATAGCAAAATCTTGGTCAGGATAATCCATGAGATGGATTTAGTATTTTGAAATATAATATGGACAGACTGATCAGAGTTGACAGTTGAACTCTGAGGTGTCCTACGAGCATTTTAGTCAAAGGGATGAATTATATAGAAACTATATCCATATGGATTCTAAGGATGTTATTCTACATATTCGATCTATCTAACCATCAAGTACCATTGCTAGATGGTCACTTTGACTGATACAAAAATTTGTTCCTGTGCTACTAGCTTAGGTTTGGATCTATGGGGTCACACATATTAGACTTACGATCTAATCGAATGGTTGATCAATGATTGAGATGTTAGATATGTGTGCCCTAGAAGCCAGAATTGGCTAACACTTGTAATACCTTCTAAGGATAAAATTATAATTTTAACTATGAATAATAAAATGGATTATTTTCTATCATAGTGTATATTTAAAAGTGTCTGTGATACATTCCTTAAGTTAATGGTAATGATAGTTCATATTTTCAAGAGTTGAAAATTTAAGACATGAATTTTCATTATTAACTCATAAAATGCTCCCGACCGTAGGATCATCATGAGGATGGTGATTGATCCAGAAGGTTGGTGTACGATCGCTTCTTTAGGATAGATGAGTCTTAAGTCTACAATGTAGAGACACCAGAGCGAGAGTATAGGTACTCGTCAGAGAACGAGGGTACTGAGCGTGACCACCTCAAGCAGTCATGAGGAAGTCTACCTTTTCATCGATGACTGGCTCAAGCTGTAGTGGTATATCTGATTCTTTGATCTGAGGTACATCGACAGTTCACCTTAAGGGTGTTATAGTTTGACTACACCATAACTCGATCTCCTAGCCATTCGGAATCCTAAGGTGTATGTTGGCTATAGCATGTTCATTGTAGGAATTGAATTGCACCAATAAAGGATCTATCTACCTCGGTAGATGAGGAGCAGTCCTATGATGATCATGAGAATCAAGTCCATAAGCCCATGGGCATGGTAGAGTAAAATTATAGAAAGAGTTTTTATTAGGGTTTTCACATTAGACTTAAATCGAATGATTAATTTATATGATGGATATTAGGGTTTGACGAAATCATCTTAACCCTAATCCGGTCGGGGCTCAAGATAGAGGAACCTAATTACATAGGTAACTACACCGAGTGGTTTGCTTTCAGTTTTGATGGGTTGCCACCATATGCTGCTAGGTATTATTGGTGGATTTTGAGAGCAATTAGAATGATTTGGATGATCGATCATACTAGTTGTCTGAATCAGAAAAGTTTTGATCCATCAAAAGGTGTTTCGATGATGTCGATGTTAGAGATCGTGACATATCCCATTACCATATGGAATTGAATCTAACTAGATCATATAAACAAAGGTTTGGATCTGGATGTCATCAATTGGACTAACTCAGTTCAATTGATTTGAATAAGATTCAATTAGGTTCAAGGAAATCGTGCTAGCACACGATTAAGCTTAATGTTCTCCTTTAATAATCATTAAAGCTTACCTCGACTGAGCCAAATATGTTTGAACTCACTCAGGAACCTTTACTTGGTCTGACTAGAGCTTGTCTAGATCAGAAAAGAGTTATCTTAATTTATAAAATAAATTTAAGACAACACCTGCCATTTTCGGTCACCTGCTAATTCTTATTTTTGGACATTGGTCAAATATTGATCCTGGATACTTGGACATCTGTCCATGTGTCATGCGCCTATAGGGGAGTACCTAAGGCCTTGTCCCCCTGCTAAATGCAGATAGGAAGAGGGCACACACCTAGGGAGAAATGCACCCCATGAGGATAAAGGAGTCCCATATAGATGGGACTCCAGGATTGCTTCATGGGATTAAACTCTATGGCGCCAAGAACTCTTTTTTAACCCAATCTTAGTGCCACCTTAGGAGGGTTTTGAGGATCTCTCATCTGATTAGATCAAATGATGTCATTCCACCAATCAGATTTAGATCTAATTATTCAAAGGATCATGATTGGCCGGGATGATATGGCACTGCACGGCACAGTAGGGTCTATATAAAACCCGTTTGCACCTAGTTTTTAAATACTTCTAACTTTAGCCCATGCCACAAAATCTCTCTCCCTCCTTCTCCATGGCACCCTCTGGTCTTCTCTCTCCTCTCTATGCCTAAGGGGTTTTGGGCATGAATAAGGTGCGATCTAAGCAAGTGTAAGGCACCAGGAAAGGAAGAAGGCAGCACTACTGTAAGAGACAACGACAGTTCTTCAAAAGAAGTTTTGAAGACCTTCAAGATCAGATCTATATCCAATTTTTGGAGGATTGATTGAGAAAGAGAAGATCTCCAGATTCTATCCTAGTGGATACCGATAGAGGCCAGGTGCTTGCATGGGAACATCCAGATTCTCAGGCAAACATCAGGATCATCACAAGATAATTGGATTACCCAAAATAAAGATATAATTAAATTAGATTTAATTTTTATTTTTATTTTATTTTTATTATTAGATCAATAAGATTAGATCTGAGGAGTCTTAGATCTAATTAGGATCTTAGAGAAAATTTTTTTGAAATATCCCTCCTGATCCAATCAGATCTGAACGAATTTGATCCAAAAAATAGATTTTTTCCTTCAACTGGTATTAGAGCCTAGTTCCATAATTTATTAAATTTGATTTTAATTTATTTTTAATCTAATAATTAGATGATTTCAGATATCACATTAGATATGATTAAATTTGAAATTAAAAAATTAAAAATTAAATAATCTAGATCTAAGATGTATGAGATGCATGACTAAATTAGGAATAGAATTATTCTATGTGTAGCCTAGCATAATCATAATTTTAATTTGATTAATTATAATTTTTAGATATATTTATTTATTATTTTTTGATATTATAAATATTATAATTAGATCTATAAAATAGAAAATAAATTTATTTAATTTATTCATATGAGATATGATAGATGCATGTTTAGACTAGTTGTAAAAGTTTTACAAAATTATCTAGAATAAATTTTAATTTGATATGATCAAATTTAAATCTTATTTTTTAGATATTTATGAGATAATTTAGATCTAAAAATATGCATAATATGATACATAAGATGTATGCAAAAAATATTTTTAGTTAAATCAATTTTTATATATATGATATATGATGTAGATCTAACTAGTTTTGTAGATTTATCATGTTTCTGATTAAGGCATGCCCCTTGGCCGTCCGATCATAAGAACGAAGTGGGGTTTAAAGGCCCTCTCCTTCCATTCAATGAGGTGTTCTTATAGTGTGTAGGGGTGTTATGCATTCATCCTTAATTAGAAATAAAAAACTTATTTTCTGCAAAATCCTAGATCCTGAAATCCTATGATTTTATATACATGTTTTGTTTATGAATCCTAAACTTAATTAAGAATTAATTTTATAAAATATATTCGATCTAAAATTGATAATTTTTAGATCTAAGACATATTCATAAAATTGGGTTCGGACTTGGGTAGCTTAACTAAGTCTAGCGGTTATTCAAATTGAATCAAGAGTTGGTTAGGTGGGATCAAGAGTGCTTAAATTGACCAACCTAATAGGATTAAGTCTGGGTCAAGATTGAGTCACATGAGTGATCGATCGAGTTAAGACCTAATTAGGCTCAGTGGTTAGAGTCTGGATTGTAGGCTAATCCAATTGGTTCTGGCTCAACAATTTGGTGTCTAAGATAAGTTTGGCAGATACGACTGACTGATTTTTAATTGGGAGCTACTCGACTCGAATGCATTCTTGTCGAGTTAATGGCATATCCCTTCCATCGATCTCACTTATTTGGCCATATTTATTGGCCCAGTCCTGATCTAAGGTGGCTAACAATCTGAGCTAACCCATGCCACTAGGTTAGTTATAATGGTTATGGCTATGTCAAGTCAAGTTTAAAGAGACCTAAATCAAATCTTCCTAAGAAAAGATTAAGTCTTAGATCTTCCATCATTGTAGATGTGCAGGCCCATCCTAGGGTTGATTGTTCTCGGCCGGTCATAGTGATTCAGTTGCACCAAAAAGATGCAAACATGTCTATTAGCCATTGGATGCTATGCGCTGGAGGATGGATTGGGCTCAATATTTAAGATATGGTGAGAGATCCAATTAGGAATCCAATCTATACAAATGGTGGGTCTGACTTAACTAAGGAGTGGATCAATATTTTAGGCACGATGAGATTTATGAATTAGAGACCAAGTATGGGTGCACTATGATTAGAGAATTATTGGATAAGAGTTGTTCACTCATTGGCTAACCCATCACCAATAACTGTTAGGTGAGGTGATGAGTTAGTTAGTGGGACTGCACCACCCACTAGAAATTAGTAATTATGAAGATTTTCGCATCTCTACAGAGGGAGTGTAGGGATCCAAAAAAATAATGGAAGCTAATTTGTTTAAAAATCAAACTTCTAAATAAATTGGTCAAGTCTTAATTACAAAATCTAACTAGAAACTTTGACTCTCTATAGGAAAAAGAAAAATATCTACGTCCAACCCACTAGCCCATATTCTGGACACCCATAGACTGACTGGACCCAATTACAAGGATTGACTTCGAAACTTCAAAATTATTTTAGGTTCTGAGAAGTTGACTCATGTATTGAGTCAGGATCCCCCCACCTTACCAGCTCATCCATCCGTTGAACAGAGAGCGTCTCTTAATAAGTAGATGGATGAAGATAATAAGACTAGATACTACATGTTAGACTCGATGTCTGATGAGCTTTAGTGCCAACATAAAGATATCAAGATTATTTGCCAAATGTTGGCTCACCTGCAAGAGTTGTTTGGTGAACAGAGTCGCACAACTAAATATCAGGTCACTAAATGACTATTTAAGGTTAAAATGCATGATGGGCATTCAGTCCAAGATCATTATCTGATGATGATCAAGGACTTAGAAGAGCTTGAGAAGCTCAGAGCGAAGTTAGACCAAGATCTGTAGAATGATATAATTCTGCAATTCTTGAGTGATGCATATGGGCAGTTTATCATAAACTACCATATGCATAAACTTCAGAATAATCTGATCGAGCTTATGAATATGCTGGTTACTGCTGAGATTTCTGTAAAAGATTCTAAAGGCTCAGTACTTGCTATGGAATGGACTTCTTCCAAGAGAAAATTTTTTGAAAAAAAGAAGAAGTCTATGAAAAAGCAGAAGATGAAAGGTGGAAAGAAAAAGAAGGTAGAGCTGAAAAAGAAGGCTGCTAACAAAGAAAAGTATTTTCATTATAGTACTGATGGCCACTGAAAGCGGAACTGTCCTATATACCTGGCCACCCTTAAGAATAAGAAGGAGATAGGTCCTTCTGGAGGTGTGCTCATTATTGAATCTAATCTTATGGTTTCTTCTGCATCTAGTTGGGTGCTTGACTCTGGTTCTAGTGCTCATTTATGCACTTCCATGCAGGGTCTTGAGGGTAGTAGGAGGCTGAGAGATGGTGAGAGGATCCTACACATCAGAAATGAAGTAAGAATTGCTGTTATGGCCGTGGAAATCTATCCACTTCGACTACCATCTGGCTTAGATTTAGTACTTAAGGATTGTTATTATGTACCTACTGCAAGCAGAAATTTGATTTCTATTTTTTGTTTTGCATAAGAAGGCTATGTAATTAGTTTTCTTAAGGACTATTATAATATTCTTTATGAAAGAAATAAAATTATAAGTAATTTTTTTATTAATGATCTCTACCAATTTCATATTGATGTATCTATCTTTAATATCGAACAAAATGTGAATGCCATAGGATCAAAATAACCCAGGGATAGTCCAAATAATAGGTATCTATGACACCTAAGGCTAGGTCATATAGCAGAAGATAGGGTTAACAAATTGGAGAAAATTGGGCTATTGAGTCTATTGACTTTCGAGTCATATCCAATTTGTTAATCATGTCTTCATGGCAAAATGACTAAGCTTTCTTTTGTAGAACATGGGAAAAGGGCTACGGATCTACTTGCCCTAGTACATACTGATGTGTACGGCCCATTTGATGTGCCAGCTAAAAGCAACTTTGTCTACTTCATAACCTTTATTGATGATTTATCTCAATATGGGTATGTGTATCTTATGAGACACAAGTCTGAATCCTTTGAAAAGTTTAAGGAATTCAGACATGAAGTAGATGAATACCTTAGTCAAAAATTTCTGAACTATCTCAAGCAATATGGCAGTCTCTCAATGGACTCCATCTGGAATACCTCAACTCAACAAAATTTTTAAATGGAGAAATTGGATCCTATTAGATATGGTTCAATCCATGATGAGCTTCACAGACCTCCCTGATTCTCTTTGGGGACATAGTCTATTAATTGCTATATATTTACTAAATAGGATTTTCTCTAAAACCGTTGCTACCATGCTGTATGAGATATGGCATGGTATAAAATCAAGTCTAAGTCATCTCAAAATTTTGGATTGTCTAGCTCATGTCAAAAGACAACAAGCGGACAAGTTAGACTATAGGTCTTTTAAAGCTCGATTCATAGGATATTCTAAAGAGTCATTAGGATATTATTTCTGCATTCCAGAAGATCACGATGTGATTATGAGTCGACATGCCATCTTTCTTAAAAAATAGTTTGTTCAAGATGGTGGCATTGGAAAGTAGATCAAGCTCGAGGAGAAAGTCTCTCAAGAGCAATGAGCTAAGGACACTATGGAACCAAATCAGGTTGAGCCAATACAATCACTACCTCCTCCACCTCATAGATCGAAAAGAGTTTTCCATCCTCCTGAGAGGTACTTAGGTACTATTTTAGAGGAAGTAGAGAAAATGTTCCTCATAGGTAATGGAGTTCACAGTGATGATCCCAAAATCTATGATGAGGCAATATCGGATATCGACTCTGAGAAATGGTTAAAGGCAATGATGTTAGAAATTAACTCGATGCACTCAAATCAAGTCTGAACCTTAGTAGATCCACCTGAAGGTATAGTACCTATTGGGTGTAAATGGATCTACAAAAGAAAGATTGGTGCAGATGGAAATATGGAGACATTCAAAGCTAGATTAGTGGCAAAAGGGTATAGTCAGTGTGAAGGCATTGACTATCAGGATATCTTTTTGGCAGTAGCCATACTAAAATTCATCTGCACATTGCTTGCTGTTGCAGCCTATTTTGATTATGAAATATGGCAAATGGATGTGAAAATTGCATTCTTAAATGGATATCTTGAGGAAGATATCTATATGGAACAGCTGCTAGATTTCACATCCAGTGATGCTGATCAAAAAGTATGCAAGCTGCAAAGGTCCATATATGGACTTAAGCAAGCATCTTAGAGCTAGAATACTCGTTTTAATGATGTAATCAAATTATTTGATTTCATCAAGAATGAGGAGGAACCATGTGTTTTTAAAAAGGTCAGTGGGAGTGCTATTGTCTTTCTCGTACTGTGCGAGGATGATATCCTCCTTATTGAGAATGATATTTCCATGTTGACCACAGTTAAAATATGGTTATCTAAAGAATTCTCCATGAAAGACCTAGGAGAAGCATCCTTCATTCTAAAAATTAAGATCTATAGAGATAGACCGAATAGGATGCTAGGTCTTTCACAGAAGATGTACATAGAGGAAGTGCTAAATAGGTTTAGCATGAAAAACTCCAAGAGGGGATTGGTATCCTTCAGACATGGCATTCATCTCTCCAAGAAAATGTGTCCAAACACACTTGAGGAGATTAAACGCATAAGCAAGATCCCTTATGCTTCAGCAATAGGGAGCCTCATGTATGCCATGTTATGTACACGACCTGATATAGCCCATGCTATGAGTGTCACGAGCAGATATCAATCGAATCCAGATGAAGAATACTAGACTTCTATGAAATATATCCTTAAGTACTCAAGAAGAACAAAGGATATGTTGTTGGTTTTTGGTAATGGAGAACTCCAAGTCTGGGGTATACAGACTCGAATTTTATGTTCGATACAGATGATCGAAAGATGACATCTAGGAGTCTGTTTGTATGTAATGGTGGTGCTGTCAGTTGGAAGAGTTCCAAGCAGATAGTGATAGCAGATTTCACCATGAAAGTAGAGTACATCACTATATCAGAAGCTGCGAAGGAGGCATTCTGGTATAAGAAGTTCACTACAGAGATCAGAGTGATGCCATCTGATGCCATTCCTTTATACTGCGATAATAATGGTGCCATAGTCCTTGCTAAGGAGCCGAGGTCTCATTAGAAATCCAAGCACATCGAGTGGCGATACCACCTTATCCACGATTACCTCAAGAAAGGTTACGTCAAGATCAAGAGAGTCGACTCCACAAACAATGTGGCAGACCTACTTATAAAGCCATTGGGCCAATAGAAGATCGTAGCCCACCTTGAGAAGATGGGACTTAGATTTATAGCCAATTGGCTTTAGATCAAGTGGGAGTTTATTAAATATGTGTACCCTAGAAGTCAGAATTGGCTGACACTTATAATACACTTCTAAGAACAAAATTATAATTATGACTATAAATAATAAAATAGATTATTTTCTATCATAGTGTGTATTTGAAAGTGTCTGTGATACATCCCTTAAGTTAATGGTAATGATAGCTCATATTTTTAAGAGTTGAAAATTTAAGACATGAATTTTCATTATTAACTCATAAAATGCTCCCGACCGTAGGATCATCACGAGGGTGGTTATTGATCCGAAAGGTTGGTGTGCGATCACTTTTTTAGGATAGATGAGTCTTGAGTCTATGATGTAGAGATACCGAAGCGAGAGTATAGGTACTCATTAGAGAATGAGAGCACCGAGCATGACGACCTCTAACAGTCATGAGAAAGTCTACCTTCTCATCAATGACTGACTCGAAACTGCAGTGGTGTGTCTGATTCTTTGACCTGAGGTGCATCAGCAATTCACCTTGAGGGTGTTATAGTTTAACTACACCATAACTCGATCTCCTAGCCATTTAGAATCCTGAGGTGTATGTTGGCTCTAGCATATTCATTGTAGGAATTGGATTGCACCAATAGAGGATCTATCTACCTCGATAGATGAGGAGCAGCCCTATGATGATCATGAGAATTAAGTTCATAAGCCCATGGCTATGGCAGAGTAAAATAATAGAAAGAGTTTCTATTAGGATTTTCACATTGGACTTGAATCGAATGATTAATTCATATTATGGATATTAGGGTTTGACGAGATCACCTTAACCTTAATCCGATCGGGGCTCAAGATAGAGAAACCTAATCACATAGGTAACTACATTAAGAGGTTCGCTTTTAGTGCTGATGGATTGCCACCATATGCTGCTAGGTGTCACTAGTGGATTTTGGAAGCAATTAAAATGATTTGGATGATCGATCATACTAGTGTCTGAATCAGAAAAGTTATGATCCATCGAAAGATATTTCGATGATGTCGATGATAGAGATCGCGGCATATCCCATTATCATATGAAACTGAACCTAACTAGGTCACACAAACAAGGGTTTGGATCTAGATGTCATCAATTAGACTAATCCAGTTTAATTGATTTGAATAAGATTCAATTAGATTCAAGGAAATCATGCTAGCACATGATGGAGCCTAATGTTCTCATTTAATAATCATTAAAGCTTGTCTCGACTGAGTCAAATATGTTTGGGCTCACTCAAGAATCTTTACTTGGTCTGATTGGAGCTTGTCCAGATTAGAAAAGAGTTGTCTTAATTTATAAGATAAATTTAAGACAACACCTGCCATTTTCGGTCACCTGCTAATTCCTATTTTTGGACATTGGTCAAATGTTAACCCTGGATACTTGGACATCTGCCCATCTATCATGCGCCTATAGGAGAGTACCTAGGGCCTTATCCCCCTATTAAATGTAGATAGGAAGAGGGTGAATGCCTAGGGAGGCGTACACCCCATGAGGATAAAGGAGGAGTCCCATACAGATGGGACTCTAGGATTGCTTCAGGGGATTAAACTCTGTGGTGCTAAGAACTCTTGTTTGACCCAGTCTTGATGCCACCTTAGGAGGGTTTTGAGGGTCTCTCATCTGATTGGATCAGATGATGTCATCCCATTAATTAGATTTAGATCTAATTGCTCAAAGGGCCATGATTGGCTGGGATGATGTGGCACTACATAGTGTAGCAGGGTCTATATAAATCCTATCTGCGCCTAATTTTTAAACACTTCTATCTTTAGCCCATGCCATAAAGCCTCTCTTCCTCCTTCATGCCACCCTCTGGTCCTCTCTCTCCTCTCCATGCCCAAGGAGTTTTGGGCATGAATAAGGTGCAATCCAAGTAAGTGAAAGGCGCCAGGAAAGAAAGAAGACAGCACTACTACAAGAGACAACAATAGTTCTTCAAAAGGAGTTTTGAAGACCTTCAAGATCAAATCTATATCTCATTTTTGGAGAATTGATTGAGAAAAAGAAGATCTTCAGATCCTGCTTGAGTGGATACTAGTAGAGGCTAGGTGCTTGCGTGGCTACATCCAGAACCTCAGGCAAACATCGAAATAATCATAGGATAATTGGATTACCTAAAATAAAGATATAATTAAATTAAATTAAATTTTTATTTTATTTTTATTATCAGATCAATAAGATCAAATAAGAGGAGTCTCAGATCTGATTACGATCTTAGAAAAAAAATTTTAAAATATTTCTCCTGATCCGATCAGATCTGAATGAACCTGATTCAGAAAATAGGTTTTTTTCTTCATGAGAATCATTCTAAGATTAAACAATCAATACGATTGATGTTTAACCTAGTGCAAATGTTATAGGAAGATTGATTAGCAATTTAATTACTAATTGGCTTAATTTGATTAAGCCACAGGATTGAAACTAAGTCTAATTAAATATTATTTAATTAAATTTGGTTTGGGCTTGATTGGATCAAGTTCAATTAATTTATTGGATAAGCCAAGTGCAAGGAAGAACTAGTCCTAGTTCAACTAGGACTTCGATCAACTCAATTTTCTAATTTGATTAAAAAACTAAATTAAAATTAAATTAAATTTAATCTAATTTAATTAAGTTTTTAATTAGATTAGGATCTAATTTAATTAGATTGAGTTACTACTAGTTTGATTTGATTTGAGAAATGATATTTGACCAAGTCAAATATAGAATACTAGTAAGATTAGGATCCACCTTGCTTGCGCCACCTACACCCCATGCCTCCCCACGCCCACTCTCTCTTTATATTGTGCATGAAACCTCCTCTCCCTGGTCTTCACGTATGCCCACTCCTCTCCTCTCTTTTTCATGTGGCAATTAGGTGTGGACCAAGTCAAAGGAGGTAAGTTGTTTTGGTTTCAAATTCTATGAGATAGAGTTTTGAGAAATCAAAATTCCTCCTTTCCTATGCCACCCACACTTTTAGATTTTCTCTAGAATTTTTGGTGGAAAGAGGATAGTTTTTTATGCAACAATTGAAGATGATCCATGCCTAAAACAAAGGAGGGGGTGCACAAGTGTTAGGCACCCCAACTAGTTGCCATATTGGTTCTTTCCTAGTCTAAAAATTTGACCCAACAAGGACTCCTCTATATCTCATTATATACGATGAATTTTGGGTTAATTTTTGGATATTCTAGACCTTGGAGAGAGTTTTTGGGTGTGTGAATACTAGGGTGAGAGACCTCTTGGGCGTAGGATTTTCATAGATACTAATCTAGATGTCTAGGTGAGAGAATAGAGAAGAAGAAGAGGATCTTCTTCTAGGGTTGCTTTGTTCTTCTCTTCTCTTCCTCTTTTTGAGAATTTTTGAGAGTGTCTCAAATTTTAAATATTTTCTCTTTCTTCTAATATTTGGAGGAGTCCAAATCTAGAAGAAAAAAGCACCAGATCGACTGTCGAAGAAGGATCAGTACAATACTAGCATACTATGCTGATTTTTTGTATAAGACTTCTGATTGGGGTTTATGGGCTCGTGTGGATATCTCTTAGAGGCCGAACGTGTGTGTGGCTCGGAGCATCATCCTCAAGCCCAAATCAGCAAGTTAGAATGCCTAACTTGCACATGTAATATAGATCTGATCTATTATTACATACCTGCATTAGATATAGTGTAGATGCATATTGATATGATCAACATGTTTTCTTTCTTATATTTTTAATTTATGATTTAAATATCATGCTATAATCATGTAATAGGATCTTAGATCAAGTGATTCTCTGCTTTTTATGAATAAATTTTGATTTATTTTAGTCTTTTGCTGCTTGATCTTGAAAAAGTTTCAAGATCTAGTCCTGAAATCCTAGATCCGGTTCCTTCAGTAAGTGCATTCTCATAATCGTTGACCTCTGTATCTATTAAATGATAATGATTAAAAAATAATAAAACATGCATAATCAAAGCTACCATTCACATATGTTTGTGTATGGAGTTTCTTACTATTAGGTGTAGCCCTGCATGATGCTTATTGGGGAAAAGGGAAAGACACATGAAACAAGGTAAAAATGGAAAAGAAAAAGAAGAGAGCTCTATTCTAAGAAAATAAATTCAATAACTCCAAAATCAAATTATAAAGTCGATCTAAAGGGTCTTATTTGTTGGAAAAAAAATACAAACAAACTTAAACAATGACTCAAAATGCTAATCCTAATCAGAATAGGAGAACAACAAAAAGTCCCGACTCATCTAGGATCTTGTGCATGACTATTGACCTATTGGATGATTGAATTAGACTCTAAAAAAAGTTATGGCCACAAAGCCATCAAGCCTATGATGCTCAAAAAGAGCTTTTCAAATTGAGATCATAATAGAGATTCTGATATTGGATGAGAAAGTTATGGTCATTCTAGCTTGGCACTATCAGAACCCTATAGGATCTAATATAGTCAAGTTGATTTCACATCCTTTCAGATCTAATCCTTCAAATCCATGTATCTAGCTACTATAACATCTGCATCACTACCATTTGGTTTGCTATCTTTATTTGAAAGGAGGTTGGAGTTGTAGTAGATCACTGAGTATAAAAGAAGCATGATGGTGGGGTGGGATCTAGCATCCCAACCTGGCTTTCCTATAGCCTAAGCAATTAATTAAATAGGACTCTTAAGCCCATTACAATTGATGTGAAGTTGGGGCTACATAGATTAAGAAATCTCTAAGTGAGATTGGATACAATATAAGAAGAAAAGATGTCCTCGATGTTGTTAAATTGTGTAAATGGGTACTAATAACTTTTGCATGCAATTTGTGTGGAATTAGAATTGCCAATCTATTAGGAGTAGAAAAGGCCACAAACAAAAAAAAAAGTTAAATTACTGTACCATCCTCACTAGAAATTGAAGAGTTAAGAAATTAACACACTATTAAATTTGGGACAATTTAACAATAATTTTAATTCTTAAAATCTACACTAATTAATTCATAATTAAATTTTCTTATTTCATTTTCTCCTCTTTTAAATGATTTTAGTAGTTTCTAAATTCTTAATCTCTTGGTAATCACATTTTCAAAGTACAAAAACAATTACACTCTTCTTCAATAAAGTCCTTGCATGTTTTAAACTTATTTAAAGATAAATCTACTTAAAGTTACTATAATAATATTGTAAATATTAATACAATAATCTAATTAGGGCTATTTTTAATTTAGGAATTAAGAGATTAAGTCACTATTGTATAGTCTAATTTCATTAGTTTAATTAACATTAATGATTAATATAATAATAATATCGTTTAAGGATTTAAGGGCTAAAGTATTTGGGATTTTTCAAATTATTTTTTTCCTTTAAATTTTTGTGAGAGATTTTTAAATCACTGAAGTGTCTCAATCTTCTTTTTGTAGCTAAGAAAGATATAGGACTCATTCGGTTCATAGGAAGAACTTTTCATCTCATGAAGTAACTTTGTAGAAAGTAATTTCTTGAAAAATTACTTATTACAAGATGATTTGGTATATTTGATCGATCATAGAAAAATGATTTATTTTAAAGTGGCTTATGTTTGGTTGAGTATTTATTTTTTTAAAAAAAATTTATAAAATATCTATTATATTATTAATAGATATAAAATCATATTTTTTTGCTCTCAAATTTTATGTAAATAATAATATTATTTTTATATTAATATAAATATATTATTAATATATTATAATATAATATTAGATTATAATAATTTATTATATTAATATAATACTAAAATATATGTATTAATATTATATTAATATAATATTAATATTTTAATATAATAAATTTATTAATATAGATATTATATTATATTATATTATATTATATATTAATATAAATATTATATTAATATTAATAAAAATATTATACTAGTATAAATTTAATATAATATTAATGTATTATAAATCTTATAATATTTATATTAGTATAAATATTAGGATGATATTAATATAATATTATATTAATATTTATAAAGATATTTTTGAAAAAAAATGTCATCAATTTTCATCTTGTGGGAAGTGTTGAGTCAAGGCTCCAAGGTGCTAACATAGTTGCTAAGAGGGCGTCGACTCTGATGGAGGATAGGACACTAGAAACCTACAAAAAATGTCCACATACTAGGGGTTCTCCAATGGGGGACTCTTCGATTCCTAAGTTAGCCGAAGCTTGAGCATAGTAGAGGAAAGAAGGAGGAATGGATTTTCAAGTAGCTTGATTGCTTTTTTGGTCTTTTTGACTTATCTTCTTCTCCCTTTTCTCTTGGGGGTCCCCTTGTTTACCTCTTCATGTAGAAGACATTCAAAGTTTGTTATATCCTAATCCATAGACTGCTAGGATAGGCTATCTGATTTGTTGGTCATGGGCATATGCCAGGCGGGCACCTATCAGGTTGTTAGTTATGAGTGTATGTCGTAAGTTAGTCGTGGGTGCCCATCAGACCCACATTCTGGAGCACATCAGAAGATTTGGCGATTTCCCATATGGCCAAATGAATGGGTTAAGGTCAAAGCATAGCCAAGGAGTGATCATGATCACGTTTGTTTTAAGTCCGATTGTGGGGACTTATCCATATCATCAATGAAGTCTTGATTTAGAGGTCGATTGGTACCCGAGCATAGGGTTGAATGAAAGCTGATGAAGATTGTTTCATCCTCACTTACAGCATGATTGCCTAACTAGCATCATCATTATGGTCATCAGGTGTGCTTTAAGGGATGAGCCCCGAGGATCATGGCCTAGGTGGATCAACTACACAACACTTGCCCTCCACTTCCGACTCCAAAGTGCTTGGCTTGGGCAAAGGAAGTAGTGCTTTTCGAAGATGATTCTCGAGATATGTTTGAACTAGCAATTATAAGTCTATCAGTCTTTGAACATTCCATTTTGTTGTTTCTGGCACTAATGGGATAAGTTGCCTTGTAGATCGTGCCTTGATTATTTTGAAGGATTTGGAATGTCACAAATCATGAAGCAGTTATGAGGGACAGACGGCTCGAGATGGATCATCATTTTATCCAAAAGGCATTTTTGGTGATTGTGTTCTCACAAAATGTAGGATGCCATTTGTCAAGCATCGATTAGTCTAGAAAGCTTTGAACGGATTAGTCCAAGTGGCTCAATCCGAGCGGTGGTGAAGGAAAAATCAGATTTTTTGGATCAGGTTCGTTCAAATCTGATTGAATCGAGAGGCATATTTCAAAAATTTTTTCTTAGATCTAAATCAGATTTGACACTTTATTGATCTAATTTTATGATCTGATAAATAAAAAATTAAATTAAATTAAATCTAAATTAATGTTACCTTATTTTGGATAATCTGATTATCCTTTGATGATCCCGCTAATTGCCTGAGGTTCTGGATCTAGCCACGCAAGCGCCTGGCCTCTACTGGTATCCACTTAGACTAGATCTGAAGATCTTCTCCTTCTTTATTACATCTCCAAAAATCAAATCTAGATCTAATTTGGAGGATCTTCGAAGCTCCTTTCAAAGATCAGTAGTCATCTCTGTAGTAGTGCTTCCTTCTTCCTTTTCTCGTCAGCCTCTTCTTGCCTGGATTGCACCAAACTGAAGCCCAACTTTCTTGTGCATGAAGAGGAGAGAGAGGATCAAAAGATGGCATGGAGGAGGAAGAGGGGTAGTCTTGGGGCATCGGCTAAGAGGAACTCACAAAAAAGTGGGTGCAGATAGGGTTTATTTATAGACCCTACTGCGCCATGCAGTGCTGCATCATCATGGCCAATCATGTTGCTTCATGCAATCAGATCTAAATTTGATTGATGGAATGACATCACCTGATCCAATCAAATGAGAGCCCCATAGATTCATCCTTAGATGGTGCCTTAGACTGGCTAAAGTCTATAGGTAAGGGTCACCTAGTTTGAATCTAAGAAGCAACCTGGAGTCCCATCTGTATGGGACTCCAGTGTTTATCCACATGGGATGCACGCCATCCTAGGCATGCACCCTCCATCTGTCTGCCAAATGGTAGGTGGACTTGGTCAATAAGTCTCTCCTATGGGTGCATGATACATGGGCAGATGTCCAAGGATCAAAGGTCAACGTTTGACCAAAGTCAAAGGATAAGAATTAGCAGGTGACGAAAAATGATAGGTGTTGTCTCAAATTTATCTCATAAATTAAGACAACCATTTTCTAACTTAGACAAGCTCCAGTTAGACCAGGTAAAGGTACCTGAGTGAGCATAAACACATTTGACTCAGTCAAGACAACTTTTTATGATAATAAAAGAAGAATGTTAGGTTCAATCGTGTGCTAGCACGACTTCCTTGAACCTAATTGAATCTAATTCAAATCAATTGAACTGAATTAGTTCAATTGATGATATCCAGATCCAAACCCTTATTTGTGTGACCCAGTTAGGTTCGATTTTGTATGATAATGGGATATATCATGATCTCCATCATCGACATCATCGAAACTCCTTTCGATGGATCAAAACTCCTCTGATTCAGACAACTAAAATGATCGATCATCTAAATTATTCTAATTGCTCCCAAAATCCACTAGTGACACCTAGCAGTATATGGTGGCAATCCATCAAAACTAAAAATGAATCTCTTGGTGCAGCTACTTGTGTGATTAAGTCCTTCTATCTCGAGCTCCGATTAGATTAGGGTTAAGGTGAACTCGTCAAATCCTAATTTCTATCATATGATTTAATCATTTGATTCAAGTCTGATGTAAAAACCTTAATAGAAACTCTTTCTATTATTTCACTCTCTGCCATAGCCATGGGCTTATGGACTTGATTCTCATGATCATCACAGGGCTGCTCCTCATCCATCGAGGTAGATAGATTCCATCTTCGTGCAATCCAATTCCTACAATGAATATGCTATAGCCAACATACACCTCAGGATTTCGAATGACTAGGAGATCGAGTCATGGTGTAGTCAAACTATAACACCCTCAAGATAAACTACCGATGCACCTTAGGTCAAAGAACCAGACACACCACTACAGCTTTGAGTCAGTCATTGACGAGAAAGTAGACTTCCTTTTGACTACTCGAGGTGGTCATGCTTAGTGCCCTCATTCTCTAACGAGTACCGGTACTCTCATTCCAATGTCTACACCATAGACTCAAGACTCATCTACTATGAAGAAGCGATTGTATACTAACCTTCCGGATCAATCACCATCCTCATGATGATCCTACGGTTAGGAGCCTTTTATAAATTAATAAATAAAAATTCTTGTCTTAAATTTTCAACTCTTGAAAATAAGAATTATTATTATCATTAACTCAAGGGATGTATCATAGACACTAAATACACATATGTGATAAAAAATAATCTATTTTATTATTTATAGTCAAAATTATAATTTTGTCCTTAGAAGTGTATTACAAGTGTCAGTCAATTCTGACTTCTAGGGCACACATATCTAACAAACTTCCACTTGACCTAAAGCCAATTGGCTATAAATCTAAGTCCCATCTTCTTAAGGTGGGCTTCGATCTTCTACTGGCCCAATGATTTTGTAAGCGGGTCTGTCGTATTGTCTGCGGAGTCGACTCTCTTGACCTCGATGTGACCCTTCTCAAGATAATCATGGATGAGGTGGTATCACCGCTCGATGTGCTTGAATTTCTGATGAGACCTCGACTTCTTAGCAAGGGCTATGGCATCATTATTGTCGCAGTACAGAGGGATGGCATCTGATGGCATCACTTCGATCTCTATGGCAAACTTCTTATACAAGAATGCCTCCTTTGCAGCTTCTGACGCAGCGATGTATTCTGCTTCCACGGTAGAATCTGCTATCACTATCTGCTTGGAACTTTTTCAACTGACAGCTCCACCATTGCACACAAACAGACTCTCAGATGTCGACTTTCGATCAACTATATCAGACATAAAATCCGAGTCTGTATAACCCCAGACTTGGAGTTCTCCATTACCAAAGACCAACAACATATCCTTAGTTCTTCTTAAGTACTTAAAGATACATTTCACAGAAGTCCAGTGTTCTTCACATAGATTTGATTGATATCTGCTCATGATACTTACAGCATGGGCTATATCAGGTCGTGTACATAGCATGGCATATATGAGGCTCCCTATTGCTGAGGCATAAGGGATTTTGCTCATGCGTTCTATTTCCTCAGGTGTGCTAGGGCACATCCTTTTGAAAAGATGAATGCCATGTTTGAAGAGTACTAAACCCCTCTTAGAGTTTTCATGCTAAACCTCTTTAGCACTTCCTCTATGTACATCTTCTGTGAAAGTCCTAGCATCCTATTCGGTCTATCTCTATAGACCTTAATTCTTAGAACAAGGATGCTTCTCCTAGGTCTTTCATAGAGAATTCTTTAGATAACCATATTTTAACTATGGTCAACATGGGAATATCATTCCCAATAAGGAGGATGTCATCCACGTACAATACAAGGAAGACAACAGCGCTCCCACTGACCTTTTTGAATACACATGGCTCCTCTTCATTTTTGATGAAATCAAATAGTTTGATCACATCGTTAAAATGAGTATTCCAGCTCTGAGATGCTTGCTTAAGTCCATATATGGACCTTTGCAGCTTGCATACCTTATGATTATCATCACTAGATGTGAAACCTAGCGGCTGTTCCATATAGATATCTTCCTCAAGATATCCATTCAAGAATAACATTTTTATGTCCATTTGCCATATTTCATAATCGAAATAGGCTGCAATAGCAAGCAATGTGCGAATGGATTTTAGCATAGCTACTAGCGAAAAGGTATCCTGATAGTCAATGCCTTCGCACTGACTATAACCTTTTGCCACTAATCTAGCCTTGAATGTCTCTACATTCCCATCTGCACCAATCTTTCTCTTGTAGATCCATTTACATCCAATAGGTACTATACCTTCTAATGGATCTACTAAGGTCCAGACTTAGTTTGAGTGCATCAAGTCAATTTCTGACTTCATTACCTCTAACCATTTTTCGAAGTCGATATCTGATATCACCTCATTATAGGTTTTGGGATCATCATCATGAACCCCATTACCTATGAGGAACATTTCCTCTACTTCCTCTAAAATAGTACCTAAGTACCTCTCAGGGGGATGAAAAATCCTTTTCGATCTACGAGGTGGAGGAGGTAGTGAATGGATTGGCTCAACCTGATTTGGTTCCATTTGGTCCTTAGCTCGTTACTCTTATGAGACTTTCTCCTTAAGCTTAATCTGCTTTCCAATGCTGCTATCTTGAATAAACTATTTTTCAAGAAAGATGGCATGTCGACTCACAATCACATTGTAATCTTCTGGAATGTAGAAATAATATCCTAATGACTCTTTAGGATATCCTATAAATTGAGCTCTGAAGGATCTAAAGTCTAACTTATCCGCTTGTTGTCTTTTGACATGAGCCAGACAACCCCAAATTCTGAGATGACTCAGACTTAATTTCTTACCATGCCATATCTCATACGGTGTGATAGGAACGGTTTTAGAAGGAATCCTATTCGGTAAGTATATCGCAGTTAACAAACAGTATCCCCAAAGAAAATCAGGAAGGTTTGTAAAGCTCATCATGAATCAGACTATATCTAATAGGGTTTGATTCCTCCATTCTGAAATCCCATTGAGTCGAGGTGTTCTAGGTGGAGTCCATTGAGAGACTATATCATTTTTCTTGAGATAGTCCAGGAATTTTCGACTAAGGTATTCACCTCCTTGATCTGATCGAAGAATCTTAATGAATTTTTCTATTTGCTTTTCTACTTCATATCTGAATTTTTTAAACTTTTTAAAAGCTTCAGACTTATATCTCATAAGATACACACACCCATACCTAGATAAATCATCGGTAAAGATTATGAAGTAGACAAAGTTGCCTCTAGCCGGTACATCAAATGGGCCGCACACATCAGTATGCACTAGGGCAAGAAGATCCATGGCCCTTTCCCCATATCCTACAAAAGAAAGTTTAGTCATTTTTCCATGAAGACAAGATTCACAAATTGGATATGACTCGAAAGTCAATAGACTCAATAGCCTAATTTTCTCCAATTTGTTAACCCTATCTTCTGCTATATGACCTAGTCTTAGGTGCCATAGATACCTATTGTTTGGACTATCCCTAGGTCATTTCATGGTATTCACATTTTGCTTGATATAAAAAATAGATACATCAATATATAACTAATAAAGACCGTTAATAAGGAAACCACTTGCAATTTTATTTCTTTCATAAAGAATATTATAATGGTTCTTAAGAAAACTAATTACATAGCCTTCTAATGCAAGGCAAGAAACAGAAATCAAATTCCTGCTTGCTGCAGGCACATAATAACAATCTTTTAACCCTAAGTTTAAATTAGATGGTAGTCGAAGAGGGTATGTTCCTACGACCACGACAGCAACTCTTGCTCCATTTTCGACGTGCAGAATCATCTCACCATCCCTCAGCCTCTTGCTATCCTCAAGACCTTGTATAGAAGTGCATAAGTGAGCATTAGAACCAGAGTCAAGCACCCAACTCGATGCAGAAAAAATCGTAAGGTTAGACTCAATTACGAGCATACCTCCAGAAGGACCTGCCTCCTTCTTCTTTAGGGTGGTCAGGTAAGTAGGACAGTTCTGCTTCTAGTGGCCGTCATTATTGCAATGGAAATACTTTTCTTTTTCAGCGGCCTTCTTCTTTAGCTCTGCCTTTTTTCTTCTTTCCTCCTTCCACCTTCTACTTTTTTGCAGACTTCCTCTTCTTTCCAAAAGACTTTCTCTTAGAAGAAGTCCATTCCATAGCAAGCACTGAGCCTTTAGAACCTTTCATAGAAAGCTCAGTGGTAACCAGCATGTTCATAAGTTTGGCCAAGGAATTTTGATGTTTATGCAATGGTAGTTCATGATGAACTGTCCATATGCATCAGTCAAGGATTGCAGAATTATATCATTCTACAGATCCAAGTCCAACCTCACTCCAATCTTCTCAAGCTCTTCTAAGTCCTTGATCATCATCAGACAATGATCTTGGACTGACTGCCCATCATGCATCTTAGTCTTGAACGGTCATTTAGTGACCTGATACTTGGCTGCGTGACTCTATTCACCAAACATCTCCTATAGGTGAGCCAACATTTGGTGAGCAGTCCTGATATCTTCATGTTGGTGCTGAAGTTCATCAGACATCGAGCCTAACATGTAGTATCTGGCCTTGTTATCTTCGTCCATCCATTTTTTCAGAGATGCTCTCTGCTCAGCGGATGGACGAGCTGGTAAGGTAGGAGGGTCCTGGTCCAATACATGAGTTAACTTCTCAGAATCTAAAATGATTTTGAAGTTTCAGAGCCAATCCTTGTAATTTGGTCCGGTCAATCTATGGGTGTCTAGGATTCGTGCTATTGGGTTGGATGCAGACATTTTTCTATAGAGAGTCAAAATTTTTAGTTAGATATTGTAATTAAGACTTAACTAATTTATTTAGAAATTTTATTTTTAAATAAATTAGCTCCTACTATTTTTTTGGATCTCTACACTCTCTCTGTAGATATGCAAAAATCTCCACGATTACTGATTTCTAGTGGGTGGTGCAGTCCCACCATCTGACTCATCACCTCACCTAAAAGTTATTGGTGATGGGTTAGCCAATGAGTGAACAACTCTTGTTCAATAATTCTCTAATCATGATGCATCTAAACTTGGTCTCTAATTCATGAATCTCACCGTATCCAAAATATTGATCCATTTCTTAGTTAAGTCAGACCCACCATTTGCACAGATTAGATTTCTAATTGAGTCTCTCATCGTATCCAAAATATTAAGCTCAATTCATCCTCTAGCATGTAGCATCCAATGCCTAATAGACATGGTTGCATCTTCTCGATGCAACTGAACCACTATAACCAGCCGAGAATAATCAACTCTGGGAAGGGCCCGCATATCTACAATGGTGGAAGACCTTAGACTTAATATTTTCTTAGGGAGATTTGATTTAGGTCTCATTAAACTAGACTTGACATAGTCATAACCATTATGACTAACCTAGTGGCATGGGTTAACTCGGATTATTGACCACCTCAGATCAAAATTGAGCCAACAAACATGGCTAGGTAAGTGAGATCGGTGGAAGGAATATGCCATTAACTCGATAAGATCACATTCGAGTTGAGTAGCTCCCAATTAAAAACCAGTCGGTCGTATCTGCCAAATTTACCTTAGACACCAAATTATTGAGCCAGAACCAATTAGGTTAGCCTATAATTCAGACTCTAACCACTGAGACTAATTAGGTCTTAGCTTAATCGATCACTCACATGACTCAATCTTGATCCAGACTTAATCCTATTAGGCTGGTCAATTTTAGCAGTATTGATCCCATCTAACCAACTCTTGATTCAGTTTGATCAACCGCTAGACTAATTGAGCTATCCAAGCCCGAACCCAATTTTATGAAAATATCTTAGATCTAAAAATTTTCAATTTTAGACTTAATATGTTTCATAATCTTAATTCTTAATTAAGTTTAGGGTTCATAAACAAAACATGTAAATAAGATCCTAGGATTTCAGGATCTAGGATTTTGTAGAAAATAAGTTTTTAATTTTTGATTAAGGACGAACGCGCAGCACCCCTACACATTATAAGAACACCCCATCAAATGGGAGGAGAGGATCTTTAAATCCTATTTTATTCTTATGATCGGACGGCCAAGAAGAATGTCTTAATCAGAAATATAATTAATCTACAAAACTAATTAGATCTAAGCATATATCTCATATAAAAATTGATGTAATTAAGACATGTTTTGCATACATCACATGTATCATATCATGCATATTTTTTAGATCTAAATTATCTCATAATCATCTAAAAAATTAAATTTAAATTTGATCGCATCAAATAAAATTTAATCTAGACCTTTTGTAGAACTATTTTACAACTAGTCTAAACATGCAACTATCATATCTCATTTGAGCAAATAAAACTTAATTTATTTTTTATTTTTAGATCTAATTATAATATTTATAAGATCAAAAAATAGTAAATAAATAGATCTTAAAATCATAATTAATTAAATAAAAATTATGATTATACTAGACTATACATAGAATAATTCTATTCCTAGTCTAGTTATATATCTCATACATTTTAGATCTAGATTAATTAATTTTAATTTTTTAATTTTTTAATTTTAGATCTAATCATATCTCATGTAATATCTAAAATTACTAATTTATCAGATTAAATCAGATCTAAATAAATTTTATGCTACCTGGCTTTGATACCAATTGAAGAAAAATCATGATTTTTTGGATCAGGTTCGTTCAAATCTAATTGGATCGAGAGGCATATTTTAAAATTTTTTTCTTAGATCTAAATCAAATCTAATATTTTTTAGATCTAATTTTATAATTTAATAAATAAAAAAATTAAATTAAATTAAATCTAAATTAATGTTACCTTATTTTGGATAATCTGATTATCCTTTGATGATCCTGCTGATTGCCTGAGGTTCTGGATCTAGCCACGCAAGCGTCTGGCCTCTACTAGTATCCACTCAGGCTAGATCTAGAGATCTTCTTCTTCTTTATTATATCTCTAAAAATTAGATCTAGATCTGATTTGGAGAATCCTCGAAGCTCCTTTCGAAGATCAGCAGTCGTCTCTGCAGCAATGCTGCCTTCTTCCTTTTCTCGTCAGCCTTTTCTTGCCTGAATTGCACCAAACTGAAGCCCAACTTCCTTGGGCATGGAGAGGAGAGAGAGGATCAAAAGATGGCCTAGAGGGAGAGGGGTAGCCTTGGGGCATGAGCTAAGAGAAACTCATAAAAAAGTGGGTGCAGATAGGATTTAATTATAGATCCTGCTGCACCATGCAGTGCTGTATCATCCTGACCAATCGCCTTGCTTCGTGCAATCAGATCTAAATCTGATTGGTGGGATGATATCACCTGATCCAATCAAATGAGAGCCCCATAAATTCATCCTTAGATGGTGCCTTAGACTGGTCAAAGTCTATAGGTAAGGGTCACCTAGTTTGAATTCAAGAAGCAACCTAGAGTCCCATCCGTATGGGACTCCAGTGTTTATCCACATGGGGTGCACGCCATCCTAGGCATGCACCCTCCATCTATCTACCAAATGGTAGGTGGACTTGGTCAATAAGTCTCTCCTATGGGTGCATGACACATAGGCAGATGTCCAAGGGTCAAAGGTCAACATTTGACCAAAGTCAAAGGACAAGAATTAGCAGGTGATGGAAAATGGTAGGTATTATCTCAAATTTATCTCATAAATTAAGACAATCCTTTTTTGACCTAGACAAACTCTAGTCAGACCAAGTAAAGGTACCTGAGTGAGCACAAACATATTTGGCTCAGTTGAGACAACTTTTTATGATAATAAAAGGAGAATGTTAGGTTCAATCATGTGCTAACACGATTTCCTTGAACCTAATTGAATCTAATACAAATCAATTGAACTGGGTTAGTCCAATTGATGATTTCTAGATCCAAACCTTTGTTTGTATTATCTAGTTAGATTCAGTTTTGTATGGTAATGGGATATGTCATGATCGCCATCATCGACATCATCGAAACTCCTTTTGATGGATCAAAACTCCTCTGATTCAGACAACTAGAATGATCTATCATCTAAATCATTCTAATTACTTCTAAAATCTACCAGTGACACCTAGCAGTATATGGTGGCAACCCATCAAAATTGAAAATGAATCTCTTGGTGCAGCTACTTGTGTGATTAAGTTCTTCTATTTTGAGCCCCGATCAGATTAGGGTTAAGGTGAACTCGTCAAACCCTAATTTCTATCATATGATTTAATCATTCGATTTGATTTCGATGTGAAAACCTTAATAAAAACTCTTTCTATTATTTCACTCTATGCCATGGCCATGGGCTTATAGACTTGATTCTCATGATCATCATAGGGCTACTCCTCATCCATCGAGGTAGATAGATTCCATCTTGGTGCAATCCAATTCCTACAATGAACATGCTATAGCCAATATACACCTCAGGGTTCTGAATGGCTAGGAGACCGAGTCATGGTATAGTCAAACTATAACATCCTCAAGCTGAACTATCGATGCACCTCAGATCAAAAAACTAGACACACCACTGCAACTTTGAGTCAGTCAGTGACGAGAAGGTAGACTTCCTTATGACTACTCGAGGTGGTCATGCTTAGTGCCCTCATTCTCTAATGAGTACCTATACTCTCACTCTGGTGTCTCTACATCGTAGACTCAAGACTCATCTACTATGAAGAAATGATTGTACACTAACCTTTTGGATCAATTATCAGTTAGATATATGTGCCCTAGAAGCCAGAATTGGCTGACACTTATAATACACTTCTAAGGGCAAAATTATAATTTTGACTATTATCAATAAAATAGGTTATTTTCTATCACATATGTGTATTTAGTATCTATGATACATCTTTTGAGTTAATGATAATGATAATTTATATTTTCAAGAGTTAAAAATTTAAGACATGAATAATCATTATTAACTTATAAAATGCTCCTGACCATAGGATCATCACGAGGATGGTGATTAATCCGGAAGGTTGGTGTACAATTACTTCTCTTTAGTAGATGAGTCTTGAGTCTACGGTGTGGAAACACCGGAGTGAGAGTATAGGTACTCATTAGAGAACGAGGGCACTGAGCGTGACCACCTCGAGTAGTCATTAGGAAGTCTACCTTCTCGTCAATGACTGACTCGATGCTGCAGTGGTGTGTCTGGTTCTTTGACCTGAGGTGCATCGGTAGTTCACCTTGAGGGTGTTATAGTTTGACTACACCATACTCGGTCTCCTAGCCATTCAGAATCCTGAGGTGTATGTTGGCTATAGCATGTTCATTGTAGGAACTGGATTGCATCAAGATGGAATCTATCTACCTCGGTGGTAGAGGAGCAGCCCTATGATGATCATGAGAATCAAGTCCAAAAGCCCATGGCCATGGCAGAGTGAAATAATAGAAAGAGTTTCTATTTAGGTTTTCACATCGGACTTGAATCAAATGATTACATCATATGATAGAAACTAGGGTTTGACGAGTTCACCTTAACCCTAATCTGATCGAGGCTCAAGATAGAAGAACTTAATCACACAAGTAGCTGCACCAAGAGGTTCGCATTTAGCTCTGATGGGTTGCCACCATATACTGCTAGGTGTCACTGGTGGATTTTGGGAGCAATTAGAATGATTTAGATGATCGATCATTCTAGCTGTTCGAATTAGAAGAGTTCTGATCCATCGAAAGGAGTTTTGATGATGTCGATGATAGAGATCATGACATATCCCATTACCATATAGAACTGAACCTAACTAGGTCACACAAACAAGGGTTTGAATTTGGTGATCATCAATTGAACTGATCCAGTTCAATTGATTTGAATGAGATTCAATTAGGTTCAAGGAAATCGTGCTAGCACTCGATTGAACCTAACGTTCTTCTTTTACTATCATAAATAGTTGTCCTGACTGAGCCAAAGGAGTTTGTGCTCGATCAGAGGCCTTCACTTGGTCTGACTAGAGCCTGTCTAGATTAGAAAAGGATTGTCTTATTTTGTAAGACAATACCTACCATTTTTGTCACCTGTCATTTCTCGTCCTTTAACTTTGGTCAAAAGTTAACCTTTGACTGGTCAAATGTTGATCATTGATACTTTGACTTCTATCCATATGTCACGCACCTATTGGAGAGCTAGTGGGAGCTTGTCCCCCTGCTAGAAGCTGGCAAGAAGGAGGGTGCATGCTAAGGGTGGTGTGCGCCCAAGTAGGAGGCTCCCAGGAGTCCCTATTGGATAGGGACTCCTTTTTGGATTCCAAATAGACTCCTCCTAAGAATCAAGTTTGACTAGTCTTAGGTGCCATCTAAGGATGAATCCAAGGGACTCTATTCCCACCAATCAGATTTAGATCTGATTTCATAAAGAGTTATGATAGGTTGGGAAGAAGAGGAGTTGGATCATGCATAGTCTATAAATAAGATCCTATGCCCAACTCAAAGAGAGAACACAATCCCCACACCCCAAGGCTGCCTCTCTCTTCCTCCTCTATGCCAAGTCCATCTTCTTCCTCTCCTCTCCACGCCCAAAGAAGTTTGGGTTCTCAGTTGCTGCAATCAAGATGAGAGAAAGATGACAGAAAGCTAGAAGGCTGCGCTGCTACAAATGACAACTGCTGATCTTCGAAAGCTATTTTGAAGATCCTCCAAATTAGATTTAGATCTAATTTTTGGAGACATGATAGAAAAGAAGAGAATCTCTAGATCTAATCCGAGTGGATACCAGTAGAGGCCAGACACTTGTGTGGCTAGATCCAGAACCTTCCGCTGCTTACAGGATTATCAACAGGTAATAGGATTACCCTACATCAAGGTAAATATAATTTAATTTAATTTATCTAGATTTTTATTATTAGAATAATAAAAATTAGATCTAAAATATTTTAGATCTAATCTAAATTAAAGAAAAAAAAATTTAAAATATATCTCTTGATTAATTCAGATCTGAACGATCCTGGTCCGAAAAATAAGGATTTCCCTTCAACTAGTATCAGAGCCAGGTTCTAAAATATTTAGATCTAATTTTAAATTTATTTTAATTAGTAAATAAGTAATTGTAGATGTCACATGAGATGTGATTAGATCTAAAATCAAAAAAATTAAAATTAAATGATTTGGATCCAAGATTAGAAAATATGCATGACTAGTTCTAAAATAGAATAGTTCTATAGAATAGTCTTGCATGTTTATAATTTAATTTGATTAAATTATATTTTAAATCTATTTATTTACTATTTTTTTAATATTATAATTATTATAATAACATCTAAAAAATAGTAAGTAAAAATTATTTAATTTTAACATCATATGAGATATGATTGATGCATGTCTAGACTAGTTGTAGAATAGTTCTACATAGTTGTCTAAATTAGAGTTTATTTTGATAAGATCAATTTAAATCTAATTTTTTATATTATTATGAGATAATTTAGATCTGAAAATATGCATAATTTGATACATGAGATGTATGCAAAATATGCCATGATTAGATCTAATTTGTATATGAGATATATGATATAGATCTAAAACTGTTTTGTAGTATTACATGTTCCTGATTAAGGCATTCCTCTTAGCCGTCCAGTCATAAGAATGAAGAAGGATTTCAAGACCCTCTCCTCCTATCCGATGGGGTGTTCTTGTGATGTGTAGGGGTGCTACGCATTCGTCCTTAATCAGAAACCCAAAACATACTTTCTATAAAACCCTAGATCTTGAAACCCTAAGATTTATTATGCATATTTTATTTATAAACCCTACTTAATTAAGAATTAAGATTATGAAATATTAATTATGTCTAAAATTAAGAATTTTAGATCTAAGATATATTCATAATACTGGGTTTGGGCTTGGGTAGCTCAATTAGGTCTAAGCGGTTGATCAAACTGAATCAAGAGTTGGTTAGATGGGATCAACAATGCTTAAATTGACCAGCCTAATAGGATTAAGTCTGGGTCAAGATCGAGTCATGATCAAGCAAGACCTAATTAGGCTCAGAGGTTAGAGTCTGGATTGTAGGCTAACCCAATTGGTTCTGACTCAATAATTTGGTGTCTAAGGTAAGTTTGGCACATACGACGACTGATTTTTAATTGGGAGCTACTCGATCTGAATGCATTCTTGTACGAGTTAATGGCATATCCCTTCCACCGATCTCACTTACCTAGCCATATCTGTTGACTCAGTTCTAATTTGAGGTGGTCAATAATCCGAGCTAACCCATGCCACTAGGTTAGTCATAATTGTTATGACTATGACAAGTCTAGTTTAATGAGACCTGAATCAATTCTCCCTAAGAAAAGATTAAGTCTGAGGTCTTCCACCATTGTAGATGTGCGGGCCCTTCCCGGGGTTGATTGTTCTTGGCTGGATACAGTGGCTCAGTTGCACCAAAAAGATGCAACCATGTCTATTAGGCATTGGATGCTATGGGCTGGAGGATGAGTTGGGCTCAATATTCTGGATATGGTGAGAGACTCAATTAGAAATTTAGTCTGTGCAAATGGTGGGTCTGACTTAACTAAGGAGTGGATCAATATTTCGGATACGGTGAGATTCATGAATTAGAGATCAAGTTTGGGTGCACCATGATTAGAGAATCATTGAACAAGAGTTGTTCACTCATTGGCTAACCCATCACCAATAACTGTTAGGTGAGGTGATGAGTCAGTTGGTGAGACCGCACCACCCACTAGAAATCATTAATCATGGAGATTTTTGCATCTCTACAGAGAAAGTGTAGGGATCCGAGAAAATAGTGGGAGCTAATTTATTTAAAAATAAAATTTTTAAATAAATTAGTCAAGTCATAATTACAATATCTAACTAGAATCTTTGACTCTCTATAGAAAAATGTCTGCGTCCAATCCATTAGCACGTATCCTGAACACACATAGACTGACCGGACCCAATTATAAAGATTGGCTCTGAACTTACAAAATTATTTTGGGTTCCAAGAAGTTAACCCATGTTTTGGACTAGGACCCTCCCATCTTACCAGCCCATCCATCCACTGAACAGAGAGCATCTCTAGAAAAATGGATAGATGAAGATAATAAGGCCAGATATTATATGTTGGACTCGATGTCTGATGAGCTCCAGTATCAACATGAAGATATTAGGACTGCTTGCCAAATGTTGGCTCACCTGTAAGAGATGTTTGGTGAATAGAGTCGTATAGCCAAGTATCAAGTCAAGAAACGACTTTTTAAGGCTAAGATGCATGATGGGCAGTCAGTCCAAGATCACTGTCTGATGATGATCAAGGACTTGGAAGAGCTTGAGAAGCTCGGTGTGAAGTTAGACTTGGATCTGCAGAACGATATTATTCTGCAATCCTTGACTGATGCATATGGGCAATTCATCATGAATTACCACATGCATAAACTTCAAAATTCCTTGGTTGAATTAATGAATATGCTGGTTACCGCTGAGCTTTCTATGAAAGGTTCTAAAGGCTCAGTTCTTGCTATGGAAATGGACTTCTTCCAAAAGAAAGTCTTCTAGAAAGAAAAAGAAGTCTACGAAAAAGCAAAAGATGGAAGAAGGAAAGAAGAAGAAGGAAGAGCCGAAGAAGAAGGCCGCTGTCAAAGAAAAATGTTTTTATTGCAACAGTGATAGCCATTGGAAGCGGAACTGTCCTACTTACCTGGCCACCCTGAAGAACAAGAAGGAAAGGTCCTTCTAGAGGTATGCTCGTTATTGAGTCTAACCTTACGATTTCTTCTGCATCCAGTTGGGTGCTTGACTCTGGTTCTAGTGCTCATCTGTGCACTTCCATGCAGGGTCTTGAGGATAGCAGGAGGCTGAGGGATGGAGACATGATCCTATGCATCGAAAATGGAGCAAGAGTTGCTGCAGTGGCCGGTGGGAACATACCCTCTTCGATTACCATCTGGTTTAGACTTAGTTTTGAAAGACTGTTATTATGTGCCTGCAGCTAGCAGGAATTTGATTTTTGTTTCATGCTTAGCACTAGAAGGCTATGTGATTACCTTCTTTAAGGACCATTGTAACATTCTTTATGAAAGAAATAAAATTGCAAATGGTTTTCTTATTAACGATCTTTATCAGCTACATATTGATGTATCTGTTCTAACTATCGAGCAAAACGTGAATGCCAAACGACCTAGGGATAGTCCAAACGATAGATATCTATGGCACCTGAGATTAGGTCATATAGCAGAAGATAGGATCAACAAATTGGAGAAAAATGGGCTATTGAGTCCATTGACTTCGAGTCATATCCAACTTGTGAATCTTGTCTTCAAGGCAAAATGACTAAACTTTCTTTTGTAGGACATGGGGAAAGGGCCACAGATCTCCTTGCCCTAGTACATACTGATGTGTGCGGACCCATTTGATGTGCCGGCTAGAGGCAATTTTGTCTACTTCATTATCTTTACCGATGATCTATCTAGGTATGGGTATGTGTATCTTATGAGACACAAGTCTGAAGCTTTTGAAAAGTTCAAAAGAATTCAGACATGAAGTAGAAAAACAAACTAGAAAAATTCATTAAGGTTCTTCGATCAAGATCGAGGAGGTGAATACCTTAGCCAAAAAATTCCTAGACTATCTCTAAGGAAAATGGCATAGTCTCTCAATGGACTCCACCAGGAACACCTCAACTCAACGGGAATTTCAGAATGGAGAAATCGGACTCTATTGGATATGGTTCCGATCCATGATGAGCTTCACAGACCTCCCTGATTTTCTTTGGGGACACTCATTGTTAACTTCAATTTATCTACTGAATAGGGTTTCCTCTAAAACCGTTCCTACCACACCGTATGAGATATGGCACGGTAAGAAACCAAGTCTGAGTCATCTCAGAATTTGGGGTTGTCCGGCTCATGTCAAAAGACAACAAGCGGACAAGTTAGAGTTTAGGTCCTTTAGAGCTCGATTCATAGGATATCCTAAAGAGTCATTAGGATACTATTTCTACATTCCAGAAGACCACAATGTGATTGTGAGTCGACATGCCATCTTTCTTGAAAAATAGTTTATTCAAGATAGCGGCATTGGAAAGCAGATTAAGCTTGATGAGAAAGTCTCACAAGTACAACGAGCTAAGGACCAATTGGAACCAAATCAGGTTGAGCCAATAAGAACACTACCTCCTCCACCTCGTAGATCGGAAAGAGTTTTCCGTCCCCCTGAAAGATACTTAGGTATTATTTCAGAGGAAGTAGAGGAAATGTTCCTCGTAGGTAATGGTGCTCATGGTGATGATCCCAAAACCTACAACGAGGCGATATCAGATATCGACTCCGAGAAATGGCTAGAGGCAATGCAGTCAGAAATTGACTCGATGCACTCAAACCAAGTCTGGACCTTGGTAGATCCACCAGAAGGTATAGTACCTATTGGGTGTAAATGGATCTTCAAGAGAAAGATTGGTGCAGATGGGAATGTGGAGACATTCAAGGCTAGACTAGTGGCAAAAGGTTATAGTCAATGCGAAGGCATTGACTATCAGGATACCTTTTCCCCAGTGGCTATGCTAAAATCCATCCGCACATTGCTTGCCGTTGCAGCCTATTTCGATTATGAAATATGGCAAATGGACGTGAAAACGGCATTCTTAAATGGATATCTTGAGGAAGATATCTATATGGAACAGCCGCTAGGTTTCACATCCAGTGATACTGCTCACAAGGTTTGCAAGCTGCAAAGGTCCATATATGGACTTAAGCAAGCATCTCGGAGCTGGAACACTCGTTTCAATGATGTGATCAAAAAGTTTGGTTTCATCAAAAATGAAGAGGAACCGTGTGTTTTCAAAAAGGTCAGTGGGAGCGCTGTTGTCTTCCTCGTATTGTACGTGGATGACATCCTCCTTATTGGGAATGATATTCCCATGTTGACGATCAGTCAAAATATGGTTGTCCAAGGAATTCTCCATGAAAGACCTAGGTGAAGCATCCTTTATTCTAGGAATTAAGGTCTATAGGGATAGACCGAATAGGATGCTAGGACTTTCACAGAAGATGTACATAGAGGAAGTACTAAAGAGGTTTAGTATGGAAAACTCTAAGAGGGGATTAATACCCTTCAGACATGGTATTCATCTTTCCAAGAAGATGTGCCCTAGCACACCTGAGGAAATAGAACGCATGAGCAAGATCCCTTATGCTTCTGCAATAGGGAGCCTCATGTATGCCATGCTATGTACACGACCTGATATAGCCCATGCTGTGAGTGTCACAAGCAGATATCAGTCAAATCCAGGTGAAGAACACTGGACTTCTGTGAAATGTATCCTTAAGTACTTGAGAAGAACTAAGGATATGATGTTGGTCTTTGGTAACGGAGAACTCCAAGTCTAAGGATACACAGACTCGGATTTCATGTCCGATATAGATGATCGAAAGTCGACATCTGGGAGTCTGTTTGTGTGCAATGGTGGTGCTGTCAGCTGGAAGAGTTTTAAGCAAATCGTGATAGCAGATTCCACCATGGAAGCAGAATATATCGCTGCATCAGAGGCTGCGAAGGAAGCATTCTGGTACAAGAAGTTTGCTGCAGAAATTGGAGTAATGCCATCAGATGCCATTCCTCTATACTGCGACAACAATGGTGCCATAGCCCTTGCTAAGGAGCCGAGGTCTCACCAGAAATCCAAGCATATTGAGCGGCGATACCACCTCATCCGCGATTACCTCGAGAAGGGTTACGTCGAGGTCAAGAGAGTCAACTCCACAGATAATGTGGCAGACCCACTTACAAAGCCGTTGGGCCAGCAGAAGATCGAAGCCCACCTTGAGAAGATGGGACTTAGACTTGTAGCCAATTGGCTTTAGGACAAGTGGGAGATTGTTAGATATATGTGCCCTAGAAGCCAGAATTGGCTGACACTTGTAATACACTTCTAGGGGCAAAATTGTAATTTTGACTATAATCAATAAAATGGGTTATTTTCTATCACATATGTGTATTTAGTGTCTGTGATACATCCTTTGAGTTAATGGTAATGATAATTCATATTTTCAAGAGTTGAAAATTTAAGACATGAATAATCATTATTAACTCATAAAATGCTCCCGACCATAGGATCATCACGAGGATGGTGATTGATCCGAAAGGTTGGTGTACAATCGCTTCTCTTTAGTAGATGAGTCTTGAGTCTACGGTGTGGAGACACCGGAGCGAGAGTACAGGTACTCGTTAGAGAATGAGGGCACTGAGCGTGACCACCTCGAGTAGTCATTAGGAAGTCTACCTTCTCGTCAATGACTGACTCGATGCTGCAGTGGTGTGTCTGGTTCTTTGACCTGAGGTGCATCGGTAGTTCACCTTGAGGGTGTTATAGTTTGACTACACCATAACTCGGTCTCCTAGCCATTCAGAACCCTGAGGTGTATGTTGGCTATAGCATGTTCATTGTAGGAACTGGATTGCATCAAGATGGAATCTATCTACCTCGGTGGTAGAGGAGCAGCCCTATGATGATCATGAGAATCAAGTCCAGAAAACCCATGGCCATGGCAGAGTGAAATAATAGAAAGAGTTTCTATTTAGGTTTTCACATCGGACTTGAATCGAATGATTACATCATATGATAGAAACTAGGGTTTGACGAGTTCACCTTAACCCTAATCTGATCGGGAGCTCAAGATAGAAGAACTTAATCACACAGGTAGCTACACCAAGAGGTTCGCATTCAGCTCTGATGGGTTGCCACCATATACTGCTAGGTGTCACTGGTGGATTTTGGGAGCAATTAGAATGATTTAGATGATCGATCATTCTAGCTGTTCGAATCAGAAAAGTTTCTGATCCATCGAAAGGAGTTTCGATGATGTCGATGATAGAGATCATGACATATCCCATTACCATACAGAACTGAACCTAACTGGGTCACACAAATAAGGGTTTGAATCTAGTGATCATCAATTGAACTGATCCAGTTCAATTGATCTGAATGAGATTCAATTAGGTTCAAGAAAATCGTGCTAGCACTCGATTGAACCTAACATTCTTCTTTTACTATCATAAATAGTTATCCTGACTGAGCCAAAGGAGTTTATGCTCGATTAGAGGCCTTCACTTGGTCTAACTGGAGCCTATCCAGATCAAAAAAGGGTTGTCTTATTTTGTAAGACAATACCTGCCATTTTTGGTCACCTGCCATTTCTCGTCCTTTGACTTTGGTCAAAAGTTGACCTTTAATTGGTCAAATATTGACCATTGATACTTTGACTTCTGTCCACATATCATGCACCTATTGGAGAGCTGGTGGAGGCTTGTCCCCCTACCAGAAGCTGGCAAAGAGGAGGGCGCACGCCAAGGGTGGCATGCGCCCAAGCAGGAGGTGCCCAGGAGTCCCTGTTGGATAGGGACTCCATCTCCTTTTTGGATTCCAAATAGACTCCTCCTAAGAACCAAGTTTGATTGGTCTTAGGCACCATCTAAGGATAAATCCAAGGGACTCTATTCCCACCAATCAAATTTAGATCTAATTTCATAAAGAGTTGTGATTGGTTGGGAAAAAGAGGAGTTAGATCATGCATAGTCTATAAATAAGACCCTGTGCCCAACTCAAAGAGAAAACACAATCCCCACGCCCCAAGGCTGCCTCTCTCTTCCTCCTCTACGTCAAGTCCATCTTCTCCCTCTCCTCTCGACGTCCAAAGAAGTTTGAATTCTCAGTTGGTGCAATCCAGATGAGAGAAAGGTGATAGAAAGCTAGAAGGCTACGCTGCTGCAAAGGATAACTGCTGATCTTTGAAAGTTGTTTTGAAGATCCTCCAAATCAGATTCAGATTTGATTTTTGGAGACATGATAGAAAAGAAAAGAATCTCCAGATCCAACCTAAGTGGATACCAGTAGAGGCCAGGCACTTACATGGCTAGATCCAGAACCTTCCACTGCTTACAGGATCATCAATGGGTAATAGGATTACCCTACATCGAGGTAAATTAAATTTGATTTAATTTATCTAGATTTTATTTTTATTATTAGAATAATAAAAATTAGATCTAAAATATCCTATAGTTGATCTAGATTAAAGAAAATTTTTTTTGAAATATATCTCTTGATCCAATCAGATCTGAACGAACCTGATCCAGAAAATAAGGATTTTCCTTCATCACCATCCTCATGACGATCCTACGGTCAGGAGCCTTTTATAAATTAATAAATAAAAATTCTTATCTTAAATTTTTAACTTTTGAAAATAAGAATTATCATTACCATTAACTCAAGGGATGTGTCACAGACACTAAATACACATATGTAATAGAAAATAACCCATTTTATTATTTATAGTCAAATTATAATTTTTCCCTTAGAAGTGTATTACAAGTGTCAGCCAATTCTGGCTTTTAGGGCACACATATCTAATAGGTGGTGCACCAAAATAGTAGCAAGCCTTGGATACTTTGATTTTTGCCATATGGCTGAGATTGGATTGCTTAAGGTCCACTCAAGTTATAAGCGCACGGTATAAGTGGGATTGCCTACTTCTGCATATATCTTTCTATCCCATTCGCTCCCTTATAGCGCCTACTTGCTTAGCTCTTGGAGGAGATCTACGGCTGCTTCATGCTTTCCCTTTTAGCTCTGGTGGGCATTGTCCTTACTAGGTGTACTGCTTTCCTTAGTTTCTCTTCTTCGGGCTTGCTTCTCTGATTGGTCCTTTCACTTGCTTTCCTTTCTTTTGGTTTTATTTGGTCTTATGGCATTGTCTTCCAATAGGAAGGGTCAGGGAGAAATGAGTCGAGGTGGCTGCGACCTCCAGTGGCCTACTTCTCAGTCCCAGTTCGGGGGAGATCCTCATGCTCCTACCATGGGTGTCTCCTTTTTCAATCATTAGGATCCCAAGTTGCTTAGGGTAGAGAGTTTGGTAAGGGGATTCAGAGACTTCTTTGGCCTTAGGGGCGAGGAGTCAACCATCACCGAGGATGACCTCCAATGGCTTAGGTCTCGATATTCCATCCCCTCAGCCTTTTGGCTTGAAGTTCCAAGTCGCGAGGTGCCGGTGTCTTTGGCCCTGGAGGGCCAAGTCGACTTACATGAGGAGACTTTCTGAGTGGGTCTTCGACTGCCTTTCCATTCCTTTGCCTTCAATATTCTCAATTTCTATAAGATCCTTTCAACCTAGGTCACTCTGAATTCCATTCAAGTGATTGTTGTCTTCATCATCCTTTGTAGTTGGCTCCAAATTCACCTGAGGGTTTCCCTGTTCAGGGCACTATTTATCCTGAAGAAGCACTCCCATGAGAAAGGGTGGTGGTACTTCAGTCCCCACCATGGACACAAATTCATTAGCGGTCTTCCTTCCTCTATGCATGATTGGAAGAATAAATTCTTTTTTGTTTCAGTAGATTCCTTTGGAGTTTCAACTAGTCTGGGACAATCCACAACTTTCTCCCAATATGAAGAAGTTGGTCCTCCCCGAGGATAAAGAGGACTATCAAAAGTTACTTGACATCGAGGTTCCAAAGCTGGTAGAATTGATGATAGAGTAGAACCTTTATGACGTCGACATCTGTCTGGCCCTCCCTCAGGGTATGTTTGGATTTCTCTATTTTGCTGGCTCTATGACTTGCCTCCAGCTTTTATGCTGACTTCTTTTCTTTTTTTATTTTATAGTGATGAGGATTATGTTAGATATGTGTGTCCTAGAAGCCAAAATTGGCTGACACTTGTTATACACTTCTAAGGACAAAATTATAATTTTAACTATAAATAATAAAATAGATTATTTTCTATCATAATGTATATTTAGTGTCTATGATACATCCCTTGAGTTAATGGCAATGATAGTTCTTATTTTTAAGAGTTGAAAATTTAATACATAAATTTTCATTATTAACTCATAAAATGCTCCTGATCGTAGGATCATCATGAAGATGGTGATTAATCGGGAAGATTGGTGTACAATCACTTCTTCATAGTAGATGAGTCTTGAGTCTACGGTGTAGAGACATCAGAGCAAGAGTATAGGTACTCATTGGGGAATGAGGGCACTAAGCGTGACCACCTCGAGCAGTCATTAGGAAGTCTACCTTCTCGTCAATGATTAGCTTGAACCTGTAGTTGTGTGTCTGGTTCTTAGACTTAAGGTGCATTGGCAATTCACCTTGAGGGTGTTATAGTTTGACTACACCATAACTCGATCTCCTAGCCATTTGGAACCTTGAGGTGTATGTTGACTATAGCATGTTCATTGTAGAAATTGGATTGCACAGATAGAAAATCTATCTACCTCGATAGACGAAGAGAAGTCGTATGATGATCATGAGAATCAAGTCCATAAGCCCATAGCCATGGCAGAGTGAAATAATAGAAAGAATTTCTATTAAGGTTTTCACATTGGACTTGAATCAAATGATTAATTATATGATGGATATTAGGATTTGACGAGATTACCATAACCCTAATCTAGTCGAGGCTCAAGATAGAAGAACTTAATCACACAGATAATTACACCAAGAGGTTCATTTTCAGTTCAATGAATTGCCACTATATGCTGCTAGGTGTCACTGATGGATTTTGAGAGCAATTAGAATGATTTAGATGATCAATCAATCAAAAAAGTTTTGATCCATCGGAAGGTATTTTGATAATATCGATGATAGAGATTGCGACATATCTCATTACCATATAGAACTGAACCTAACTGGATCACACAAATAAGGGTTTGGAGCTGGATATCATCAATTGGACTAATTCAGTTCAATTGATTTGAATTAGATTCAATTAGATTCAAGAAAATCGTGCTAGCACACGATTGAGCCTAATGTTCTCCTTTAATTATCATTAAAAATTATCTCGACTGAGTCAAATATATTTGGAATCACTCAGGTACCTTTATTTAGACTGACAGAATCTTGTCCAGGTCAAAAAAGGATTATCTTAATTTATGAGATGAATTTGAGACAACACCAACCATTTTTCATCATCTACTAAATCCTGTTTCGGACATTTAGTCAAACGTTGACCTTTGACACTTAGACATCTGCCAATGTGTCAAGCCATCATAGGAGAAAATTTTTGGACCAGTCCACCTGCTAAAAAGTAGATGGATAAGAGGCACATGCCTAGGGAGGCATGTGCCTATGGATAGAATATTTGGAGTCCCATACAGATGGGACTCCAATTGCTTCGAGGTTTCTACCTAGGTGGCGCCAAAGACTTGTATTTGACCAGCCTTGGCACCATCTAAGGATGATTTAGAGGGGCTCATATCTGATTAGATCAGATGATGTCATCTTATCAATCAGATTTAGATATGATTGCACAAAAGACCATGATTGATCGAAATGATGTGGCACTGCATGGCGCAACAGGGTCTATAAAAACCCTGTCTGTGCCAAGATCTGAGAAGCTTGATCCATTGCCCACACCATAAGGCTACCCCTCTCCCTCCTCCATCCCATCTTCAGGTCTTCTCTCTCCTACCCATGCCCAAGAATTTTTGGACTTCAGTTTGGTGCGATCCAAGCAAGAGAAGGGCAACAGAAAAAGGATGAAGGCGGCACTACTGCAAGAGACAACTCACATCTTTGAATGGAGTTTTGAAGATCTTCAAAATTAGATCCAAATCTAATTTTTAGAGAGATGATAAAGAAGAAGAAAATCTCTAGATCCTATCCAAATAGATACCGATAGAGGCTAGGCACTTGCATGGCTAGATCCAGAACCTCAGGCAGACATCAGGATCATCACAGGGTAATCAGATTACCCTCAATAAGATAAATTAAATTAGATTTAATTTATTCTTTATTTTATTTTATTTTTTTATTAGATTAATAATATCAGATCTAAAAAATTTTAGATCTGATCTAGATCTAAGAGAAAAATTTTTAAAATATCGCTCTTGATCCAATCAGATCTGAACGAACCTGACCCAAAAAACTAGATTTTCCATTCAACTGGTATCAAAGCCAAGTTGCATTTTCTATTAGATCTAATTTTATTTTAATTTTAATCTAATAATTAGATAATTTTAGATATTACATAAGATATGATTAGATCTGAAATCAAAAAAATTAAAAATTAAATAATTTAAATCTAAGTTGTATAAGATGCATGACTAATTGTAGAATAGAATTGTTCTATGTATAGTCTTGCATGATCATAATTTAATTTGATTAGTTATAATTTTTAGATCTTTTTATTTACTATTTTTTGATGTTATAAATATTATAATAAGATCTAAAAAAAAAAATAAAGTTATTTAATTTTTATTCATATGAGATATGATGAATGCATGTTTAGACTAGTTGTAGAATAGTTCTACATAACCATCTAGAATAGATTTTAATTTGATATGATCAATTTAAATTTAATTTTTTATATAATTATGAGATAATTTAGATCTAAAAAATTGCATGATATTATACATGAAGATGTATACAAAGCATGTTTATAGTTAGATCAATTTTTATATATGAGATATATGATGTAGATCTAACTAGTTTTGTAGTTTTTATATTTCTGATTAAGGCATTCTTCTTGACTATCCGGTCATAGAAATAAAGTAGAATTTAAATGCTCTCTCCTCTCATTCGATGGGATGTTCTTATGATGTATAGGGATGCTACGTGTTCGTCCTTAATCAGAAATCTAAAACTTATTTTCTGCAAAATCCTAGATCCTAAAACCCTAGGATTTTATTTACATGTTTTATTTTTGAACCCAGAATTAAGATTATGAAATATGTTAAGTCTAAAAATTAAGAATTTTTAGATTTAAGACATATTCATAAAATTAGGTTCAAGCTTGGATAGCTCAATTAGGTCTAGTGGTTGATCAAACCGAATCAAGAGCTAGTTAGATGGGATCAAGAGTGCTTAAATTAACCAGCCTAATAGGTTAAGTCTGGATCAAGATCGAATCACATAAGTGATCGATCAAGCTAAGAGCTAATTAGGCTCAGTGGTTAGAGTCTAGATTGTAGGCTAACCTGATTAATTCTGGCTCAATAATTTGGTGTCTAAGGTAAGTCTGGCAGATACGATCGACTAATTTTTAATTGAGAGCTATCCGACTTGAATGCATTTGATAGGGACGCGATGTTGTCGTTAAGACACCGTATTTATCAGTTTAATCCGACTTCTTAAAATTATTGAAAATACGTAAATAGTAGTGAGTCGGATCGAATCCACAGGGAAGGTAGTGTTTTTAGATTTGAAATCTTTGATTTTATAAAACAAAAAGATAAAAAAGAAGAATTTCAAGATCAAAAGTGAAGTCGGAAAATAAAAAGCAAAAATTAAAAGATGCAGAGATTTAAACTTGGTACTAAGATCTACTAATTAGATCTTAGCATCTACTTACAAAAAATAATAATTAAAGTGCAAAAATTAAATTACAATAAAAATTAAATGCAAGAAATTAAAATGCAAAAATAAAATTTTTATTAATTAAAATTTTAGAATTTAAATACATAAAATTTAAAAAAAAAGAATAAAATAGCCTGATCTCTGATCTTGGATCGGCATTGGCAGAAAGATGGTGTAGAAGCTCGGCTCTTCTTCTCGGCACCCGTTGCTTCGAAGCAGCCTTTAACCCATAGCCTGGCTTCGCCCTGTACCAAAGCTTCACCTTGATCGGAGATGTTGATTTCTGATGGCCTGGGGTCCTTTTTATAGAGCTAGGAGGGCTGGATATTTTTTCTAAAGGCAATATGGGACTAATAGCCTTTGTAATCGTAAAAATACAAAGAAATTTCGGATAAAATTTGAATCAAAATAGCTCTGATATGACTCTGATAAATCTGATAAAATCCAGCCATTCAACAGGAATCCAACGGTCCAAAAATCATCAAAATCGGATGCAGATAAGCTCAGATCGGGTCGGATTAAATTCTGGCCGTTGGATCGCGCTTGATCGAGGAAATCTGGCCGCAAATCGCGCTTCGGGAGTCTTGATCACCGCCGGCAGCATTCTGGACCGTCGGATCATCGCCTGGATCGAGCGCTGCCGTCCGATGGTGATCCACGTGATGTTTGTATCTGAATAAAATTCGGAAGCAACCACAGCCGTCCGATCCTGACCGCAAACAACCACATCCGTCCGATCGCGCAATAACTGTTCCCATGGACCGCGTGGACCGGCCGCACCGCACACCGCAACCAATCAGCGCCGCTGTTGTCGGACGAAAAGACTAAATTACCCTTGTGAGCCGCGATAAATTTCTGTAGACCCTTAAGGGGTCTAGGTCCACCACGTGGCAATCTCTGATTCGCCGGAATTTGCTGAGCTGGCGGTCCACGCCTAGATCGTGGACCGGCTGATGGCTTCAACGGCTGAGTCGGCTTGATGGCTTGGCTTGGCTTGGTGGCTCGGCTTGCGGAGCCGGCTGAGCCGTTTTCTTTTTTTTTTATTTAATTTTTATTTATTTTATATTCTTTCAAAATTCATATCTTTTCCATTTTAGCTCCGTTTTACTTGAAATTTATTTTGTTGTGATCAAAAAAATGAGCTCTTTCTATTGATAATAAAATTTTATTTTTTAATTTTTATTATTTTTTTATTATTTTTTAATTAATTTTTTAATTAATAAAAATATGAATTTTTTCAAAAATTATATATAAATTGATTAATAATTTTTAAAAATTAATATAAATTAATTAATAAATTAATACTTTTATTGATGAATTTATGATGCTTATCACACCCCCCAACTTAAGCTTTGCTCGTCCTCGAGTAAAGAAAGAATTTAGTTTTAAATACCTTTTAACTTTAGAGTTTCGAATTTTACCTAAGCAATTTTCAAAATGGCCATTGATATTCAGTAGAGCTTAAATGAGATATATCATTGGGGTATTAATACTTATCAATAGAAAAATTAAGTAAAGAACATTAAATTTTTCAGAACTTTTTCTAAATTATTCCACTTTTATCTCTGATTTGTCTAAACTTTCATATAGGCAGGTGTATTGCTACTTCCATCCTTCATTTATTAATTTTTATTTTCACATTGCCCACTTTTTGATGCGAATATCATTGCTTACTTAGGCAACGGGACCCGGTTACTTGGTGGGAAACCAATTTTTTTTTTTTTTTTTTTTTTTTTTTTTTTTAACGTTGTACCACTATTGAGTGTCTTAACTCCTTAAGCTTTCTATTTGATCCATGTAGCGAGTCTTGGGCCAATGACTCCCAAACCAGTTGGCTTTAGGGCACTAGGTATAGAATACCCCTCGGGCTTACTAGCTCGAATCAAATAGGCTACGAGTTAAGACTAGCTTTACAACGAGCTTCTTTGCCCTTCCCACCTTTTGACGCGAAACTCAATGCTTGCTTAGGCAAAGAGGCCCGGTTACTCAGTGAGAAGTACTTGGAAACTATTTTATTAAAATAAATTTTTATATGAAGAAACGTATAGTTACCCTACACAAGCCTATAAAAAGTAGACTTTTCTTTGATGCTAGTAGAAATAATTAGAAATGCTCCAAAAAAAATTTTTATGTTCTGGACTTAACTCTTTATTGAATTTTCTTAATACTTGATTCCTCAATATCTCATAGATTCTCTAATCTGTGCATCAATTTTTTTTTAAAAATGCTTAGTTTTAATTCGATTCTTAAGCATAATCAAGTATCTAAATACTAAATACTAACTTTTTCGAGGACTTAAAATTTTAAAATTTTTATTTTTCTCTCCCCCCAACTTAATCGACATTGTCCTCAATGGAGAAGAAAAAATAAAGGATGTAATAAAGAACATGGAAGAATACACCTAACTCAGTATATATATATTTATTTATTTATTTATTTATTATTTTTTTTTTTGGTCCAGCACATGCCTTTACAAATTTGAGCTCTCCCTCCAACTTATTCAAATTATCCTAAAAAGAAAATAAGATAAATTAGATAAAAACTAAATATTGGGTTGCCTCCCAACAAGCGCTAAGTTTACCGTCTTCAGCCAGACACAATGTAGCTCACTATCCTGTGTCGAATATTGGATTGACAAATTCCAATGGTTTTGGATTGCCAATCTCAGAAAGTTGATGTTGATTTTTAATCCCATTATTGATATATTCACTGTTAATTTTTGGGATATATTTTATGATTCCATTCTCAGACCCATGTTTATTAAGAATTACTCCTATTTGTTCTTCTAAAATGCTCATGAATGGAGTTTTAGGAGTTAAGTTTGATTCAATGGGTGCTGGAATGGTGACTAAAGGCGGTTTTAATTCTGGAGGTAAATTAATGTGATCCTGCTTAAACAACTCCATTGATATTTCATTACATGCCTTTTGATTTTTATAAGAAGAACCAGCTTCTAGGGTTGAAGGGAATAGGACATTAGGTTTATAAGTCTCGGGTAAATCATCTATTCTCTTTTTCCTTATTTCTATCTCATTTAAACTGGAACTAGCATCAGTACTAATTCCTGGCTTGGGTTCTTCTATGTGGTTAGTCTCAGTACTAACCAGTTCCTCTAAATTTTTCATTTTGGCTAGCATCAGTACTAGCCTCTCTCACCTGGTCTTGGTATGGGTCCATAAGAATCCTATAGCTTTTAAGTTCAGGAATTACTTTGGTATTCTCAAATTGGAGATTCTTAGATGAAACATTAGATTGATAATTTAATCCAGGTGGTTGGTGGTCATTAGGTGGGTTGTTTGAAATTGGTAGGTTCGGTAGTTGATCTAGTTCTCTCCTCATGTTAGACTCAACTAATTATCCTATTTGAGCTTCTAGTCTGGCGATAGATTGCTGTTGAGTTAGAATTAATTGTTGAAGTTGGTTAAATCTATCATCAGCTAGATTGGTCTGTTGAGGAGGTGGGTATGAAGGCTGATTATAATATGATGGCTGGTTAAACTGACTAGGCTGACCATTATTATAGGCATAATTTTGATAATTTTGCTCAAGTGAAATTTGGGTCTGAGCCTGAGTCTGTTGGGATGTCCAAGAAAAATTAAAGTTACTCCAATCTGAATTATATGAATTTGAAAATGGGATCATTAATCAATTTGGAGTATCCTTGAGTAGCTTGAACTTGTTCTTGGATAAAATATGGAAACTGTGCAGTCATAGGATATTCACTTACATGATGGGTTGGACTAGCACAGATTGAATAACTCTCCTGATAATTAGAAGATGATGTGAATTGTGAGGAGATTGTTGACCTAGGGTTAGGAGTTGATCTATTTTCTGAGCAAGAAGGTCAACTTTATCTAATTTTTGGACTATTAGATTTCATATTAGCCATTTGATTATTATGTTTAATGTGAATCAACCATTCAATTAAGTTCAACTAAATCAGAAAAAAGCGATTTCCTACCATGCATGTATTAGTGTAACCCTAATGTATGGTTCAAAAAAAAAAATTTTTAGAATATTTTTTTTATTATTATTATTATTTTATTATATTAAAAATTAATTTTTTTATTTATTTAATTTTTAATTTAATTTAATTTAATTTAATTTAATTAATAATTTTTTAGTTAGTTTAATTTAATTTTTATTTTATTTTATTTTATTTTTAGAGGAGAAAAAAGAAGAAAGAAAGAAGAGTTCTAAAGAAGAGGTCCTAAGGAGTCCTAGAACTAAGAAGAAGAGAGAAGAATTAAGGTTTAATTAGGTTTGATGTTGGTTAGCAATCAAGTTGGTCAATCAATCCTGACTAAGGGTTATCCTAGATCTAGACAGCTCCTAACTGCCAAGGTCACCTTCAAGCCCTCCAAGTGTAGGATTAGCCAATCAACTAGCCAGGTAAGTGTAAGGTCGGTGGGAGTCCCCCCGTTGCTTGCCTTAGACACCAATTATGCTTGGCCAGGTAAGCGAACGGAACCAATTAGAAACCACCTTCCTTCGGGCCCAATCGTCCCTGAACCACTTTCCTAGACACCAGTCAAATTGACTTATCCTAACCCGGTTCAACTCTTTGGATTCCTTATCCTATTGAGCTCGAGTTCCTAGGGTTGATGTCTAATTGATTTTAAAATTTAAAGGCTTAGGTCAATGCAGGATGTTGGTTGGTTGTTTGTGGGCTAAGGAAGGGTGATCAAATCCCCACCTTATCTTGTTTAATTGGGTTGTGCCCTTAATTTGATTTAATATGAATATGCATGAAAAAAAAAAATTCAATCAAAGGGTTTTATGCAATTTAAACTAGATGCATGCAACTAATTAAATTCTGAAAGGCTTACCTTGCCTCCAGCAATCACCAAAAAAAATAAAAATAAAAATAAAGATAAAAATAAAACTAATATGATGCATGCTCTAAGCAGTTAAGATTTCTAATCTTATCATGAGATTTTTTAATTAGGATTTAAATAAATATTTTTTTAAATTAATTTAAAAATAAAATAAATAAATAAATAAAATAAAAAGAAAAGAGGACTAGGGTTAGGATTGATCTTACCAAAATTAGATGCTTTCTTCATTTTCTCCTTTTTTTTTCTACAAAATAAATAAAAAAAATTAGTAAGCAATATTAAAAAAAATATAATTAATTTACAAAAAAAAATCAAAGAAATCAAAGAAAAAAAATAGCATCTATTCCTTCCCCGGCAACGGCGCCAAAAACTTGGTGCGTTTGCCGGAATTATTTTTAATAAATCAAAGAAATCAAAATCAAAAATCAAAAACCTTCCCCGGCAACGGCGCCAAAAACTTGCGTTTGCCGAAATTATTTTTAATAAATCAAAGAAATCAAAATCAAAAATCAAAAACCTTCCCCGGCAACGGCGCCAAAAACTTGATAGGGACGCGATGTTGTCGTTAAGACACCGTGTTTATCAGTTTAATCCGACTTCTTAAAATCATTGAAAATGCGTAGATAGTAGTGAGTCGGGTCGAATCCACAGGGAAGGTAGTGTTTTTAGATTTGAAATCTTTGATTTTATAAAAGAAAAAGAAAAAAAGAATTTGAGTTTTGGGATCAAAAGTAAAGTCGGAAGAATAAAAAAAAGCAAAAATTAAAAGGTTGCAGAAATTTAAACTTGGTACTAAGATCTACTAGTTAGATCTTAGCATCTACTTGCAAAAAATAATAATTAAAGTGCAAAAATTAAATTACAATAAAAATTAAATGCAAGAAATTAAAATACAAAAATAAAATTTTTATTAATTAAAATTTTAGAATTTAAATACATAAAATTTAAAAAGAAAAGCTAATAAAATAAAATAGCCTGATCTCTGATCTTGGATCGGCATTGGCAGAAAGATGGTGTAGAAGCTCGGCTCTTCTTCTCGGCACCCGTTGCTTCGAAGCAGCCTTTAACCCATAGCCTGGCTTCGCCCTGTACCAAAGCTTCACCTTGATCGGAGATGTTGATTTCTGATGGCCTGGGGTCCTTTTTATAGAGCTAGGAGGGCTGGATATTTTTTCTAAAGGCAATATGGGACTAATAGCCTTTGTAATCGTAAAAATACAAAGAAATTTGGATAAAATTTGAATCAAAATAGCTCTGATATGACTCTGATAAATCTGATAAAATCCAGCCGTTCAACAGGAATCCAACGGTCCAAAAATCATCAAAATCGGATGCAGATAAGCTCAGATCGGGTCGGATTAAATTCTGGCCGTTGGATCGCGCTTGATCGAGGAAATCTGGCCGCAAATCATGCTTCGGGAGTCTTGATCACCGCCGGCAGCATTCTGGACCGTCGGATCATCGCCTGGATCGAGCGCTGCCATCCGATGGTGATCCGCGTGATGTTTGTATCTGAATAAAATTCGGAAGCAACCACAGCCGTCCGATCCTGACCGCAAACAACCACATCCGTCCGATCGCGCAATAACTGTTCCCATGGACCGCGTGGACCGGCCGCACCGCACACCGCAACCAATCAGCCGCTGTTGTCGGACGAAAAGACTAAATTACCCTTGTGAGCCGCGATAAATTTCTGTAGACCCTTAAGGGGTCTAGGTCCACCACGTGGCAATTTCTGATTCGCCGGAATTTGCTGAGCTGGCGGTCCACGCCTAGATCGTGGACCGGCTGATGGCTTCAACGGCTGAGTCGGCTTGATGGCTTGGCTTGGCTTGGTGGCTCGGCTTGGCTTGGTGGCTCGGCTTGCGGAGCCGGCTGAGCCATTTTCTTTTTTTTTTATTTAATTTTTATTTATTTTATATCTTTCAAAATTTATATCTTTTCCATTTTAGCTCTGTTTTATTTGAAATTTATTTCGTTATGATCAAAAAAATGAGCTCTTTCTATTGATAATAAAATTTTATTTTTTTATAATTTTTATTATATTTTTTTATTATTTTTTAATTAATTTTTTAATTAATTAAAATATGAATTTTTTAAAAATTATATATAAATTGATTAATAATTCTTAAAAATTAATATAAATTAATTAATAAATTAATACTTTTATTAATAAATTTATGATGTTTATCAGCATTCTTGTTGAGTTAATGGCATATTCCTTCCACCGATCTCACTTACCTAGCCATATTTATCGATCAATTCTGATCAAAGATGGTTAACAATCTGAGCTAACCCATGCCATTAGGTTAGTCATAATTGTTATAGCTATTGTAAGTCAAGTCTAAAGAGATCTAAATCAAATCTTCCTAAGAAAAGATTAAGTCTAAGGTCTTCCATCATTGTAGATATGCAGGCCCTTTTCGAGGTTGATTATTCTTGGCTGGTCACAGTGGTTCAGTTACATCAAAAAGATGCAACCATGTCTATTAGGCATTGGATGCTATGGGTTGGAGAATAAATTGAGCTCAATATTTTGGATACAGTGAGAGACCCAATTAAGAATCCAATTTGTGCAAATGGTGGGTCTAACATAACTAAGGAGTGGATCAATATTTCGGGCATGATGAGATTCATGAATTAGAGATCAAGTTTGGATGCACCATGATTAGAGAATCATTGGACAAAAGTTATCCACTCATTGGCTAACCCATCACCAATAACTGTTAGGAGAGGTGATGAGTCAGTTGGTGGGACTGCACCATCCATTAGAAATCTATAATCACGGAGATTTTTGCATCTCTACAAAGGGAGTGTAGGGATCCAAAAAAATAGTGAAAGATAATTTGTTTAAAAATTAAACCCCTAAATAAATTGGTCAAGTCTTAATTACAATAACTAACTAGAAACTTTGACTCTCTATAGGAAAAATAAAATGTCTGCATCCAACCCACTAGCACGTATCCTGGACATCCATAGATTAACTGAACCCAATTACAAGGATTGGCTTCGAAACTTCAAAATCATTTTAGGTTCTGAGAAGTTAACTCATGTATTGGATCAGGATCCCCCCACCTTACCAGCTCGTCCATTCGCTGAACATGGAGCGTCTCTTGACAAGTGGATGGACAAAGATAACAAGGCCAGATACTACATGTTGGACTCGATGTCTGATGAGCTTCAGTGCCAATATGAAGATATCAAGACTATCCATCAAATGTTGGCTCACCTACAAGAGATGTTTGGTGAACAGAGTCGCACAGCCAAATATCAGATCACTAAATAACTATTCAAGGCTAAAATGCATAATGGGTAGTCAATCCAAGATCATTGTCTGATGATGATCAAGGACTTAAAAGAGCTTGAGAAGCTCGGAGTGAAGTTGAACTTGGATATGTAGAATGATATAATTCTGCAATCCTTGACTGATGCATATGGACAGTTCATCATGAACTACCATATGCATAAATTTCAAAATACTCTGGTCGAGCTTATGAACATGCTGGTTACTGCTAAGCTTTCAATGAAAGGTTCTAAAGGCTCAGTACTTGCTATGGAATGGACTTCGTTCAAGAGAAAGTCTTTCGAAAAGAAGAAGAAGTCTGTGAAAAAGTAGAAGGTGGAAGGACAAAAAAAAGAAAGACAGAGCTGAAGAAGAAGGTCGCTGACAAAGAAAAATATTTTCATTGTAACACTGACGGCCACTGGAAGCAGAACTGTCCTTCATACCTGGCCACCCTGAAGAATAAGAAGGAGGCAGGTTCTTTTGGAGGTATACTCATTATTGAATCTAACCTTATAGTTTCTTCTGCATCCAGTTGGGTGCTTGACTTTGGTTCTAGTGCTCATTTATGCACTTTCATATAGAGTCTTGAGGATAACAGGAGGCTGAGGGATGGTGAGATGATCCTACACATTAGAAACAGAGCAAGGATTACTGTTGTGGTCGTAGGAACCTACCCTCTTCGACTACCATCTGATTTAGATTTAGTACTTAGGAATTGTTATTATGTGCCTATAGCAAGTAGGAATTTGATTTCTGTTTTCTGTTTAGCACAAGAAGGCTATGTAATTAATTTTCTTAAGGACCATTGTAATATTCTTTATGAAAGAAATAAAATTGCAAGTGAGTTTCTTATTAACGGTCTTTACTAATTACATATTGATGTATCTATTTTTAATATCAAGCAAAATGTGAATGTTATAAAATCAAAATAACCTAGAGATAGTCCAAATGATAGGTATCTATAGCACCTTAGACTATGTTATATAGCAGAAGATAGGATTAACAAATTAGAGAAAATCGGACTACTGAGTCCATTGACTTTCGAGTCATATCTAATTTGTGAATCATGTTTTCATGGCAAAATTACTAAACTCTCTTTTGTGGGACATAGGAAAAGGACCATGGATTTACTTACCCTAGTACATACTGATGTGTGCGGTTCATTTGATGTGCCGACAGAGGCAATTTTATCTACTTCATAACCTTCATCAATGATTTATCTCAATATGGATATGTATATCTTATGAGACACAAGTTTGAAGCCTTTGAAAAATTTAAAGAACTCAGACATGAAGTAGAAAAGTAAACTAGAAAATCCATTAAGGTTCTTTGATCAGATCGAGGAGGTGAATACCTTAGTCGGGAATTCCAAGACTATCTCAAGCATAATGATATAGTCTCTCAATGGACTTCACTTGGAATACCTCAACTCAATGAAATTTTAGAATGGAGGAATCGGACCCTATTAGATATGGTCTAATCCATGATGAGCTTCACAAATCTTTCTGATTATCTTTGGGGACACAGTTTGTTAACTGCTATATATTTACTGAATAGGGTTCCTTCTAAAATCGTTACTACCATACTATATGAGATATGGTATGGTAAGAAACTAAGTCTGAGTCATCTCAGAATATGGGGTTGTCTGGCTCATGTCAAAATACAACAAGCGGACAAGTTAGACTATAGGTCCTTTAGAGCTTAATTCATAGGATATCCTAAAGAATCATTAGAATATTATTTCTACATTCCAGAAGATCACAATGTGATTGTGAGTCGACATGCCATCTTTCTTGAAAAATAATTTATTCAAGATGGCGGCACTAAAAAGCAGATCAAGCTAGACGAGAAAGTCTTCCAAGAGCAAAGAGCTAAGGACCCTTTGGAACCAAATCAGGTTGAGCCAATACAATCACTACCTCCTCCACCTTGAAGATCAAAAAGGATTTTCCATCCCCTAAGAGGTACTTAGGTACTATTTCAAAGAAAGTATAGGAAATGTTTCTCGTAGGTAATGGAGTTCATGGTGATGATCCTAAAATCTATAACGAGATGATATCAGATATCGACTCTAAGAAATGATTAGAGGTAATGAAGTCAGAAATTGATTCGATGCACTTAAACCAAGTCTGGACCTTGGTAGATCCATCAGAAGGTATAGTACCTATTATGTGTAAATGGATCTACAAGAGAAAGATTGGTGCAGATGGAAATGTAGAGACATTCAAAGCTAAATTAGTGGCAAAAGATTACAGTTAGTGTGAAGGTATTGACTATCAGGATACCTTTTCACCAGTAGCCATGCTTAAATTCATTCGCACATTGCTTGCTATTGTAGCCTATTTTAATTATGAAATATGGCAAATGGACGTGAAAACAACATTCTTAAATGGATATCTTGAGGAAGATATCTATATGGAACAGCCGCTGGGTTTCACATCCAGTGATATTGATCATAAAGTATGCAAGCTACAAAGGTCCATATATGGACTTCAGCAAGCATCTCAAAGCTGAAATACTCATTTTAATGATGTGATCAAATTATTTGATTTCATCAAGAATGAAAAGAAACTATGTATCAGAAAGGTTAATGGGAGCGCTATTATCTTCCTCGTACTTTACGTGGATGATATCCTCCTTATTGGAAATGATATTTCCATGTTGACCATAGTTAAAATGTGATTATCTGAAGAATTCTTCATGAAAGATCTAGGAGAAGCATCCTTTATTCTAGGAATTAAAGTCTATTGAGATAGACCGAATACGATGATAGATCTTTCACAGAAGATGTACACAGAGGAAGTGCTAAAAAACTCCAAGAGAGGTTTGGTACCCTTCAGATATGGCATTCATCTCTCCAAGAAAATGTGTCCCAATACACTAAAGGAGATTGAATACATGAGCAATATCCCTTATGATTCTATAATAGGGAGCCTCATGTATGTCATGTTATGTACACGACCTGATATAACCCATGCTATGTGTGTCACAAGCAGATATCAGTCAAATCCAGGAGAAGAACACTGGACTTTTATGAAATGTATCCTTAAGTACTTAAGAAGAACTAAGGATATGTTCTTAGTTTTTGGTAATGGAGAACTCAAAGTCCAAGGGTATACTGACTTGGATTTTATGTTCGATGTAAATGATCGAAAGTTGACATCTAGGAATCTATTTATGTGTAATGGTGGTACTGTCTGTTGGAAGAGTTTCAAACAGACAATAATAGTAGATTCCACCATGGAAGTAGAATACATCACTGCATCAGAAGCTGTGAAGGATGCATTTTGATACAAGAAGTTCACCATAGAGATCGGAGTGATGCCATCAGATGTCATTCCTCTGTACTGCGATAATAATGACGCTATAGCCCTTAATAAGAAACCAAGGTCTCATCAGAAATCCAAATATATTGAGCGGTGATACCACCTCATCCACGATTATCTCGAGAAATGATACGTCGAGGTCAAGAGAGTCGACTCCGTAGATAATGCGGCAGACCCACTTATAAAGCCGTTGGACCAATAAAAGATCGAAACCCATCTTGAGAAGATGGGACTTATATTTGTAGCCAATTGGCTTTAGGTTAAGTGAGAGTTTGTTAGATATGTGTACCCTAAAAGCCAGAATTGGCTGACACTTGTTATACACTTCTAAGGATAAAATTATAATTTTGACTATAGATAATAAAATAGATTATTTTTTATCATAATATGTATTTAGTGTCTATGATACATCCCTTGAGTTAATGGTAATGATAGTTCTTATTTTCAAGAGTTAAAAATTTAAGACATGAATTTTCATTATTAACTCATAAAATGCTCCTGGCTGTAGGATCATCATGAGGATGGTGATTGATTCAGAAGATTGGTGTACAATCACTTCTTCATAGTAGATGAGTCTTGAGTCTATAGTATAGAGACATCAGAGCGGGAGTATAGGTACTCGTTAGAGAATAAGGGCACTGAGCATGACCATCTCGAGCAGTCATTAGAAAGTCTACCTTCTCATTAATGACTGGCTTGAAGCTGCAGTTGTATGTCTGGTTCTTTGACCTAAGGTGCATCGATAGTTTACCTTGATGGTGTTATAGTTTGACTACACCATAACTCTGTCTCCTAGCCATTTGAAATTCTGAGGTGTATGTTGGCTATTGCATGTTCATTGTAGGAATTAGATTGCACCGATAGAAAATCTATCTATCTCGGTAGATGAGGAGAAGCCCTATGATGATCATGAGAATCAAGTCCATAAGCCCATGGCCATGGTATAGTGAAATAATAGAAAGAGTTTCTATTAAGATTTTCACATTGGACTTGAATCGAATGATTAATCATATGATGGATATTAGGGTTTGATGAGATTACCTTAACCCTAATCCGGTCGGGGCTCAAGATAAAAGAACTTAATCACATAGGTAATTTCACCGAGAGGTTCATTTTCAATTCTGATGGATTGCCACCATATGCTGCTAGGTGTCACTGATGGATTTTGAGAGCAATTAGAATGATTTAGATAATCAATCATACTAGTTGTCTGAATCACAAAAGTTCTGATCCATCAGAAGGTGTTTCGATGATGTCGATGATAGATATTGTGACATATCTCATTATCATATAGAACTGAACCTAACTAGGTCATATAAATAAGGGTTTGGATTTGAATATCATTAATTGAACTAACCCAGTTCAATTGATTTGAATTAGATTCTATTAGGTTCAAGAAAATCATGCTAGCACATGATTGAGCCTAATGTTCTCCTTTAATTATCTTTAAAAGTTATCTCGACTGAGCCAAATATGTTTGGGCTCACTCAAGTACCTTTACTTGGTCTGACTGGAACTTGTCCAGGTTAGAAAAGAATTGTCTTAATTTATGAGATAAATTTGAGACAACACCTACCATTTTCCTTTTCCTGCTAAATCTTATTTCGGACATTTGGTCAAACATTGACCTTTGACACATAGATATCTACCCATGTGTCAAGCCATCTAGGAGAGAATTTTTGGATCAGTCCACCTACTAAAAAGTAGATGGATAAGGGGCGCATGCCTCTCCCATACAGATGGGACTTCAATTGCTTCGGGGTTTCTACCTAGGTGGCGCCAATGACTTATCTTTGATTAGTCTTGGTGCCATCTAAGGATGATTTAGAGGGACTCTCATCTGATTGGATCAGATGATGTCATCCCATCAATCAGATTTAGATCTAGTTATACAAAAGACCATGATTGGTTGGGATGATGTGGCACTGCATGGTGCAACAGGATCTATAAAAACCCTGTCTGCACCAAGATCTGAGAAGCTTGATCCATTGTCCATGCCACAAGGCTGCCCCTCTCCCTCCTTCATGCCATCTTCAAGTCTTCTCTCTCCTACCCACTCCTAAGAATTTTTGGGATTCAGTTTGGTGCGATCCAAGCAAGAGAAGGCGATAGAAAAAAGAAGAAGGCAGCACTGCTGCAAGAGACAACTCACATCTTCGAAAGAAGTTTTGAAGATCTTCAAAATCAGATCTAGATTTGATTTTTGGAGAGATTATAAAGAAGGAGAAGATCTCTAGATCCTACCCAAGTGAATATTGGTAGAGGCTGGGCATTTGTGTGGCTAGATCCAGAATCTCAAGCAGACATCAGGATCATCATAGGGTAATCAGATTACCCTCAATAAGATATATTAAATTAGATTTAATTTAATTTTTATTTTATTTTATTTCTTTTATTAGATCAATAATATCAGATCTAGAATGTCTCAGATCTAATCTGGATCTAAGAGAAAAATTTTTGAAATATCTCTCTTGATCCAATCAGATTTGAACGAACCTGATCTGAAAAATTAGGTTTTCCATTCAGATTATGCCTGAGATGATAAGGCTTTCTTTTGTGAAGAAAAGGCCGAGCTTCACTTTCGAGGGCAGACCCTTAAAGAAATGGGCATCTCTAAGCTCACCTATAGCTGCTCTTTATAGATCGATTGGGACCTCCAGCATCGATGTAGCTGGCACTGATGGTTTCGAGGTCATCGTCATGCTGCCCCTAGGGACAGCATCCCTTATCACCATAAAGTCAATTCGAGCAGCGACATCACCTTGTCCCCAATCATTGGAGCAATCCAGCCCACCTCCAGCTCCATCGATAGCTCCAACTCTCATGGTTGAACGAGGAGTGGGGCCATCCTCGTCGACCCTAGAGGGGAACCCCCACCTTTTTGGCAAGAGCCCAGAGGGGTGGTTCGGCCCTCTACAACTGGTAGCTCACTCAGGAACTCATCCAGACAATACTGCTATTGAATGACTAGGTAGAAACCAAGGCCCAGTCATTGGACAAGGCCATGCAGTCATCGTTCAGCGACCTCATGAGGGTGAGCCTTCACCTTGGGCTGATCTTCTTGCCTGACCCTTAAAGTGTCCTGACTTTGGTTCTCTTCTATAGTTGATACACAATACAGCCCATCCCTATGAGGCAGTCATTAGTTTTAGCTTGGTGAGGAGGAAGCTTGAGGGCGAGCTCCCGATGGTGAAGGAGGATGTTGGTCGGGCTTGATTTGACTGCACAGGAGTGAGTTACCCAACTTGAGGGTTCTCTCACCCTGGAGCATGTGTTATGGAGATGTAGCAATAGAAGATCACAGAGCTCGAGGCAGAACTTCAGGTGAAGGAGGTGGCAATAAAGGAGGATGAGGAGATGTTGTAGTCGAAGGAGGCTAAAGCGGTGGTGATAAGGCATCGGTAGTCGTCGAAGCCAAATTGAAGGCTGTTGAGTAGTTCAAGGCATCGAACGAGTTCAAGACTGAAGTCGTTGAATGCTCCTCAGTATCTTACGAGTTCAGCCTTGACGCCTGTAAGGCATAAGTGGCACATTTCTTCTCGAGGGTCAATATTAGCCGACTCGATCCCCATGCAGTGATCGAAGGGGATGATCGACCACCCATAGAGGTGCCAACAAAGCCTACATCATCTATCATCAAGTCAGCAGTCAGTGAGCCAGTCATTGTTCCAGCCTCGGCCATCGACTCAATCATTGACATGGAGGCTGAAGTGCTATCTGACAACTTCTGAGTCTATCTCACCTTCTCTTGTATCCGCTTTTGGCACCTTTTGTAACTGGAAATTTATAATACAATAAACTTTTTGGTTATGTAAGTTTATCATTTGGGCTTGTCTCCTTCAAATCAATCCATGGTTGGACTTTTCGAGGAAGACTATGTATCACATTCGGGTCTAGTTTTTTAAGCTGCACGTTGTTCCTCATCTGAACCTCTAGATTATGATCAGCATCCCTCCATCGAGTGAACCTTTTTGTTGTGCCATCTAGGTGAAATCTGATGCCCAGGCCATGCTTCATCCAAGGATGCTTCACACCAATGTGGGCTACTAAATGTTGCTTCGACTATCGATTATGATTAGCCAATTTGAAAACCCCGGATATGTCCTCGAATTTGTTCCAAGGATTTAATCTATGACCCCCAATTTGAACCAAGGTGCCCTTTACCATTGAAGCCATATCAAGCAGGGTCCCAGGGAATTTGGCTGATGTGGTCATCAGATCTCGTCTGTTGGACTATTCGAACAGATTGGCGATGTTGCTGATCAAGGAGATCTTCCTAGGAACTTACAACATGTCGCTTCACAATTTGGACTGCTTTTATTAAAAATGGGATCTGAAAGATCGTGAGGCAATTCTTCTAAGAAAATAAATTCAAGAGTTAACTCACAATTTTGCATGGACTTGCCACATGGCAATTCATGAGAGATTTCAAAGCATCCTTCACAAATCATTTCTTGGACTCGAATAGATGAAGAATTAATAATGGTCAGCATTTCAAGGTTAGCTAGGTGGCTCAATCTAGTGATTTGGTGGGTGAATCCATGCTATTCATGTTGTCTATAAATAGATCACCCATGGGGTGAGGCTCCGCCATCAGTGTGGATCATTCATTCTATTGCCTGGCAACTATAAAGCCTTTACCAAAATCTATTAAACACACTGTGAAGGAGGGGATGGTGGTAGCCCAGAAGGAGTCCTCTTCTAACAAGGCTAGAAGCTTCGAGTTGGGTCTTGCTACTCATGCCCTAGGGTCATCCTAAGCCCCGCTGGTGTCAGGTTGGGATTTGGATCCTCCTATGGCATTCAGAGTTAATCCTTCCCCACCTAGGAGTGGTATTTCCAGTTGTTACCTTATGATTAATTTTGATGATTCTAAAATATTGAATATAAATGATACTAATTATATATTTCAAGGATAAATATAGAAATTTTCATATGCTTAAATTGAAGAATTCATCCATGAAAAAGATTCTCTCAAAAGAAGCTAAGTCAAGGAATTCAAAGAGAAAATTTCAAGTTTCTCAATTAGTGGAAGAGTCAACCTCAAGAGAATAGGAGCCAAACTTTGAACAAAAATAAGCTAAAAATTGAAGAAAAATCAAGTTCAGAATGTTCAAGTTTCAATCCCTAGAGTGGCAAGTCGATCTGGCATGTTGGAATACACTAGCATGGTCGGCAAGTCGACTTGTAAATAGTACAAATCGGCTCTCTCATTATAGACATAAAGCTACATTTTCAGGATCCCAGCTCAGGTCAACCCCTAAAGAACTGGAGTTGACCCTAGGGTAGCTGGAGTCGACCCCAGGCATAGACTTGCACAAACAGCTAGTTTTCTATACTTTTTCAATTGCTAGTTTTTAGCTCAAACGGCTATTCTAAGTCTTTCAATAATCAAAACTCATTCTCTAGAAACTTCCAAGTCTATTAAAGCTAGAGAATCAATTGAAAAGTAAGAGAGAGAATAAAAGAGAGAAACACTTCATCCATTGAGTGTACATTGAATATCCTTGAAAAGAAAGAAAAGAGAGGGATTTGAGTACAAAATTCAAAGGGCTTTCAAGAGGGATCATCTTCATCCTTTGCACATCCTCTCAAGCTTCAAAGAATAGAAGACAAAGCTTCAAAAGACCAATCATTCTGCCTCTTCTTTATGCTTTCAAAGAGTTCAATTTTTTTGTTTTATTTTATTATAAAATTCTATATCTTGTATCTTATTTTTTTTACAAGTTTCTTTAAGAAAAAGAAACTTAGGGTGAAGGTCCATCCAAGTCCAAAATTAGATATTATAGGTTTTGATTGGTAAGTCCATAAAACCAACTAGGATTTTGAGCCTGAAAAATAATCAATGTATGATTTTGGTTGATGATCCTAAAAAATTAGCTAAATTTATTTGTGAGCTAGATAAAATAAATGCACTATAATTAGGTTAATTATAATGAAATTCCAAAGAAAAGCTTGGGGAGTAGATATAGTTATGGGGTTGTACCAAATCACTATAAATCTCTTTATATTTGTGTTGTTCTTTTTGCTTTCTTATTTTACTTAACTTGCATGCCTTTAATTCTTGCTTAGCATTGCTTTAATTCTTGCTTAGCCTCTTATATATCTTAATTCTATGGATGCTTGCATTTTACACATCTCAAACACATAATTTAGAATGAATTGAAGCATATGCTTGTTTAGGGCTTAATTTGGCTGAAATTTTTAAAAAACCCAATTCAACCCCTCCCCTCCTCTTGGGTTGCTACATTTCTGAACAACAATTACTATCAAAGTTGGTGCTTTAATAAAATGATTGTTGATATAGCAGTCTAGAGTGAAAGATCATGGTAATCCAAATGAAATCCTTGTTTAATGAAGGTTATTCTATTGATCGACCCTTAATGTTTAATGGATCAAATTATAGTTATTAGAAAGCATGCATGAGCATCTTCATACAAGCACATGATTATAAGTTATGAAAGATTATAATCGATGGCCCACACATCCTAAATGTATTGACTGAGCATGATAAAGAAATAGCCCAACTAAATGCTAAGACCATGAATATACTTTATTATTTTTTAGATATTAATAAATTTAATATAATTTTTTCATGTATTTCATCAAAATAAGCATGGAAGAAAATAGAAACTACTTTTAAAGAAGTAAATCAAAGAGAAGAATCAAGCTTCTAAGAAGATAAGGAAGATTATCTCAACTTATGCCTCATGACTCATGAGGATGAGAAGAAGAAGAAGAAACAAAGAAAAAAAATAATATTGATTAAGGGGGAACAAAGGAAAGAAAAGAAAGATGAAAATGAAGAATAAAAAGCAGACAAATTATGCTTGGCTAAAGAGGATGGTATTGCAAATTTGTGCTTTATGGCTCATGACAATGAGGTAAATAATGAAAATCCTACCAAATTTTCTTTTGATGAATTATTAGCAGCCTTTCATGATCTAATAAATGAATGTAAAAAGATAGAGTGAAAAAATAAAGAATTAAAAAAATCAAATCTTCTTTTAACTAAAGAAAAGGATAATCTTTTATTAGAAAAAGAATATCTTTTGAAAGAAAAGAAAATTTTAGTTGAAGACAAAGAAATTCTTTCAAAATTTGAAAAATTCTTAGTTGAAGAAAAAGAAAAACTTTTGAAATTTGAAAAATCTCTTATGAAAGAAAATGCCAAACTAAAAAAAATTGATAATTTAAAGCCTATATTTGAAAAGTTTTCAATTGGTTCACAAAAGCTTCAATCAAAAAACTATTTTTGATAAAGCCAAAATTGATTATAATTTATTAAAAAAATAAAAATTTGTCGAGAATATGTTCACAAGAGCTTCACCTAAAAATTATTATGTTACTAACTTGCTTCAAATATAACAAAGTAGGTCACAAAATTTCAGAATGCAATATTAAGAAAAATGGTCATGCTTTGATTAAATAAATTTGGGTTTCAAAAGGATCCATGTGCTCTAACTCTAATAGACCCAAGATGGTTTGCATACCATAATTTAGGAAGTGATTTTGCAAATATTCTAAGCATCCAATGGAATGAAATAAGCAAATTCTTGAAAAATGGATGCTTAGGACTCAAAGTGGATAGATGATGATGTTTGGTAAAAGTTAAACTTTTCTCACATCATACCATCAACATATACTAAATTTATTTAGAGTAAGATGATTTATCAATGTTTATAATATTTATACTCTATGACTTGAATGATTTGATATATTAATTTTGCTTAAATTCAAAATCAATATACTATCTTCTATTTTTAATTATTAAAGGCATGCATATTACTTTAAATTCAACATCTTCATTTAACTTTCCATATTGTGTTATCACTTAAGAAACCAAAATCAAAATGAGCTTGATTGAGTGCAAAACTTATAAACTAAACTATTTTTTAACATTCTCATAAGAAATGTAATTTGTGAAACTTTTCAAAATTGCTTGATTCAAAAAACTTCAAGATAAGTCATTTATTCATAAAGGATCAAATACTTGATGTGTTGATTTGCATTACAATTTAGCTTGACCTTTAATGATTCAAAATCTCCTAGTTGAACCAAATCTCATAGAGCTATTATCTAGTTTTTTCTTAATTTGATCTTATTTGATTTGATTGATTATCAACCCCCAATTGATTCATTTTTAATCCTCCAAATTGATTTGAATGTTAATCTTAACCCTTACTTTAATTGCCAATTCATTTCTCCTCAATTTGAGTAAAATATCTTGCTTTGAAACCTTGAACTATTTTCTGTATCGTGGAGTCGACTATTAAAACAAAGGAGTCGACTCAAGGAATCCGTAGAAAATTAAAATAGTTCTATAAGGAGTTGACCCCAGTTTTACTAGAGTCGACCCCTCATCAAGAGTTGACTTGAGTCTGAGATGAGTCGACCCCTATATCGGGATGGGGTTTGATAACTAGAGTTATCCTATGGCTTTGTTCTTTCTATTATTTTTCTTCCAAGCCAAAAACTAGTTCAAAGCCCTTCTCCACCCAGCTGAGGCCATTCCACTTGATTTTCTCTCGATTTTCCATGGATTGAATCTCCAATGACACCTAGGAAGCAATTCATCCAAAGAAAGAGGAAGTCCCATGTAGAAACTCAAGAATTTAGGGCTTCTCCAAGTGATTCTCTCATACAAGAAAGAAGGACAGAGCATTCAAAATAATTTTGAGTTTATGAAGCAAGAAGGAATTGTAATTGGTCAGAAAATTAAGAGAATTAGTTGGAAGTCTAGTTTCCAAAATGAAAGATATATAGATTGAGATGGATATTGATAGTATTGAACGCACACTATATATACAAATCGGTGGAAGTACCTTGGACTATCTCAAGCAGCTACACATTGAGATTTATATTGGATCAAGATGATGTTGAGGGTATTGAGGATATCAGCACTCATGTTCTAGTTGATGATGATGATGAGACTCTCACAGCAAAGCCCATTAGAGTAGATATCAAGACTAAAGAGCCAACAATGCAGTATGAGTAGACAGAGACAGCTCGTCCTTCATAGGCTACCATCTAGAGAGCAACTCATAATTATTTCATATACTAGATGAGGATACATTGGTTAAGAGAATCTCTACTATGATTGTAGTTTTAGTCTATGCAAAGCTTCAAAGGTACACATCAGAGGCACAACAAGTAAAAAGAGATTAGAAGGAGGTATTATCATGGGTTTGAGAGGAGTTAGGGAGATTGATTCAGGCATTCACTATAGTGAGAGAGTATGTTCACTACCAAGCCCAGTCATATGGATACATCAGACTACTCTTTTCTTCTACCTAGCCTAGACCTACATCTTAGGATTATCCGGACCTATATTTGCTTAGGATGCTCGGATTTCTTTATATAGCTTTAGTGACCCTAGCAATCTATTTTTAACTTCTATATAGAATATAGATCTCATATATCTTGCATGATTTTATTCATCACACTCTGTTATCATGTTTTGATTATCAATGAAAATTTAACTATTTATAAAAAATTAGGTTGTTTGATGGTTTCATTTGTGTTTATGTGTATGAAAATATACTTCACTTATAAAACAAAGGGAGAGAAATGAATGTTTAATTAACTTAAATGAATATATATATATATATATATATATATATATATATATATATATATATATAATATATATATATATATATAGAAAGAAAAAGGGAAAGAACTAAGTAAAATAAATTTTCTAGCTCTTATCAATTAAAAATAGGGGGAGAAAATATTATTGAAATATTAAAAATGAAATCATATTGGAACTTAACAAAAAAAAGAAATTATTGATGATCATTTGTACTTTACTTGTTTTGATCCATTTGTGCATTTTTGTTGTTTTATTATTTGATTAGTTTTGAGAAATCATTATTAATTTTAAAAAGAGAAATCATGGATAAACTTATGTATCTTGCTTATCTTGATATATTTGAGTATTTGTGTTGCTTTGTAAAATATGATACTTTGCATGGTTTGATTTAATCATTCTTTTTGATAATTAATTGGTATCAAGAAATTATTTTTTATCTTAATAGAGAATTTATTGATGAACATTCATGCTTTGTTCCAATTGATTGATTTTGAAAAATAAATTTGAAAAATGCTCTTCTTAAATTTTTTGAAATTGATATCAAGCAAAATATTTCAAGGAAGTCATCATTTATCTTTAAAAGCTAAATATTTAAAGAGAACTTTAATTTTAATCAATTGATATCAAATAGCTTACTATTTGTCTTATATTTTATTGATTTATCCTTTGGTAAAAAGAGAAGAATATTTTTGTCTCAAATCTATTTTGCATTGATATATTCTTGATGCGATATCATTTAAGACAAATTTGAAAAATATATATCTTTTCTGAACTTAATGGATTAATACCTCTTTAAGAAAAGGAAAAAATATTTTCTAAAAAATTGAACATATCTTATGGTAGGTTTTGATAGTCAAAATCCTGAATAGTGAAAAGCTCTATCTCTTTTAAATTTTTAAAGCTCAAAGCATTTTTCTAACTGAGTTAGAGAAAATATTTTTGCATCCATGTTTTGGGAATGGGGAGAAGTGCCATCAGGTTTATATTGTTCAAAATCTAACTAGCCAAGCTTGATTTGAATTTAAAAAGGAAAGAAATATTATTTTGTTTAACCTTAATTTGATATAAATCTTTGATTCTTTCAAAACGGGAGAAAGAAATTCAATCTGAATTTGTTGCAAGCTTTCAAAAAAGAAAATAATTATAAAATCTAAATTCAAGTTAAATTTGAAAAGGGGGAGAAGTATTTTTGAGTATATTTTGTTCAGACGAAAAAAAGAAGTTATAAAATCTAAATTTGATATAGTTTTTCTAAATTTAATTTGCTTTTTACTTGATTTTTATGATTCACTTTAAATGTTTCCCTTGAGCTTTTTGAAGATGTCAAAAAGGGAGAGAGTTATGTTGAGTTGCTTAAAATGCTTCAGTTGATTCATCATGCTTGAAATGCTTGAGTTGGTTCATCATGCTTAAAATGCTCATTTATTTGTTCGAGACAATCATATGAAATGAGTATATGCTGAATATTCTTGAAATATATATTGAATATTGATATCTAAATTTAAAATGAAATGAAATATTCACAAAGTATATGCTTAAAGTGTTTAATTATTTACTTTATATTTCATATTAAAAAATTAATTGAAACATATTTTATGTTTTATTGTGCATATATTCAAAGTTTTGTTATCATAAAAAAGGAGATTGTTGATCCTATGATTGATTTTAATAATTCCAAAATGTTGAGTATAAATGATACTAATCATATGTTTCAAGAATGAATGTAAGATTTTTTAAATGCTTAAATTAAAGAATTCATCCATAGAAAATATCCTCTCAAAAGAATCTAAGTCAAGAAATTCAAAGAGGAAATTTTAAGTTTTTGACTTAGTGGAGTCGACCCCAAGAGTATAGAAGCTGATCTCTAAACAAAAACAAGCTAAAAATTAAAGAAAAATCAAGCTCCAAATGTTCAGGAGTCAACCCCTAAAGTGGCAAGTTGACTCTAGCACCTTGGAATGCACTAGCATAGTTGGTGAATCAACTAATGAATAGTATGAGTCAACTCTCTCTATGAAAATAGAAAATTGTATTTTTAGGACCCCAACTTGGATCGATCCTTGAAGAGTTGGAGTCGACGCCAGGATAGTTGGAGTTGACCCCTGAGGAATTAGAGTCGACCCCAGGCACAGAACTGTACTGTTGGTGCAAAATCTGGTTGCCATCGGAGAAGTGCTGGAGTTGGAGAAGACAAGGTCACCATCGGTGATCTACAAAATAAGTCTCATCCCGAGCTTGGGGTGGCGGCTCCAGCAAGATCCTCCGACGGTCAAGTTAGCTTTTTTAGCCAACAGAAATGGAGTGCTCAGTTAAGAAAGTTGCAAAATTTTTGGAAGGGAGAAGAGAGCCTAGAGAAAACATATCTGGAGGGTCCCTTTTATAGATGGAGTCTATAACAAACTGATAGTGATAGCCATAACTATCGGATAGTGGGCCGTTCGGGGCCACGTGGAGTTTGTTATAGAAGATAGTATTTGTTGTCGTGAGATGCCAGTCCGTTTGAGATTTGATAGTCAAAATTTGGAGGGATGGGCGTTGGTTGGTGATGACCTTTGAGCTGTATCAATTCTAGAGGAGTTTGGACTCCTCTAAGGTAGCCCGAGTGTGGGTCGGTTTATATCGTGTACGAGATCAGACTCGTGCGGAGACCTTCCTGGATGACTATGGGAAGTTCGGCTGCTGGAGGAGTTCGGCCGCTAGAGGAGTTCGGCTACTGAAGAAAGAACTTTCGATCGAAGCTCTTCTGTGATTATCAGTTACATTAAGTTAAGCATCAGACTGGACTTCGACGGAAGCAGAATTTATCCCCAACAATAGTCCCTCTACTCCCAAGTTTGAAATTTGAAGGAAGGGAGGAAAAAAGGCAACGGCTGAAGTTTGGTCCTAGGTTTCCGTGCTTGTCAGGTTGAGATGTTTTGGTGTTTACCGTGCTAGCACCAAAACTTTCTAAGTCTAAAATGAGTCCGAAAAGATGGCCCTTTGAATCTTCCACCGAAATTCGGCCATAGGTACGATGCCATAAAGACTCCATCCATCACCGCTCTTCTATCATAATGAGTGGGATACGTGGTGCACGCAGATCGACCGAAGTCGATCCATAATCATAACTGCTTTGAATTACCTCTAGCTATTTAAAGCCTTCTCCTATTATTCGAAAATCATCCCTACCCAAGACTTCTTCTTCCTTCGACCCCTGTTCATCTTCTTCCCATGGGTCTCATCATTCTCTCACCTTTCTAAGCTCTAGACATCCTTTCAATTGATCCACATCGCGTCCATCGTTCTTTCATCCTCCTCGAACAGTTTAGGTCAGTTTTCTAATCCTTCTCTTAGGTTATTCATGCTTATCATTTTTGGCTCCTTGTCTTCCTAATTTTTTTTTTTTGGGGGAGGGGGGGAGTTTCTTGGGATTCATCTCGATCCAAATGTCTTCCAAAACCTCCCACTCCATTGATTCATGGGGCTCGTCCGGACCAACCTTCTCTGATTCTACACCTCTGACCGAGGTAGAACCTAGGAACATATCCCGCTTGTCTTTTGCTCCAGACACCATCTCGTCCGTCCTTACCCCAGATGATCTTTCTCTAATCCAAATCCAATATGGAATCCCTCCAGAATATGACCTTGAACTCCCCAGCTCCGACGATCGGGTTAGTTCTCCTCCGATCGGTCAGTTTTGTTTGTACTTAGAAGCTTTGTGCGTCGGGCTTAGATTCTCGCTGCCCCCATTCATAGTCATCCTCTTTCGATTTTTTAACATCCCCTTCACATCTGTCATATCGAACTCTTTTCAGTTCGTCATAGGTTTTCTCTTCCTCTGTCAATTAATCGAAGTCCAGCCAACCATTTTGCTTTTTAAGAATTTTTATACATTCAAGCACCATCCTTCCGCAAAGGATTGGTGGTACCTTTTCCCTCAGATTGGTAAGAAGGGGTTATTGAAAGGTGCCCCTTCTTTCGTTCACAACTAGAATGAAAAATACTTTTTTGTACATTGTCCGATCTTGCCATTAGGTCTTCCTTCATGGGGTTATATTAAAGAATCAGTTCACCAAGCTCCTAGCTTAGATGGAGCCGACCTTGATTGCTTCGATAAACTCAAGGTGTACCGAGCTCCTTCTCTTCCCAACCTTCTAAAAGAACAGACCTTGTTCAACCTGGATCTGAGTCCCCACGATCCTATTGGTACATCTTTTGATTTTCAAATCCACACGATTTTGCATACGTGTATTGCTACTGACCACTCTTCTTTTCCTACTATAGAAATGGATGCACAAGTCGCCAAGATGCTTACCAAAGGGCTCTTCACCAAGAAGAGGAAGGGAAGGTGCAAGAAGATGGCTCAAAGAGGATGAAGGTCAGTCTTTCCAGCTCCGAAGTCCCCGCCCCTACTGCCGCTACATCCGAGGTCATCATCGATGCCGAGATTGCCCCAACTACCGAGGTTGACACTGCTAGCATGGGCCCGATGCCTTCCATGCCCTCAAGTCACTCCAGTAGGGATCGGGTTTTGGAGCTTCCTATCAAGAAAGGGATAGGAGAGGAAAGGAAAAGGAAAGTCATTACAAAGATGTCCTGCAAGGCTCGCTTAGGCAAATTCGATGGCAACGACAATGAATGAGGGGAGGATCCCTTCGACAACTCAGAGATCGTTCGAGATCTTATCGACAGGTTTGCCATGCCCGAGGTGGTGGACCATATGGCCGATCTGAACTTGCGGCAGCTCATCTAGAGTTCTCTCGGAACCATCCTCAAGGTGATTGCTCCGTTGCTTGACTCTTTCTTTTCTCTCTTTTTTTTAACATCAATCATTTATTGCAGTCGGATCACTAGATGCTCGCTCACATCAAGAGGGTATGTCGTCAGGAGGCGGAGGCATAGAAGGCCTAGGAGGACCTTTGAGCCGAAGTCTTCCATCTTCAAGAGAGGATCGATGAGGTCAAGCATCTTGTTGAGGAGAAGGTGGCGAACATCGAAAGTCTTCAGGATGCGCTCCGCGAGGAGGAGTTTGCCTTAGTCAGACTGAAGGCCGCACTGGCCTTGGAGGAGGAGAGGAGGAAGGAAGCCGAAAATAGGGTCGCCAAACTAGAGATCCAAATAGTGAAGTCGATCTCGGAGGCAATGACCTAGACCATGGAAGAGTTCAAGACCTCTCTCGAGATGCAGAACCTGAACGTCGAGTTTGGCCAGGAAGCATTTAGCAAGGGTTTCGAGCTCTATAAAGATAGGATAGCCCAAAGGTTCCCCGAGCTCAACCTTGGCATTTTGGAGGAGGAGGAAGACGACATGGAGGCGGGACCGTCTAATGCTGTAATCGACTTTTCCTTCAATGAGCTCGCTTCTAGCCCATCTAAACATGTCGCAGAGGCACCCAAGCCAGTTCGAGAACATAAGGCGGTTGAGAGCGATCCGACTACATCCTCCGAGGTTGAGATCCTCAAGTAGTTATACTCTTTTTTTTTGTGTGTGTCTTGTACTCAAAAGTTTTGATTAAATGAAGTGAATTTTTTTTTCATACCCTTAAGCACTTTCGTATCTCGAATGTAGTCTCCCACCAACGTTGATCCACTGCCTCAGGGGGTTCTGATAAAGCCCTTGATAAAGAACCTAAGGAAGAAAGTTCATCTTTTGAGGAAGAAGTTGAAGAAGATGGAGGATGACCTTCGAGCCTCACAAAAAAATGCTTCTGAGGTGACCAAAGAGGTCACTCACCTCCGAGGCTTGCATATGAAGGAAGCAGTGAGCTTCAGTATCTAGAAGGGCAGCTTAAAGAAGGAGGTTGCCGAACTCAAAAGAAATGCTAGCGATAAGTCCGGAGCACTGACAACAAAGATCAGCTCTCTTGAAGCCGACCTAAAGAATGCCAGGGAAAAGATCCATCTTTTAGAAGGGAGCTTGCAGTGGTCTACCGACAAGGCTCGATATGACTTGGATTGGTTGATAAAGTTTTTCCAGCTTTAAAAGCAGTTGTAAGATACTGAGGACTGGCATAATAGCTTTTGAGTGACCTGGGTGGAGAAGATGTCCAGGCTTAAAGGCGAGCTCAAGGTTGCCAGAGATGAGGCAGCTCATCTTCGAAAGTGACTGCATAATAATCGAGGAGCCAGCGCGAGTGGTGAGCCGGAGGAGATGGTCTCCTTGAAGAGGACTGTTGGTGAGCTTTCAGAGATGGTTGGGGTGGAGCAGGCCAAGGTTCAATGACTGAAGCTTCAGTTCATCTGTGAACATCAAGCTATCAAGGACGCAGAGGCCAAGTCTAAAATTTTAAGGAGACAATGGCGAGAGCTCGAGGATAAGTTTCAACTCGCCAACAGAATGTATGTACATGGTCTCTTCCAAAAGAATGAACTTAAGGAGGAGATCCTTAGGCTAAAGCTGGCCTTGGTGATGGCCGAAGCCAGTAGCCTGAAGTCTGAAGAATCTGGTTCGCCTTAAAGCTTCAGCCTCTTCCCACTCTTTTTTCTTTATTTCAGTGTAATCGGCCTCATTGGCCTATGCTTTGCTTGTAATGAACTTGTTTTTGTAATGGAATAATACATTTTTCGCTATTTTCATTTCATGTGAACCTAAGGCCTATTTGCGGCCTTACCTTCTTTACCTCATTTTTTTCTCTATCATTTTCTTATGAAATGCTTGTTGTGGATGCCAAGCTCATTGTGGACGTCGGGCTTGTTATGGACATCGAACTAGGACCTCTCTTGCAAATCAGGATAAGATTCTGTCTTTCATATTTGACATAGTTAGGTCATCATGAAAAAACATGTGTAAGGATTCTCCACCAAGCTTCTTCCTTCTCCACATCTTCGATCTACGAGGTTCTAACTTTCGCTCATGTTAGGATGAGGCTTTTCTTCTATTCTTAACATGGCTTACGGGGGTGCGTTAGGATCGTCGGTAGGGTCTCTCCCTCCATCCTGTCTTATATCGATGAGGTCATCGATTTTGCTCATGTTAGGATGAGGTTCTCCTCCTATTCCTAATGTGGCTCGTGGTGGTGCATTTTGGGCCATTGACAGGGCCTTTCCCCCCATCCCATCTTAAGTGGATGAGGTCTTCGACTTTGCTCACATTAGGATGAGGTTCTCCTCCTATTCCTAATGGATTGTAGGGGCATATTAGGACCGTTGTCAGGGCCTCTTCCCTCATCTCATCTAAAATGAATGAGATCTTCGACTTTGCTCACGTTAGGATGAGATTTTTTTCCTATTCCTAATGGACTGTAGGAGCATATTAGGGCCGTTGTCAGGGCCTCTCCCCTCATCTTGTTTAAAATGAATGAGACCTTCGACTTTGCTCACGTTAGAATGAGGTTCTCTCCCTATTTCTAATGGACTGTAGGGACACATTAGGATCATTGTCAGGGCCTCTCTCTCCTCATCTCATCTAAAATGAACGAGGCCTTCGACTTTGCTCACATTAAGATGAGGTTCTTCTCCTCTTTCTAATGGATTGTAGGGGCACATTAAGGCCATTGTCAGGGCCTCTTTCCTCATCTCATCTAAAATGAATGAGATCTTCAACTTTGCTCATGTTAGGATGAGGTTCTCCTCCTATTCCTAATGGACTGTAGGAGCACATTAGGGCTGTTGTCAGGACCTCTCCCCTCATCTCATCTAAAATAAACAAGGCCTTCAACTTTGCTCATGTTAGGATGAGGTTCTCCTCCTATTCCTAATGGGCTGTATTTATCATGAGATCAAGTTCAGAAGGTAATCCCCCTTTATCACCGGTATACAACAAAGATTAGGATGTTGAAGTAGAGAGATTTTATTATAATCAAATTATCAATAATACATTCGTAGATTTTTCAAATTTCATGATCGAGGTAGGTCTCCCCCCCGAGTTTCTTCAAATAGTATGTCTCGGGTCGGACGACCTCCGTGACCTCGTAGGGTCCTTCCCAATTTGGGGCAAGCTTCCCCTGGCTTTGACGCTAAGAGATGGTGGCTCGCCAAAGCACTAAGTCCTCCACTCTGAACATTTTACCTCTAACTTTGGAGTTATAGTATCGGACCATCCTTCGCCTGTAAGCTGCCATCCAAACTTGGGCTTCCTCTCTTTTTTCTTCTAGTAGGTTGAGGTTGGATCTGAGGTCCTGTGGGTTATGCTGTTCATTGAAAACCACTACCCGCATCGATGAAAGTTTAAGTTCGATCGGGATGACTATCTATGTTCCAAAACCTAAAGCGAATGGTGTTTCTCTAATCGATAGTCTTTGGATAGTGCGGTATATCCATAGAATATGATAGTTCATCCGCCCAGGCCCCTCTTGCTCTCTCAAGTCTTATCTTGATGTCTTGCAATAGGATTCGATTAGTCACTTCAACTTTCCCATTTGCCTATGGGTGAGCTACCGACGTGAAGCAATGAAAGATGTTTAGATCTTCATAGAACTCAGCAAACCTTATCCTAGCAAACTATCGTCCGTTATCTATTATGAGAGTTAGGATAGACCAAACCGACAGACAATTGATTTTCAGACAAAGTCCCATACCTTGATCTCAGTAATTTTTGCTAGCGGTCCGGCTTCGACCCATTTGGTAAAGTAGTCGATCACAACTAGAAGAAACTTTCATTATCTGAATGCCATTGAAAAAGGGCCAAGTATATCCATTCTCCACTTCGCAAATGGCCAAGGTGTGCTTAGTGAAGTAAGCTCGGAGGCTGGCTATCTTTATATATTTGTATTTCTCTGACAGCGGTCATATTCCTTGACATACTCTACAGAATTATAGTATAAGGTCGACCAATAGTACCCTTGCCGAAGTAGTCTTTGAGACAGGGATCTAGCTCCTACATGACTTTCATAAATTTTCTCGTGCACTTTCCATAATGCGAAGTCGACTTCTAAAAGTTGGAGATATCTTAATAGCGGTAGCAAATATGACCTTTTATACAACTTGCTCTCATACAAAATATATCGGAAGACTTGATTCCTAAGTTTTCGAGCTTCTTTTGGATCATGAGGAAGAACTTTCTTTTTGAGATAGGCAACTAACGGGTCAATCCAGCTTGGCTCGAGCTCCGTCTACATAACAAGCTGTGATTCCTCTTAGCTTGGATATTTTAGAGTTTCAAAAAATACTTCTTTGGATAGTTCGGCTGGGGCTAAAGTGGTCAATTTAGAGAGGAGGTCGGCTCTTATATTTTCTACACTCGAAATTTATTGAGTGCTAAAATTGTCGAAGGCCGGAGTCAAATTCTTTACCTTCTCAAGATATTTCATCATACTTTCCTCCCATGCTTCATAGTTGCCACTAACTTGGCCGACCACTAATTGAAAATTACTATAGACTTGAAGTCGATCTACTTTTAACTCTCTTATTATTTTTAATCTGACGATCAGTGCTTCATATTTGGCCCCATTATTAGTTGTAGGAAATTCGAAGCATAGTGCGTATTTGGCGATGACTCCCTCGGGGTTGACTAAGGCCAATTCCGTGCCTTCTCCAGTGGAGTTGGACGAACCATCCACATATAGGGCCAAAAAACTTTCGAAAAGGTTGGCACTCTCTTTGAGGAGGCTCGATTGCAACCATGAGATGTCGATCTCATCCTATTCAAGCTTGGCTTTATCTGGAATGGTACATTCTACTACAAAATCTATCAATATCTGAGCTTTGATCAATGGCTGGGTTCGATAATTAATGTCAAACTTCATGAGCTTGATTGCCCATTTCACGATTCTTTCGGAAGCATCCATTTGATGAAGGACTGCTTTTATTGGTTGATCCATGAGGACTGTTATGGTGTGCTCCTAAAAGTAAGGTCGAAGTCTTCTAGCAGCGATTAGAAAAAAGTAAGTCAATTTTTCTAACTTAGAGTACCTGATCTCTGCATCCCGTAGGACCCGGCTTATGTAGTAGACTGATCGCTGCATCTTCTCTTCCTCCTTGACCAAGATTGCTACCAAGGCCGTCGGAGAGGCTGTTAGATATAAGAATAATTCTTCTCTGGATTCAGGCTTAGCTAGTAGTAGGGATGAGGCGAGGTAATTTTTGAGCTCCTTAAATGCCCGTTGGTACTCCATCGTCCAGCGAGAGTTCTTTGGTTGCTTGAGAACTTGGAAGAAGAACATGCATCACTCGATCGATCTTGAGATGAAGTGATTTAGGGATGCCATTTTTTTAATCAGGAGCTGAACTTCTTTGATTATTTTTAGAGCAGTCATCTTCTGAATAGCTCGAATTTTCTCTAGATTTGCTTCGATCCCACATCTTGATACCATAAACCCTAGAAACTTGCTCGAGGTCACACCAAAGGCACACTTAGTCAGGTTTAGCTTTATTTTGTACTTTTTAAGCATACTGAAGGTTTCTTTGAGGTCGACGATGTAGTTTATTAAAGCTCAACTTTTGACGAGCATATCATCTACATACACCTCCATGTTGCGGTCGATCTACTTCTTGAAGATCTTGTTGACTAGGCATTGGTACGTTGCCCATGCATTCTTGAGTCCAAAAGGGATAACCTTGTAATAGTAAAGACCACAGTCCGTAACAAAAGCAATTTTTTTCTCATCCTCCGATGCCATCCGTATTTGATAATAGCCGAAAAAGGCAGCCATGAAGGTGAGAAACTCATGGCCCAAGGTTGCATCTACCAATTGATCAATCCTAGATAGAGGATAGTTGTCTTTTGGATAGGCTTTGTTTAGCATTTTGAAGTCTATACACATCCTCAACTTGTCGTTGGCCTTCTTGATCAGGACCATGTTAGAGATCCAAGTTGGATAGCTGATTTCTCGAATAAATCTAGCATTGAGAAGCTTGTCAACTTCTTCTGCTATTGCCTTTTGCCTTTCTGGTGCATGGCTTCGAACTCTTTCTTTCATTGGTCAATGCTTGGGATCAACGATCAATCAATGTTCCATAACCTCGGCATCAATCCCAGGCATATCCATCGAAACCCAGGCGAAGACGTCAGCATTCCTTTGTAAAAAGGCGATGAGCTGCTCCTGAACTTCATCTTCCAGATTAGAGCCAATCTGCACCGTATGCTCCACATTTTCATCATTCAAGAGGATGGTCACAAGATCTTCTATGGGCTCATCCTATTCTTCAGTAAGATCATCACGGACATCAAGCCCATCAACTAGGCAAGGGTCAAGTTGAGTGCCATATTGTAAGGCAATAGAATAGCAGTGCCGGGCTAATGCTTGATCGCCTCTGATTTTACCTATTCCGTTGCTTGTTGGAAATTTTATTTTTAGGTAACAGGTCAACACTATGGCTCATAGTGCATTTAGATCAGGTCGGCCGAGGATTGCATTATAAGTGGAGGAGGCTTTTACCACCAAAAAGTTGATCCACATCTTGGCCTACTTTGGATACTATCCTGCAGTCATGGCTAGAGTTATCATTTCCTCCACTGGCATAGCATCGCCAGTGAAGCTAACCAATGGAGAAATCATGGATTCTAGAAGATTATCGGGTATGGATATTTTAAAGAAAGCATCATAGTACAGAACGTTAACAAAACTTTCATTATCTACTAAAATGTGGTGTACATCATAATCAGCAACGTTCAAAAAGATTACAACCATGTCGTTGTACGGAAACTGGACTCCCTGAGCATCCTCGTCGGTGAAAATGATGGGCTCTTCAGTTCTTCATCTCTTTCCAGGCTCAATCGACCTGCTAGCCTCCTCTCATCGAAGACTTCTAGAGACGGTGTTAATGATCGATCGAGGGCCAATCTTCTTCTACTCCTTGCCCCTCGATGGTTCTGACGGTGGGGGTGCTCTCGACCGATCCTCTCATCCTTTCAATCAATGTTGCAAGAACCAACCAAGCCTACCATGCCTAATGAGCTCCTCGATCTCATCCTGGAGTTGGATGCACTCTTCTGTATCGTGATCATGATCACGATGCTAGAGGCAGAACTTGCTAGGATTGCATTTATTAGTGTGAGTGTGCATCCTTTCTAGTCTCAGTAGTTGATCCCTGATCTCCATCAGTACTTGAATTTTTGGAGCATTGAGAGGGGCGTAGTTATGAAATTTTCTGAAGGAAAAGCTTCATCACTCCCTTCTATCCGAGCTTCTTCACCTCTGGACCCGGATAGGGGTCCGAACCCGCTTATGCTCTGGAGGAGTCCAGGAGCATGGCCAAGCTCTGCTCGGTTTCTCTCCAATCGTGGGCATATTTGGTTCATCCGTCTGCCACTCTTGGGTGACTTCACTGTCCCTAGCCTTAAAGGCCTCTTCAGCTCGGGCATAACCTTCAACCCAAGCCAACATATCGATAAAATTCCTAGGATACTTCTTCTCCAAAGAGAATAGCAAATCATTTTTCTGAAGGCCATCCTTAAGTACGATCATTGCAACAGACTGGTCCAGGTTTCAGACCTCCAATGCAACAACATGAAATCGGGTGACATAAGTCTGGATAGATTTCTCCTCCTTCTGCTTAATATTCATCAGAAAATCCAAATCTTGATAGGAATGTCAGCTGCTAATGAAGTGAGCCACAAACTAGTGGCTCATTTGATTGAAGAAAAAGATAGTACCTGACTTAAGTGCCGAGTACCAATTCTTGATGACTCCCTTGAGGGTGGATGGGAAAGCCCGGCATAGAATGGCATATGGCGCACCATGGAGCAGCATTTTTATCCAAAAGGCCTTCAGATGGTCGATCGGATCGGTGGTCCCATCGTAACTCTCAAACTATGAGAGCTTGAAGTTCGATGGGATTGGTTCCTGCATAATCTTCTAAGAAAAAGGAGGGTCAGTGCAAATACCATTACTGTAAGAAGAGGAAGCATGACAGAGTTCTTTGATTCATTGACTCATTTTCTAGAGCCTTTGATCCAGAAGATCTTCACGATCATTGATCTCTAAGATTTTCTGATGGAACGGGGGCAAAACTTCCTTTGGGGTCGATTCATGGTCAGAGCAAGGGCTCTCCATCCTCTGTTTTCCCTTTTCGAAGGTCACCGACCGGCTAGCCCAAGTCGCCCATCCTTAGACTGGATAATGGAGCTTTGAAGAAGCCTGCTCTAGTTGAATTGGTACTAGAGCCTGTTGATGCATGGCCTGCACCGCCTTCATGAGCCCGCAAACCTGTTGGACCAGCAAGTTGAACTACTCCACATCCACCATGGTTGCAGGTGGAGATTGAGTTTTTGAAATTAAAGTGGGAGCGAATAGATCTGGATGAGATCTGGCTGCAGAGATCGTTGATCGTCGGGTCAAAGCTTTTCTAGGAGGTATCTTTTTTGAAAAGAACTCTAGAGAGGAAGAAGAGAGATCGTTGCTAAGCACTCCTTTAAGAACAAGGGATCCTCAGGAATAGAGTGCCCTCCTTCTAGCATCAATCCTGTTGGTGCAAAATCTGATTACTGTTGGAGAAGTAATGGAGTCGGAAGATGAGGTCACCGTCAGTGACCTACAAAATTAGTCTCATCTAGAGCCTGAGGTGGCAGCTCCGGCAAGACCCTCCAATGGTCAAGTTAGCTTTTTCAACCAATAGAAATAGAGTGCTTAGTCAAGAAAGTTGTAAAATTTTTGGGAGGAAGAAGAGAGCTTAGAGAAAATATATCTGAAGGGTCCCTTTTATAGATGAAACCTGTAACAAACTGATAGTGATAGCTGTAACTATCAGATAATGGGCTGCTCGGGACTACGTGGAGTTTGTTATGAAAGATAGTGTTTGTTGTTGTGAGATGCCAGTCTGTTTAAGATTTGATAGTCAATGTTTGGAGGGATGGGCATTGGTTGGTGATGATCTTTAAGCTGTATCAATTCTAGAGGAGTTTGGACTCCTCTAAGATTATTTGGATGTGGGTCGGTTCATGCCATGTATGAGATCGGACTTGTGTGGAGACCTTCCTGGATGACTGTGGAGAGTTCGACCGCTGGAGGAGTCCGAAAGGAGTTCGACTGCTGGAGGAGTTCGAGAGAAGTTCGACCGCTGAAGGAGTCTGGAAGAAGTTCGACTGCTGGAGGAAGAATTTTTGATCGAAGCTTTTCTGTGATTACTAGTTACATAAGGCTAAGCATCATACTGGACTTCGACGACAGCAGGGTTTATCCCTAACATGTACTAACGGCTAATTTTTTGCACTTTGTCAACACCTAGTTTTTAGCTCTAACGGCTATTCTAGCAACTTCTAAGCCTACTAAAAGCTAAAGAATTAATTAGAAAGTAAGAGAAAGAGAATAAAAGAGCGAAACACTTCATCCATTAAGTGTACATTGAATATCCTTAAAAAGAAAGAAAAGAGAGGTGTTTGAATGCAAAATTCAGAGGTATTTCAAGAGAGATCATCTTCATCCTTTGCACATCCTCTCAAGCTTCAAAAGATCAATCATTCAGCCTCTTCTTCATACTTTCAAAGAGTTCAATCTTTTTATTTTATTTTGTTCTAAAATTCTATATATTGTATCATATTTTATTTACAAGTTTTTTTGGAAGAAAAAAACTTGGGGTGAAGGCCTGTCCAAGCTTGGAATTGGATATTGTAAGTTTTGGTTGGTAAGCCCATAAAATCAACTGGATTAATTATGAGCCCGAAAAATAATCGATGTACGATTTTGGTTAGTGATCCTAAAAAACCAACTATATTTGTTTGTAAGCCCAAGTAAAACAAATGCACTATAATCAAGTTGATTATTATGGAATTCTCAAGAGGAGCTTGGAGAGTGGATATAGGTATAGCTTGCACCGAACCACTATAAATCTCTTTATATTTGTGTTATGCTTTTTGCTTTCTTGCTTTACTTACCTTGTATGCCTTTAATTCTTGATTATCATTGCTTTAATTCTTGCTTAGCCTCTTGTATATCTTAATTCTGCTACTGCTTGCAGTTTACACATCTCAAACATATAATTTAGAATAAATTGAAGCACATGCTTGTTTAGGGATTAATTTGATTGAAATTTTTAAAGAACCCAATTCATCCCCCTTCTCTTGGGTTGCTATGTTTTTGGGCAACACCGGCTCCTCCCTATGGATCTTGGCTGAGGTCCAAGAATGTTGCGTCAAGGAATTCAAATCCTAGATGGCCTTTAGGGAGGAGGTTGTTGACACCTCTGCTTCATGTACATCCAAGGCTTCGAGGATTGTAAGGCCCATTTGAAGTGCATAGTTTCGAAGCTGGATCTCCGACATCTTCACCTCGGTAACAGCGATGATGAAATTGGGGCATTCTCATCGAATGAGGATTAAGGCCTCATCCTTTTTGCTTTTGTACTTGGTGCTCCTCTCGTGGCACTTGCTAATTGCAAATAAGGATTAAATCAATAAAATTAACTTTTATGTACCTTGTGTCTGGATGTATCATGGTGTTGTGCGGGTGTCTGCTGGCTTATTCATGGTTATGTTGTCAATGCTAGGATTTGACCAAACTTCTAGCTTCAGACTATGTCCAAATACTATCTACTACCATTGTACCATTCGATGAAAGTTCCTACGGTCTCATCGATATGACTCTTAGCCTTATTTTGGTAGGTCTTCATTGATTAAGTTTTGGCCCCAATGTTTGTCATCAGATTCCTTTCGAGGCTCTTGCCCAAAGACATTGGTCTATGGGTGTTGATTTATGGAGGTTCTAACTTGGGTCAGGATATTTTTTAGGACTCAGCGCCATACTGATTAGTAATTTCAAAGGCATTAGCCACAGCCAAGATATCTCTGAAGGATTGGGAGCACTAGACTTGGATTGGAATAACTCTTGGTCGGCATTCTGCCAACCATTATTCGAAAGTCTCACCCTTAGCCAAGATATCTTTGATGGATTGGTCCACCAATCCAGTCATCGAGGTTCAAACTCTCATTCGAATATCCCAAAATTATCATCTGCATCAACCTGATCTTGCCATTAAAGGTCTCGGTCAGAGCTGAGATATCTCAGAAATATCAACCGTTGAAGGTTCACATTCCCAAGGGCATTCAATGCTTGATGTTTTCCGATAGTGATGGCCCATTGCAAAGGAGGTCTATCCCTCTAACTTCTAGGAGGCATAGTCTACTATACCTCTCATGTAGCGACACCTGTCACGTTACGAGAGAGTGTAGCAAGCAATGCCCAGGCCTAGAATCTCGATAAAAGGGACCTTTAGCGCTGAAAGCTGTCACCCATGCTTCTCTGCTATGTCACGATGGTGCCATTTGGTTCATCATCGTGAGATCATCAGCATTTTCCTCTGATTAGATGGATCTTTGCTACCTCTGAATGGTCAGAAGGTACCTTCACTTCTAAAGGACATCGCACTAAGAAACCCACTTTGGCATGGGAGGCATCAAAAAATGTTGTCATGTTGGCAATGAAGTTGGAGCAGCGGGAGAAAGAGGCTGCTCATGCTTTAGGCTTCCATGGAGAGGTCTCAGACCTCTCAGAGGGCAGGTTTGCCCCCTGGGTGCTCATAGCTTTGCAACCTTCTTTGGAGGTGCATCGTGAAGGCGGAGGTGGTCTTGGCTATGGTGAAGGTGCACCATCGATGCCGCCCACATGCAGTGTTCCATAGCTAGCCATTGAGGCTCCCTCGAGTGATCCCATAGAGCTCTACACTTGCATTGAGAGCTACTTCATTTCGATGTGGGACCCAGGCTTGTATTATTTTTCTTTAATTGTAATAGACTTCAACCGATAAATACTCAGTTTATAACATGTTTGCACAAACTCTATGAATGAAATGTTCCTTTGTTTGGTTAGTTCGATGATGGTGTCATATTGTCCTCTCTATTTCATCTTTGTCCAAGAAAAAAGTCCTGTTCGAAGTGAATCCAAAGCCATTTTGGGTGGGCCTCTACTCAACATGTCCATGGACAAGGTGCATCGAGTAGCCGCACGGGTCCCGAGAGGGTTAGCCCCTCTTCTTGTAGTCCTCAATTTTCACCTTGGACGTAGGCCTTAGTGGCCTTCCATAAGCCAATCCCAACAGGAATCCTCACTTTGTAATTTAACAAGGGATAGATTATGAGAAAAAGACTTTTATTAATATGGTCAGAATAGTTACACCTTACTGGTAATACATTTGGAGATTATTGAAATTCTACTTCTACTAGATCGAGGTTCTATCGACAATTTCCAATTTGTATACTCCAGGTCGCAAGGCTTCCATAACCTAATACAATCCTACCCAATTTGGGGCCAACTTACCCTGCTTTGTAGGTTTAGACATCTTAGCTTGCCTTAGAACGAGGTCTCTAGATTGGAAGACTTTGGATTTGACTTGGGCATTATAGTAATGGGCCACTTGTTGTTGATACGATGCTATTTAGATGTGAACCCTTTCCCTCGTCTCCTCGAGCAAATCCATGTTTGCCTAAAGTTGGTCGAGGGCATGCCAATCTCTACGAAAATGACTGCTTCGGCTCCAAAGACAAGGTTGAAGGGGGCTTCCCTGGTTGCTATTTGAGGGATCGTCCTGTACACCCACAAGATGTTGTAAAGCTTCTCCATCCAAAGCCCTTCATCTAGCCAAGTCTGGTCTTCAATCCTTGAAGGATTGTGTAGTTAGTCACCTTGGCCTCACCGTTGGATTGCAGGTGCGCTACTGAAGTGAGCCAGTGGCTAATATGGAGTTCTGAATAGCAGTCCTTGAACTTTTAGTTGTCAAACTAGTGTCTATTATTGATGACGATGGCCCGAGAAAGTCTGAATCAATAAATGATCGACTTCCAAACAAAGTCCTAAACCTTGACCTCGGTTATTTGGGCCAGAGGTTTGGCTTCGACCCATTTGGTGAAGTAGTCAATCGCCACAATCAGGAACTTTCTTTGTTCAATTATCGATGAGAATGGTCCGAGAATGTTGATTCCCCATATAGCGAATAGAGAAGGAGCCACAATAGATGTAAGTTCAATCACCAGCCTTCTTTGGATATTGGCATACCTCTAGCATTGCTCATACCGCTTGACGAGCTCGATGGCCTCCGTTTGCATGGTCGATCAGTAGTATTCTTATCTAAGGAGCTTATACACTAGCAATCTGTCCTCCAAGTAATTACTGCAAATACCTTCATGCACCTCCTGAAGAGTATAATTGGCCTTAGAGGGTTGCATATATCGGAGTAGCGGTAAAGAGAAAGATTTTTTATAGAGCCTCCCATCGAGGACTACATACCATGGTGCTTTTCATTTCATTGCACGAGCTTGGATGGAATTGATAGGTAGCTCCCCGTTGACCAAATAGTTGATAATTGGGTCCATCCAACTTGGCTTATACTAATCTGGAGCACCGTGGGTTCTTTAGTCTCTGTGTCTGCAGGCGTTCAATAAAAACCCACTTATTGTGATCGGCAGTGTCCAAGGTGGTGAGATGAAAAAGGACATTGGCTCGATCATTCCCTGATCTAGATATTTGTTGAACTTCCAATGTTTGGAAGGTTGCCAACATCTCCTTTACCCCTTGAAGGGATCTCACCAACATCGATCCTCGGGCCTCATACTTGGCTCAAATTTATCCAACAATGAGCTACGAATCAATGAAAACTTTGATGTCTTGTACCCCGAGCTCTTTAGCAAGATGGAGGCCGATGAATAGGACTTCATACTCGTCTTCATTATTGGAGGCTTTGAAGTTGAACCAGAGGGCATACTTTGTCACGACCCCTTTCGAGCTAGCAATGATGAGCTTGGCTCCACATCCTTGCCAATTTAAGGATCCATTAATGTGCAGGATCCATTGTGGAGGCTTCTCAGCGACCTCAGATCTCATTGGGGTCAATTCCCAGGCATCCTTAGAACTTATCAAAGATGACTCTTGGGTGTCCTTGGATCTTGTCGAGGACTGTTCCCTTGGAGCCTTAGTTCTTATTGAGGATTCTTCTTCATCGGGATGGTGCATTCCACGAGAAAGTTGGCCAGTACCTAGGCCTTTATTATAGGCCAAGATTGGAAGCTGATGTCAAACTCTTTGAGCTCTATGACCCACTTCGCCATCTGCCCTGAGGTGTCAGTTCTTCAGAGGATCACCTTCAAAGGCTGATTAGTTAGGACAACCACTGTGTAGGCTTGGAAGTAGGATCGAAGACACCGTGCAAAGTAACAAATGTGTAGACTAGCTTTTTGGCTTTAAAATACCTCATCTCTATGTCTCGAAGAAGTTTACTCGCATAATAAATTAGGTTTTGGTCTCCTGCATCCTGTCGGACTAAAACCAAACTAATCACATTAGGTGAAACAACCAAATATAGTAATAATTTCTCACCTCCTCGAGTTTGGACAAGAGCAGTGGGGATTTAAGATACCACTTGAGTTCCTCGAAGGCTGCTTGGCACTTGTCTATCCACTCGAAGTTCTATGCCTGCCTTATTGCTTTAAAAAAGTGAAGTTATTTCTCGACTGATCAAGAGATGAACTGGTTGAGGGTGGCAACTTGACCTAACAAGCTTTCAACCTTGCATTTGGTGGTCGGGTGCTTTAAGTCGATGAGTGTTTAGATCTTCTCTAGATTGGCCTCTATTCCTCGTTAGGTGACTACAAAATCATAGAATCTCTCAAATGCAATCTTGATGATGAATTTGTTGGGATTCAGCTTCATCTAGTAGCGCCTAGTTTGCCGAAGGCTTTCTCAAGGTTAGCAATGTGGTGATCGACTTGTAGACTCTTGACGAGTATATCATCAACATAGACCTACATATTGTGGCCTATCTAGCACTTGAATATCTTATTAATGAGATATTGGTATGTTGCACCTATATTCTTTAAATAGAAAGGCATCATTTTATAACAGTACAAACCTTTGTTGATTACAAATGCCATCTTCTCCTTGTCCTCGGATGCCATCCGAATCTAGTTGTATCCCCAAAAGGCATCCATAAAGCTCAACATCTGGTGACCCAAGGTGGCATCAATGACTTGGTCGATCCTCGAGAGTGGGAAGCTATTCTTTAGGCAAGTCTTGTTGTGGTCGGTGAAGTCGATGCAGATTCTTCACTTATCATTGGCTTTCCTGACCATGACGACATTGGAGACCTATTTTGGATATTGCACTTCTTAGATGAATCATGCCATCATCAGCTTGTCGACCTCCTCATCAATTGCCTACTGGCATTCTAAGGTGAAGCTCCTCTTCTTCTGACATGGATTCAACCAATATTCTGGACTCATATTTAGTTTATGAACAATAATCTTCTAAAGAGATAACTTAGCATGTCTGTCGCTACCGACCAAGTGAAAGATGTCCTCATTTGGCTTCAAATGGAAAGTCACCAGACTGATCCCTACACTCAGGTGTTCAGCTAGGAGCCAATCTAAATAGTCCTTCGTCGGGATCATTCCCCTAAAGGGGAGGGTGATGAGCTCCTTTGCTGGCTCTCCTTGGTGCTGGGATATCACTCCAACACTTTGCCCCGATGATCTTCGATCGGCAAAGCCTCCACTAATTTTTTGCCCTTGATAATAGTGAGGAAGCACTGCTGAGCAAGTGTCTGGTCTCCATGGGCCTTACCAATCCCTAATGAGTTAGGAATTTCATCATTAGGGATCGCTTGGAAAACATTGAGTCCTGGTCATCCTACGATTGCATTGTAGGCTGAAGGCACTTGGACAACAAGAAAATCAATTATTCAGTCCGCTGTCGTGGCTCCCTTCCAACAATCACTGGTTGGGTAATTTCTCCTTCTATTATAATAGAGTCTCCTAAGAATTTGGCTAAAGAAGTGCTCACTCACCTCAGTCGGTCTGATGGGAGTTTCATTTTTTGGAAAGTTGCCTATCCTCTATCCTTTCAGACTTCCAACTTGATCTTCTACCTCCTTGGCACCTTCGAGGCTCAAGATCATGTTGATGATCCTAGCTGTCGGCTGATTACTATTATCATTCTCGTCAGCTCATCACTGGGGCATCTCCTCAGGCTCTTGATCTTGCCACTCTTGGACATACTTCTCGAGATTGCTTCTCCAAATGAGATTGTTAATCTCGTCCTTTAGTTGGAGACATTCCTTGCTGTTGTGATCGTGGTCATGATGGAAATGATAGTACTTTCACTCATTGCACTGGATCGATGGAGTCTTCATCGATGATGGTTGGTAGAGGTACTCCTTGCCCTCAATCAACATAAGGATCTAAGGTTGAGGGATAGTTAGTGGGGCATAGCTATTGTAGTACCAAGGAGGACTCTTCTATCTTAGAGCTTTCATTGGTCTGGAGGATCCTACTTCTTCAGAGATTGGGTGTGCATCCTCCCGCATATGCTTCTTCTTATTGAGGGTCCGACCCTCCTCCTATTGATGCACCATCTAACCCTCTTTGACCTACATGTACTTGTGGGCCCAGGCTAAGTGGTCAGCATAGTCCCTTAGGTACTTTCTATCAAGGAAGAAAATGGGGCACTCATTATAAATGTCTCGTTTCAAAGCCAACATGATGATGGCTTCATCCAGACTGTGCACCTCCAGTGTGGCCATGTTGACGTGGGCCACATAGTCAAATAGGGATTCTCTCTTCCTAATAGAGGGAGAAGAGGCTGTCTGAAGTCCTCAGTTGGACTCGACTGCTGCCAAAGTGATCAACAAACTGATATCTAGGTTGCTTGAAAGAGGAGATGGACCCTGGCTGGAGTTTGGAATACCATGTCCTTGTCACCTTCTTTAAAGTGGTTGGAAAGACAAGGCAGAGAAGGGTGTTTGAGGTGCCCTAGAGTATCATGAGAGCCCTGTAGTCCTTCAGGTGATCTAGGGAATTGACGGAGCCATTGTATGGCTCCACTGTCAGCTTCTTAAACTGATTTAGAATTGGCTCCTGAAAATCAAGCGGGTGAAGGATGGCCGGGAATGGAAACCAAAGGCTTCTTCATTCCCTCCATCGCCCAGCCTATGCTTAATCTCACGAACCTTTTGCTCAAGATCTTCTTCTTGGTGGGATCTCTCAAACTAAGGGGAGTAGCCATTCATCAAATCACCACCAAAAGAGGTGGGAGATCACTAGTGCCATTCACAACAGACAGACCCATGGTGGGATGTGTTAGATGTGTGTCCTAAAAGCCAAATTGGCTAAATACTTATAATAAACTTCTAAGGATAATTTTATAATTTTGATTATAAATTAATAAAAGAATTATTTTCTATCATAGTGTGCATTTAAAGTATCTATGATATATCCTTTGAGTAAATGGTAATGACAATTCATATTTTTAAGAGTTGAAAATTTAAGACAAAAATTTTCATAATTAACTCATAAACTGCTCTCGACCGTAGGATCATCATGAGGATGGTGATCGATCTTGGTGTACGATCACTTTTTTAGGATAGATATGTCTTAAGTCTATGGTATGAAGACACTAGAGCGACAATACAGATACTTGTTAGTGAACAAGGGCACTAAGCGTGACCACCTTGAGCAGTCATAAGAAAGTCTACCTTCTCATCGATAACTGGCTCGATGCTGTAGTGGTGTGTCTGATTCTTTGACCTGAGGTGCATCAGCAGTTCACCTTGAGGATGTTATAGTTTGACTATATCATAACTCGATCTCCTAGCCATTTAAAATCCTGAGATTTATGTTGGCTATAGTATGTTCATTGTAGAAATTGGATTGCACCAATAGGGGATCTATCTACCTCGGTAGATGAGGAGTAGTCCTATGATAATCATGAGATTGAGTCCTTAAGCCCATGGCCATGGTAGAGTGAAGATGATAGAAAGAGTTTCTATTAGGATTTCACATCAAACTCGAATCAAATGATTAATTCATATGACGGATGTTGGGTTTGACGAGTTCACTTTAATCCTAATCCTATCGGGGCTCAAGATAGAAGAACCTAATCATGCAGGTAGCTACACCGAGAGGTTTGCTTTTGATTCAGATGGATTGCCATCATATATTGCTAGATATCACTAGTGGATTTTGAGAGTAATTAGAATGATTTTGATAATTAATCATTCTAATTGTTTGAAAAAGAAAAGTTCTGATCTATCGAAAGGTATTTCAATGATGTCGATGATAAAGATTGCGACATATCTCATTACTATATAGAACTGAATCTAACTGGATCACACAAATAAGAGTTTGGGTCTAGATATCATCAATTGAGCTAACCTAGTTCGATTGATTTGGATTAGATCCAATTAGGTTCAAGGTAATCATATTAGCACACGATTGAGCCTGGCTTTCTCCTTCTATAATCTTTCTGATTCATCACAATTGAGTCAAATTTGATTTGACTCATTCTTATATCTTGAATAAATTTATTTTCATCTGATTGGAATAAGTTCAGATTAGATAAATTATAGAAATTAAATCCATTCCTAGTACAATTGGACTAGGGTCAAAAGTTGACCCAATTAAGAGAATTAAGGATCACCTGATTAGATGCTACTAAAAAATTCTCTAGAAATCCTTTTGATCTAATTTTTGGATATGTGATAGGGCTTCATGCTATGTGTGTGCTAAATTTTGTAATTTATGGTGGTGGTTTGATTAGATTTTGATAGAGTTTGATTTAGATCAAACTTTTGAGGGAAGAGTCCTAGGTGCAATGGACTCTTCCTTATCAACTCATCATGCCACCTTCCAGATTGATTTTTGGCATCAAAAATAAATGTGATCTAGGATTTCACTTGGAGAATAAGTCCTAGAGTCCCAATGATCAAATAAGTATGTTATTTAGTCAAAGTGGGACTCTATATGGCATTAGTTTTTTAACCTTTCTCATGCCAAAGAGCTATGATCGCATGATTTTATTTTCCACATAGTGGTGCTATCGTCCACACCATATCCCATGCCCCCTCTATCCTCTATCTCCCTCTCTTATATAGGCCTAAAAAGTTAGGCATAAATTTGAGAAGAAGGTCCAAGTTTTTTGGTGCAAGATTCAAGATCTACACGATGATGTTCGTGCGATGGACGGGCTGCCTTCAGAAATAGTTTTGAAGGAACTATAGATCAGATTTAGATTTGATCTTTAGAGGAGAGATTCATGAGAAGAATATGTTCAGATCCTATTTGAGTAAATATCGATAGAAGCTAGGTGCGTGTGTGGCTCCTTTCAAAACCACAGGAACCAATAGGATCATCGCAGGATAATCAGATTATCCAATAAGATACTTTAAATTAAATCTAATTTAATTTAATTTTTAATTTTTAATATTAGATTAGTATGATTAGATTTGAGAAATCTTAGATTTGATCAGATCATAAAAATTTTTATAGAAAAATTCACCTTAGATCTAATCAAATCTGAACGATCTTGTGGCAAAAAATTTGATTTTTTCTTCAACTGGTATTAGAGCTACGTTAGCAGTTCTTCAGATCTTTTTTAGATCTAATTTAATTTTATTTATGATTTAATATTTAATAATTTTATATGTCACATCAAATATAATTAGATTTAAAATTAAAAAATTAAAAATTATATGATTTAGATCTATAATATATGAGATGCATGACTAGACTAGGAGTAGAATAGTTCTATGTATAGTCTAGTATGATCATGTTATTAATTTGATTAAATATGATTTTAGATATATTTTATTTTTATTTTTTAATATTATAATTATTATAGCTAGATATAAAAAATTAAAAATATAGTTTTTAATTTTTAATTTTTTCATATGAGATATGAAAGATGCATACTTAAACTAGTTATAGAATAGTTCTATAAAATATCTAGAATAGTTTTATTTTTGATGTGATCAAATTTAAAATTTTATTTTTTAGATTTAATATATGATATTTCATATCTGAAAGCATGCATAGCTTATTGAGTTATGATACATGAAATGTATGCAAGACATGTATAGGTTAGATCTATTGTATATGTGATATATGATTTAGATCTAGCTAGTTTTGTTTTAGAAAATATTTTTGATTAAGGCATTTTCCTTGGCCGTCCAGTCATAAGAATAAAGTAGGATTTAAAGGCCCTCTCCTCCCATTCAATGGAATGTTGTTATGATGTGTAGAGGTGCTATGCGTTCGTCCTTAATTAGAAATCAAAATTTATTTTCTACAAAATTCTAGATCCTGAAATCCTAAAATTTTGTTATCTATTTTATTCATGAATCCAAAACTTAATTAAGAATTAAGATTATGAAATTAATTAGATCTAAAAATTATGAATTTTCAAATCAAAGACATCTTCATAAAATTGGGATCGAACTTGGGTAGCTCAATTAGATCTAGCGATTGATCAAATCAAATCAAGAGTTGGTTAGATAGCATCAAAGAAAGCTTAGAATTGACTAACCTAATAAGATTAAGTCTGGGTCAAGATTGAATCACATTGAGAGTGACTCAATCAAGTAAAGACCTAATTTGGCTCAGCGGTTCGAGCCTGGATTGTAGGCTAACTCAATTGGTTCTGATTCGATAATTTGGTGTTTAAGGTAAGTCTAGTAGATAAGATCGATTGGTTTTTAATTAGAAGCTACTCAATCTAAATGCATTCTTATTGAGTTAATGGCATATCTTTATTAGATATGTGTGCCCTAGAAATCAGATTGGTTGATACTTGTAACACACTTCTAAGGGCAAAATTATAATTTTGACTATAAATAATAAAATGTGTTATTTTCTATCACAGTATATATTTGAAAGTGTCTGTGATACATTCCTTCAGTTAATGGTAATGATAGTTCATATTTTCAAGAGTTAAAAATTTAAGACATGAATTTTCATTATTA
>QRFJ01002332.1:0-47915 GCA_006176705.1 Cocos nucifera | reverse complement strand
AAAGAACAAGAAATGGCAGGTGACCAAAAATGGCAGGTAATGTCTTACAAATAAGACAACCTTTTCTGACTTGGACAACCTCCTGTCAGACCATATGAAGGCCTCTGTTTGAGCACAAACTCCTTTGGCTCAGACAGGACAACTTATTTATGATAGCAAAAGAAGAACGTTAGGTTCAATCGAGTGCTAGCACGATTTTCTTGAACCTAATTGAATCTCATTCAGATCAATTGAACTAGATCAGTTCAATTGATGATCACCAGATTCAAACCCTTGTTTGTGTGACCCAGTTAGGTTCAGTTCTGTATGGTAATGGGATATGTCATGATCTCTATCATCGACATCATCGAAACTCCTTTCGATGGATCAGAACTCTTCTGATTCGAACAGCTAGAATGATCGATCATCTAAATCATTCTAATTGCTCCCAAAATCCACCAGTGACACCTAGCAGTATATGGTGGCAACCCATCAGAGCTGAATGCGAACCTCTTGGTGCAGCTACCTGTGTGATTCAGTTCTTCTATCTTGAGCCCCGATCAGATTAGGGTTAAGGTGAACTCGTCAAACCCTAGTCTCTGTCATATGATGTAATCATTCGATTCGAGTCCAATGTGAAAATCTAAATAGAAACTCTTTCTATTATTTCACTCTACCATGGCCATGGATTTCTGGACTTGATTCTCATGATCATCATAGGGCTACTCCTCTACCACCGAGGTAGATAGATTCCATCTTGATGCAATCCAGTTCCTACAATGAACATGTCATAGCCAACATACACCTCAGGGTTCCATATGGCTAGGAGACCGAGTAATGGTGTAGTCAAACTATAACACCCTCAAGGTGAACTGCCGATGCATCTCAGGTCAAAGAACCAGACACACTACTGCAGCATCGAGTCAGTCATTGACGAGAAGGTAGACTCCCTAATGACTACTCGAGGTGGTCACGCTCAGTGCCCTCGTTCTCTAACGAGTACCTGTACTCTCGCTCCGGTGTCTCCACACCGTAGACTCAAGACTCATCTACTAAAGAGAAGCGATTGTACACCAACCTTCCGGATCAATCACCATCCTCGTGATGATCCTATGGTCAGGAGCAATTTATGAGTTAATAATGATTATTCATGTCTTAAATTTTCAACTCTTGAAAATATGAATTATCATTACCATTAACTCAAAGGATGTATCACAGACACTAAATACACATATGTGATAGAAAATAACCCATTTATTGATTTTAGTCAAAATTATAATTTTGCCCCTAGAAGTGTATTACAAGTGTCAGCCAATTCTGGCTTCTAGGGCACATATATCTAACAATCTCCCACTTGTCCTAAAGCCAATTGGCTACAAGTCTAAGTCCCATCTTCTCAAGGTGGGCTTCGATCTTCTGCTGGCCCAACGGCTTTGTAAGTGGGTCTGCCACATTATCTGCGGAGTTGACTCTCTTGACCTCGACGTAACCCTTTTTGAGGTAATCGTGGATGGGGTGGTATCACCGTTTGCTTGGAACTCTTCCAGCACAAACAGTCTGCCAGATGTCGACTTTCGATCATCTATATCAGACATGAAATCTGAGTCTGTGTATCCCTGGACTTGGAGTTCTCCGTTACCAAAGACCAGCATCATATCCTTAGTTCTTCTCAAGTACTTAAGGATACATTTCACAGAAGTCCAGTGTTCTTCACCTGGATTTGACTGATATCTGCTTGTGACACTCACAGCATGGGCTATATCAGGTCGTGTACATAGCATGGCATACATGAGGCTCCCTATTGCAGAAGCATAAGGGATCTTGCTCATGCGTTCTATTTCCTCAGGTGTGCTGGGGCACATCTTCTTGGAAAGATGAATACCATGTCTGAAGGGTATTAATCCCCTCTTAGAGTTTTCCATACTAAACCTCTTTAGTACTTTCTCTATGTACATCTTCTGTGAAAGTCCTAGCATCCTATTCGGTCTATCCCTATAGACCTTAATTCCTAGAATAAAGGATGCTTCACCTAGGTCTTTCATGGAGAATTCCTTGGACAACCACATCTTGACTGATGTCAACATGGGAATATCATTCCCAATAAGGAGGATGTCATCCACGTACAATACGAGGAAGACAACAGCGCTCCCACTGACCCTTTTGAAAACACATGGTTCCTCTTCATTTTTGATGAAACCAAACTTTTTGATCACATCATTGAAACGAGTGTTCCAGCTCCGAGATGCTTGCTTAAGTCCATATATGGACCTTTGCAGCTTGCAAACCTTGTGATCAGTATCACTGGATGTGAAACCTAGCGGCTGTTCCATATAGATATCTTCCTCAAGATATCCATTTAGGAATGCCGTTTTCACGTCCATTTGCCATATTTCATAATCGAAATAGGCTGCAACAGCAAGCAATGTGCGGATGGATTTTAGCATAGCTACTGGGGAAAAGGTATCCTGATAGTCTATGCCTTCGCGTTGACTATAACCTTTTGCCACCAATCTAGCCTTGAATGTCTCCACATTCCCATCTGCACCAATCTTTCTCTTGAAGATCCATTTACATCCAATAGGTACTATACCTTCTGGTGGATCTACCAAGGTCCAGACTTGGTTTGAGTGCATCGAGTCAATTTCTGACTGCATTGCCTCTAGCCATTTCTCGGAGTCGATATCTGATATCGCCTCGTTGTAGGTTTTGGGATCATCACCATGAGCACCATTACCTACGAGGAACATTTCCTCTACATCCTCTGAAACAATACCTAAGTATCTTTCAGGGGGATGGAAAACTCTTTTCCGATCTACGAGGTGGAGGAGGTAGTGTTCTTATTGGCTCAACCTGATTTGGTTCCACTTGGTCCTTAGCTCGTTCTGCTTGTGAGACTTTCTCATCAAGCTTGATCTGCTTTCCAATGCCGCTATCTTGAATAAACTATTTTTCAAGAAAGATGGCATGTCGACTCACAATCACATTGTGGTCTTCTGGAATGTAGAAATAGTATCCTAATGACTCTTTAGGATATCCTATGAATCGAGCTCTGAAAGGACCTAAACTCTAACTTGTCCGCTTGTTGTCTTTTGACATGAGCCGGACAACCCCAAATTCTGAGATGACTCAGACTTGGTTTCTTACCGTGCCATATCTCATACGGTGTGGTAGGAACGGTTTTAGAGGGAACCCTATTCAGTAGATAGATTGAAGTTAACAATGAGTGTCCCCAAAGAAAATCAGGGAGGTCTGTGAAGCTCATCATGGATCGAACCATATCTAATAGAGTCCGATTTCTCCATTCTGAAACCCCGTTGAGTTGAGGTGTTCCTGGTGGAGTCCATTGAGAGACTATGCCATTATCCTTGAGATAGTCTAGGAATTCTCTGGCTAAGGTATTCACCTCCTCGATCTGATCGAAGAACCTTAATGGGTTTTCCTGTTTGTTTTTCTACTTCATGTCTGAATTCTTTGAACTTTTCAAAAGGCTTCAGACTTGTGTCTCATAAGATACACATACCCATACCTAGACAGATCATCGGTAAAGGTAATGAAGTAGACAAAATTGCCTCTAGCCGGCACATCAAATGGGCCGCACACATCAGTATGTACTAGGGCAAGGAGATCTGTGGCCCTCTCCCCATGTCCAACAAAAGGGAGTTTAGTCATTTTGCCTTGAAGACAGGATTCACAAGTTGGATATGACTCGGAAGTCAATGGACTCAATAGCCCATTTTTCTCCAATTTGTTGATCCTATCTTCTGCTATATGACCTAATCTCAGGTGCCATAGATATCTGTCGTTTGGACTATCCCTAGGTCGTTTGGCATTCACGTTTTGCTCGATAGTTAGAACAGGTACATCAATATGTAGCTGATAAAGACCATTAATAAGGAAACCATTTGCAATTTTATTTCTTTCATAAAGAATGTTACAATGGTCCTTAAAGAAGGTGATCACATAACCTTCTTGTGCTAAGCATGAAACAGAAATCAAATTCCTGCTAGCTGCAGGCACAAAATAACAGTCTTTCAAAACTAAGTCTAAACCAGATGGTAATCGAAGAGGGTATGTTCCCACGGCTACTGCAGCAACTCTTGCTCCATTACCAACGCGTAGGATCATGTCTCCATCCCTCAGCCTCCTGCTATCCTCAAGACCCTGCATAGAAGTGCACAGATGAGCACTAGAACCAGAGTCAAGCACCCAACTGGATGCAGAAGAAACCGTAAGGTTAGACTCAATAACGAGCATACCTCCAGAAGGACCTTCCTTCTTGTTCTTCAGGGTGGCCAGGTAAGTAGGGCAGTTCCGCTTCCAATGGCCGTCGCTGTTGCAATGGAAACACTTTCCTTTGCCATCGGCCTTTTTCTTCGATTCTGCCTTCTTCTTCTTTGATCCTTCCACCTTTTGCTTTTTCACAGACTTCTTTTTCTTTCCATAAGACTTTCTTTTGGAAGAAGTCCGTTCCATAGCAAGAACTGAGCCTTTAGAACCTTTCATAGAAAGCTCAGCGGTAACCAGCATATTCATTAACTTCGGCCAAGGAATTCTTGAAGTTTATGCATGTGGTAATTCATGATGAATTGCCCATATGCATCAGTCAAGGATTGCAGAATGAATATCGTTCTGCAGGTCCAAGTCCAACTTCACACCGAGCTTCTCAAGCTCTTCCATGTCCTTGATCATTGTCAGACAGTGATCTTGGACTGACTGCCCATCACGCATCTTAGCCTTAAAAAGTCATTTCGTGACTTGATATTTGGCTGCGCGACTCTGTTCACCAAACATCTCCTGCAGGTGAGCCAACATTTGGCGAGCAGTCCCGATATCCTCATGTTGGCGCTGGAGCTCATCAGACATCGAGCCCAACATGTAATATCTGGCCTTATTATCTTCGTCAATCCATTTTTCCAGAGACGCTCTCTGTTCAACAGATGGACGGGCTGGTAATGTGGGAGGGTCCTGGTCCAAAACATGGGTTAACTTCTCGAAACCCAAAATAATTTTGTAGTTCCTGAGCCAATCTTTATAATTGGGTCCGGTCAGTCTATGTGTGTCCAGGATACGTGCCAATGGGTTGGACGCAGACATATTTCCTGTAGAGAGTCAAAGATTCTAGTTAGATACTGTAATTTTGACTTGACCAATTTATTTAGGGAATTTTATTTTTAAACAAATTAGCTCCCACTATTTTCTCGGATCCCTACACTCCCTCTGTAGAGATGCGAAAAATCTCCATGATTAATGATTTCTAGTGGGTGGTGCGGTCTCACCAACTGACTCATCACCTCACCTAACAGTTATTGGTGATGGGTTAGCCAATGAGTGAACAACTCTTGTTCAATGATTCTCTAATCATGGTGCACCCAAACTTGGTCTCTAATTCATGAATCTCACCGTATCCGGAAATATTGATCCACTCCTTAGTTAAGTCAGACCCACCATTTGCATAGACTGGGTTCCTAATTGAGTCTCTCACCGTATCCGAAATATTGAGCCAACTCATCCTCCAGCCCATAGCATCCAATGCCTAATAGACATGGTTGCATCTTCCCGGTGCAACTGAGCCACTGTATCCAGCCGAGAACAATCAACCCCGGGAAGGGCCCGCACATCTACAATGGTGGAAGACCTCAGACTTAATCTTTTCTTAGGGAGAATTGATTCAGGTCTCATTAAACTAGACTTGGCTTAGTCATAACAATTATGACTAACCTAGTGGCATGGGTTAGCTCGGATTATTGACCACCTCAGATCAGAACTGTGTCAACAGATATGGCCAGGTAAGTGAGACCGGTGGAAGGAATATGCCATTAACTCGTACAAGAACGCATTCAGGTCGAGTAGCTTCCAATTAAAAACCAGTCGGTCGTCTGTGCCAAACTTACCTTAGACACCAAATTGTTGAGTCCAGAACCAATTGGGTTAGCCTACAATCCAGACTCTAACCTCTGAGCCTAATTAGGTCTTGCTTGATCGTGACTCGATCTTGACCCAGACTTAATCCTATTAGGCTGGTCAATTTAAGCATTGTTGATCCCATCTAACCAACTCTTGATTCGGTTTGATCAACCGCTTAGACCTAATTGAGCTACCCAAGCCCGAACCCAGTATTATGAATATGTCTTAGATCTGAAATTCTCAATTTTAGACCTAATTAATATTCCATAAACTTAATTCTTAATTAAGTAGGGTTCATAAACAAAATATGCACAATAAATCCTAGGGTTTCAGGATCTAGGGTTTTGCAGAAAGTAAGTTTTGGGTTTCTGATTAAGGACGAACACGCAGCACCCCTACACATCATAAGAACACCCCATCGAATGGGAAGAGAGGGCCTTTAAACCCTTCTTCGTTCTTATGACCGGACGGCCAAGAGGAACGCCTTAATCAGGAACATTCAATACTACAAAACAATATCAGATCTATATCATATATCTCATATATAAAGTAGATCTAATCATGGCATATTTTGCATACATCTCATGTATCAAATCATGCATATTTTTCAGATCTAAATTATCTCATAATAATCTAAAAAATTAGATTTAAATTGATCTAATCAAAATAAATTCTAATCTAGACAATTATGTAGAACTATTCTACAACTAGTCTAGACATGCATCAATCATATCTCATATGATATTCAAAAATTAAATAATTTTTATTTGCTATTTTTTAGATGTTATTATAACACTTATAATATCAAAAAATAGTAAATAAAAAGATCTAAAATATGATTTAATCAGATTAAATCAAAAATATGCAAGACTATTCTATAGAACTATTCTATTCTAGAACTAGTCATGCATATCTTCTAATCTTAGATCCAAATTATTTAATTTTAATTTTTTCTGATTTCAGATCTGATCACATCTCATGTGACATCTAAAATCAATTATTTTCTAATTAAAATAAATTTAAAATTAGATCTAAATAATTTAGAACCATGGCTCTGATACCAGTTGAAGGGAAATCCTGATTTCCCGGTCCAGGTTCGTTCAGATCTGATCAGATCAAGAGATATATTTCAAAAATTTTTCTCTTGATCCCAATCAGATCTTGATATATTTTAGATCTAATTCTTATTATTTTAATAAAATAAAATTAAAAGATAAATTAAATCAAATTTAATTTACCTGATCTGGGTAATCCTATTACCCTGTTGATGATCCTGTTTGCAGCGGAAGGTTCTGGATCTTAGCCACGCAAGCGCCTGGCCTCTACCGGTATCCACTCGGGTTGGATCTGGAGATCCTCTTCTTCTCTATCACACCTCCAAAAATCAGATCTGGATCTGATCTGGAGGATCTTCAAAACTCTTTTGAAGATGAGCAGTCGTCCTTTGCAGCAGCGCAGCCTTCTTATTTTTGATCGCCTTTCTTTGATCTGAATCGCACCAACCAAGGTCCAAAACTCCTTTTGGACGTGGAGAGCAAGGGGAGAAGAGACTATGGCATGGAGAAGGAGGGGAGAGGCAGCCTTGGGGCATGGAGAAACTATGATCTCATCATATCTCTATCTCATACAATCTGAGTTGGATACAGGGTCTTATTTATAGACTAGCTGTGATCCAACTCCTCTTCTTCCCAACCAATCACAACCCTTTGTGAAATCAGATCTAAATCTGATTGGTGGGAATAGAGTCCCCTGGATTCCTCCTTAGAGGGCGCCTAAGACCAGTCAAAGTTGGTTCTTAGAAGAACTCTAATTGGAATCCAAAAAGGAGATGGAGTCCTTGTCCAACAAGGACTCCTAGGCGCCTCCAACTTGGGCACACGCCTAGGGTGGCGTGCGCCCTTCTCCTTGCCAGGTTCTGGCAGGGGGACAGGCCCCCACCAGCTCTCCAATAGGTGCATGACATGTGGTCAAAAGTCAAAGTGTCAATGGTCAACGTTTGACCAGTCAAAGGTAGACTTTTGACCAAAGTCAAAGAACAAGAAATGGCAGGTGACCAAAAATGGCAGGTAGTGTCTTACAAATAAGACAACCTTTTCTGACTTGGACAACCTCCTATCAGACCATATGAAGGCCTCTGTTTGAGCACAAACTCCTTTGGCTCAGACAGGACAACTTATTTATGATAGCAAAAGAAGAACGTTAGGTTCAATCGAGTGCTAGCACGATTTCCTTGAACCTAATTGAATCTCATTCAGATCAATTGAACTAGATCAGTTCAATTGATGATCACCAGATTCAAACCCTTGTTTGTGTGACCCAGTTAGGTTCAGTTCTGTATGGTAATGGGATATGTCATGATCTCTATCATCGACATCATCGAAACTCCTTTCGATGGATCAGAACTCTTCTGATTCGAACAGCTAGAATGATCGATCATCTAAATCATTCTAATTGCTCCCAAAATCCACCAGTGACACCTAGCAGTATATGGTGGCAACCCATCAGAGCTGAATGCGAACCTCTTGGTGCAGCTACCTGTGTGATTCAGTTCTTCTATCTTGAGCCCCGATCAGATTAGGGTTAAGGTGAACTCGTCAAACCCTAGTCTCTGTCATATGATGTAATCATTCGATTCGAGTCCAATGTGAAAATCTAAATAGAAACTCTTTCTATTATTTCACTCTACCATGGCCATGGATTTCTGGACTTGATTCTCATGATCATCATAGGGCTACTCCTCTACCACCGAGGTAGATAGATTCCATCTTGATGCAATCCAGTTCCTACAATGAACATGTCATAGCCAACATACACCTCAGGGTTCCATATGGCTAGGAGACCGAGTAATGGTGTAGTCAAACTATAACACCCTCAAGGTGAACTGCCGATGCATCTCAGGTCAAAGAACCAGACACACTACTGCAGCATCGAGTCAGTCATTGACGAGAAGGTAGACTCCCTAATGACTACTCGAGGTGGTCACGCTCAGTGCCCTCGTTCTCTAACGAGTACCTGTACTCTCGCTCCGGTGTCTCCACACCGTAGACTCAAGACTCATCTACTAAAGAGAAGCGATTGTACACCAACCTTCCAGATCAATCACCATCCTCATGATGATCCTATGGTCAGGAGCAATTTATGAGTTAATAATGATTATTCATGTCTTAAATTTTCAACTCTTGAAAATATGAATTATCATTACCATTAACTCAAAGGATGTATCACAGACACTAAATACACATATGTGATAGAAAATAACCCATTTATTGCTTTTAGTCAAAATTATAATTTTGCCCCTAGAAGTGTATTACAAGTGTCAGCCAATTCTGGCTTCTAGGGCACATATATCTAACAGGATTTTTGTCTTTAATAGAAGAAAGGAAGCATTACCAAGTAAGTGTCTGGTCTCCATGGGCCTCACCAAACCCCCAACGAGTCAGAAACTTCATCACTAGATAATACATAAGGACAATCACTCAGAAAGTGTTAAGTCATGATCATTCTAGGATAGCATTGTAGGTTGAAGGCACTTGGACGACAAGAAAAATCAACTGCTTGGTCCACTGTCATGGATCCATTTCGATGGTCACTGGTAGGGTAAACTTCCCTTCTACTACCATAGAGTCTCTCGAGAATCCGACTAAGAGAGTACTCATTCATCTTAGTCGGTCCAGTGGGAGTTTCATTTTTTAGAAAGCATAAACAAATAAGATGTCTGTAGAGCTTTCATTATCTACAAGAATTTTTTTACATCAAAATTCGCTACCATCATTGAAATGACAATAGTGTCATCACGAGGAGTTTGAACTTTCTGGACATTATCATCATAAAAAGAAATCAAGTGGCCCATCCTCTACCTCTTTGGACTTTCGACTTGATCCTTTGGCCTCCTACCATATCCAAGGCCCAAGATCATATTGATGACCCCAACTATCAATCGATTATTGGTGTCGCCCTTGTCGTGCTAATGCCGTGATGCCTCCTCGGCCTCTCATTCTCATTGCTCCTGAACATATTTTTCGAGGTAGCCTCTTCGAATGAGAGCCTTAAACTCATCCTTCAGTTGGAGACATTCCTTGATGTTGTAGCCATGGTCACAAAGGAAGCAGTACTTCTATTTATTCTATTAGGTCAATGGAGTCTTCATCCGTGGTGGTCGATGAAGGTACTCCTTACCCTTGATCTCTATAAGGATCTGAGCTCGAGAGGCAATCAACGGTGCATAACTTTTGTAGCACTGAGGGAGACTCTTCTACCTTAGAGATTTGATCGATCGAGAGGATCCCGCTTCTTTGGGAATCGAGCATGCATCCTCTAGCACACGCTTCTTCTTGCTGAGGGCCCGATCCTCCTATCAACATGCCATCTAACCCTCTTTGGGTATGTACTTATAGGCTCTGCCTAAGAGATCAATGATAAGTACCATAAATTCATCAATAAAAATATTAATTTATTAATTTATTTATATTAATTTTTATGAATTATTAATCAATTTATATTTAATTTTTGAGAAATTCATATTTTTATTAATTAAAAAATTAATTAAAAAATAATAAAAAATAAAAAATAAAATTTTATTATCAATGAAAAGAGCTCATTTTTTTTATCACAATGAAATAAATTTCAAGTAAAACGAAGCTAAAATGAAAAAGATATAAATTTTTAAAAAAATAAAATAAATAAAAATTAAATAAAAAAAGAAAATGGCTCGGTCGGCTCCGCAAGCCAAGCCAAGCCATCAAAGCCGACTCAGTCACTGAAGCCATCAGCCAATCCATGATCCAAGCATAGACTATCAGCTCAGCAGCAACCGATAAATCATAGAGCGACACATGGCGAACCTAGACCCTTAAAGAGTCTACAGAAATTTATCGTGGCTCATAGGGTATTTTGGTCTTTTCACTCAGTGACAAGAGTGCTGATTGGCTGCAGTGTGCAGTGCGGTCGATCCACACGGTCTATGGGAATAGTAATTGTGCGATCAAACAGCTATGGTTGCTTGCGGTCAAGATCGGACGGTCAGGGTTTATTCCAACTCTGATTTGGTTTCTGATTTCACCCAGATCGCCATCGGATGGTAGTGCTCGATCTAGGAGATGATCCGACGGTCTAGAATGCTCTTAATGATGATTAGGACTCTTGAAGCATGATTTGTGGCCAGATTTTCTCCATCAACCCATGATCGGACAGTCAGAATTTAATCCAACCTGATATGGGCTGATACGCATCCGATTTTGATGATTTTTGGATCGTTGGATTCCTATTGAATGGCTAGATTTCACCAAAATTACCAGAGTCATATCAGAGCTATTTTGATTCAAATTTTATTTAAACTTTCTTATATTTTGATGATTATAAAGGCTATTAGTCCCACATTGCCTTCAGAAATAAATATCCAACCCTCCTAACTCTATAAAAAGGACCCTAAGCCTCTAGAAATAGACATCTCCGATCAAGGTGAAGCTTTGGTATAGGGTGAAGCTAGGCTATGGGATAAAGGCTGCTTCAAAGCAATGGATGCTGAGAAGAAGAGTCGGGCTTCTACACCATCTTTCCACCCATACCGATCCAAGATCAGAGATCAGGCTATTTTATTTTATTTTTTTTTCTTTTTAAATTCCATATATTTAAATTCTAAAATTTTAATTAATGAAAATTTTATTTTATATTTTAATTTCTTGCTCTTTATTTTTTGTTATAATTTTTATACTTTAATTATTGCTTTTATTTTATTGCAAGTAGATGCTAAGATCTAACTAGTAGATCTTAGTACCAAGTTTAAATTTCTGCACCTTTTAATTTTTGCTTTTAATTTTCTGACTTTACTTTTGTTTCCAAAAACTCAAATCCTTTTTTTTTTCTTTTCAAAAATCAAAGATTTTAAATCTAAAAACACTACCTTCCCTGTGGATTCGACCCAACTCACTGCTATCTTGAATTTTTAATTATTTTAAGAAGTCGGATTAAATTGATAAACATGATGTCTTAACGATAACATCGCATTCCTATCAAGTTTTTGACGCCATTGTTGGAGATTATTTTTTATTTTTAATTTTAATTTCTTTTATTTATTAAAAATAATTTCGATAAATGCACCATATTTTTGGCACCGTTATCGGAGAAGGCACGGATATTAAATTTTTGATCTCTTTGATTTTTCTAGAAATAAATTATAAATAAAATTTTTATTTTCTTATAAATATTGCTTGCTAATTTTTTTATTATTTTATAGAAAAAAAGATTAAAGAACAAAAAGAACCAGGAGTTTTGCTTAGTGAGATCAATCCTAAACCTAGTCCTTTTTATTTATTTATTTATTTTATTTAAAAATTAAATTTTAAAAAAAATATATCCACTTAAATCTAATTAAAAATCTCATGATAAGATTAGAAATCCTAACTATTTAGAGCATGCATCATATTAGTTTTATTTTTATTTTTATTTTTATTTTTTTTGATGATTGCTGGAGGCAAGGTAAGCCTTTCAGAATTCAATTAGTTACATGCATCTAGTTTAAATTGCATAGAACCCTTTGATTGAAAATTTTTTATGCATATTCGTATTAAACCAAATTAAGGGCACAACCCAATTAAACAAGATAAGGTGGAGATTTGATCACCCTTCCTTAGCTCACAAACAACCAACCAGCATCCTGCATTGACCTAAGCCTTTAATTTTAAAATCAATTAGACATCAACCCTAGGAACTTGAGCTCAATAGAACAAAGAACCCTAAGAGTTGAACCAGGTTAGGGTTAGTCAATTTGACTGATGTCTAGAAAAGTGGTTCGGGGATAACTAGGCCCGAAGAAAGATGATTTTCAATTGGTTCCGTTCGCTTACCTGGTCAAGCATAATTAGTATCTAAGGCAAGCAATGGGAGGACTCCCACCGACCTTACACTTACCTGGCTAGTTGATTGGCTAATCCTACACTTGGAGGGCTTAAAGATGACCTTGGCAGTTAGGAGCTATCTAGATCTAGGATAACTCTTAGTCAGGAATGATTGACCAACTTGATTGCTAACCAATATCAAATCTAATTAAACCTAATTCTTCTCTTTCTTCTTAGTTCTAGGACTCCTTAGGACCTCTTCTTTAGAACTCTTCTTTCTTTCTTCTCCTTACTCCTCTAAAAATAAAATAAAATAAAAATTAAATTAAACTAACTAAAAAATATTTAAAATGATAATTTAATTTAATTAATTAATAAAATAATTAATTTTTAATATAATAAAATAATAAATAATATAAAAAAAAAATATAAAAAAAAAATTTGAACAATACGTTAGGGTTGCACTAATACATATACGGTAGGAAATTACTTTATCTAATCTAGTTGAATCCAACCATAATAATCAAATAGGTAATCTGAATCTAATAGTCTAAAAATTAGATAAAGTTGACCTTCTTGCTCAGAAAATAAATCAACTCCTAATCCTAGGTTAACAATCTCCTGCATAATTCACATCATCTTCTAATTATCAGAAGATTTGTTCAATCTGTGCTAGCCCAACCCATCATGTGAGTGAATGTCCTATGACTGCATAGTTTCCATCTTTTATCCAAGAACAAGTCCAAGCTGCTAAAGACTACTCCAAGCCAGTTAATGATCCATTTTTAAATTCATATAACTCTGGCTGGAGAAACCATCCTAATTTTTCTTGGAAATCATAATAGACTCAGGCTCAAACCCAAACTCCATCAGTGCAAAATTATCAGAATAGACTTCAATACCAAAACTATACTTATAACAGAGGCCAACTTAGTAAGCCTTTCCAGCCACCACATCATAATCAGCCCTCATATCTACCTCCTCAATAGACCAATCTAGCTGATGATAAATTCAATCAACTTCAACAATTAATTCTAACTCAACAACAATCAATCATCAGGCTAGAAGCTCAAATAGGATAATTAGTTGAGTCTAACATAAGGAGAGAACTAGATCAACTATCGAGCCTATCAATTTCAAACAATCCACCTAATGTCCACCAACCATCTGGACCAAATTATCAATTTAAAGTCTCACTTAAGAATCCCCAATTTGAGAATACCAAAGTAATTTCTAAACTTAAAAGTTATAGGATTCTTATGGACCCATACCAAGATCAGGTGAGAGAGGCTAGTACTGATGCTAGCCAAAATAAAAGTTTAGAGGAATTGGTTAGTACTGAGACTAACCATATAGAAGAACCCAAACCAAGAATCAGTACTGATGCTAGTTTCAGTTTAAATGAGATAGAAATAAGGAAAAAGAGAATAGATGATTTATCCGAGACTTATAAACCTAATGTCCTATTTTCTTCAACCGTAGAAGCTGGTTCTTCTTACAAAAATCAAGAGGCATGTAATGAAATATCAATGGAGTTGTTTAAGCAAGACCATAATAATTTACCTCCAAAATTAAAACCGCCTTTAGTCACCATTCCAGCACCCATTGAATCAAACTTGACTCCTAATACAAAAACTCCATTCATGAGCATTTTAGAAAAACAAATAAGAGAAATTCTTAATAAACATGGGTCTGAGAATGGAATCATAAATTATATCCCTAAAATTAACAATGATTATATCAATAATGAGATTATAAATCAACTTTCTGAGATTGGCAATCCAAAACCATTGAAATTTGTCAATCCAATATTTAACACAGGATGGTAAGCTGCATTATGTCTGGCTGAAGACGGTAAACTTAGCGCTTGTTGGGAGGCAACCTAATATTTAGTTTTTATCTAATTTATCTTTTTAGTTTATTTTCTTTTTAGGATAATTTGAATAAGTTGGAGAGAGAGCTCAAATTTTCAAAGGCATGTGCTGGACCAAAAATATACTAAGTTAGGTGTATTCTTCTATGTTCTTTATTACATCCTTTATTTTTCTTCTCCATTAAGGACAATGTCGATTAAGTTGGGGGAGAGAAAAATAAATTTTTTTAAAATTTTAAGTCCTCAAAAAAGTTAGTATTTAGTATTTAGACAGCTGATTATGCTTAAGAATCAAATTAAACTAAGCATTTTTTGAAAGAAAATTGATGCACAGATCAGAGAATCTGTGAGATATTGAGGAATCAAGTATTAAGAAAATTCAATAAAAAGTTAAGTCTAGAACATAAAAAGTTTTGCCTTAGAGCATTTCTAATTATTTCTACTAGCATCAAAGAAAAGTCTACTTTTTAAAGGCTTGTGTAGAGTAACTATACGTTTCTTCATATAAAAAATTTATTTTAATAAAATAGTTTCCAAGTACTTCTCACTAAGTAACTGGGCCTCCTTGCCTAAGCAAGCATTGAGTTTCGCATCAAAAGGTGGAAAGGGCAAAGAAGCTCGTTGTAAAGCTAGTCTTAACTTGTAGCCTATTTGATTCGAGCTAGTAAGCCCAAGGGGTATTCTATACCTAGTGCCCTAAAGCCAACTGGTTTGGGAGTCATTAGCCCAAGACTCGCTACATGAATCAAATAGAAAGCTTAAGGGGTTAAGACACTCAATAGTGATATAACGTTAAAAAAATAAAATAAAATAAAATAAAAAAATATTAGTTTTCCACCAGGTAATCGGGTCCCATTGCCTAAGTAAGCAATGATATTCACATCAAAAAGTGGGCAATATGAAAATAAAAATCAATAAATGAAGGGTGGAAGTAGCAATATACTTTCCTATACGAAAGTTTAGACAAATCAGAGATAAACGTGGGATAATTTAGAAAAAGTTCTAAAAAATTTAATGTTCTTTACTTAATTTTTCTATTGATAAGTATTAATACCCTAATGATATGTCTCATTTAAGCTCTACTGAATATCAATGGCCATTTTGAAAACTGCTTAGGTAAAATTTGAAACTCTAAAGTTAAAAGGTATTTAAAACTAAATTCTTTCTTTACTCGAGGATGAGCAAAGCTTAAGTTGGAGGGTGTGATAAGTACCATAAATTCACCAATAAAAGTATTAATTTATTAATTAATTTATATTAATTTTTAAAAATTATTAATCAATTTATATATAATTTTTAAGAAATTTATATTTTTATTAATTAAAAAATTAATTAAAAAAATAAATAATAAATAATAAAATTTTATTATCAATGGAAAGAACTTATTTTTTTGATCATAATGAAATAAATTTTAAGTAAAACGAAGCTAAAACGGAAAAGATATGAATTTTTAAAGAAATAAAATAAATAAAAATTAAATAAAAAAAGAAAATGGCTCAGCCGGCTTCGTAAGCCAAGCCAAGCCATCAAAGCCGACTCAGCCATTGAAGCCATCAGCCGATCTACGATCCAGGCATAGACCGTCAGCTCAGCAGCAACCGACAAATCATAGAGCGACACGTGGCGGACCTACACCCTTAAAGGGTCTACAAAAATTTATCGTGGCTCATAGGGTATTTTGGTCTTCTCACTCAGTAACAAGAGTGCTGATTGGCTGTGGTGTATGGTGCGGCCGGTCCATGTGGTCCATAGGAATAGTAATTGCATGATCAGACGGCTGCGGTTGCTTGCGATCAAGATCGGACGGTCAGGGTTTATTCCAACTCTGATTTGGTTTTTGATTTCACTCGGATCGCCATCGGATGGCAGCGCTCAATCCAGGAGATGATCCGATGGTCTAGAACACTCTCAGCAATAATCAGGACTCCCGACGCATGATTTGCGACCAGATTTTCTCCATCAATGCGCGATCGGACGATCAGAATTTAATCCAACCTGATCTAGACTGATACGCATCCGATTTTGATGATTTTTGGACCGTTGGATTCCTATTGAATGGCTAGATTTCACTAAAATTACCAGAGTCATATCAACGCTATTTTGATTCAAATTTTATTCAAATTTTCTTATATTTTGATGATTACAAAGGCTATTAGTCCCACATTGCCTTCAGAAATAAATATCCAACCCTCCTAGCTCTATAAAAGGGATCCTAAGCCTCTAGAAATAGACATCTCCGATCAAGGTGAAGCTTTAGTATAAGGTGAAGCTAGGCTATGGGATAAAGACTGCTTCAAGGCAATGGGTGCTGAGAAGAAGAGCCGGGCTTCTACATCATCTTTCCATCCATGCTAATCCAAGATCAGAGATCAGGCTATTTTATTTTATTTTCTTTTCTTTTTAAATTCCATGTATTTAAATTCTAAAATTTTAATTAATGAAAATTTTATTTTATATTTTAATTTCTTACTTTTAAATTTTTATTATAATTTTTGTACTTTAATTATTGCTTTTATTTTATTGCAAGTAGATGCTAAGATCTAACTAGTAGATCTTAGTACCAAGTTTAAATTTCTGCACCTTTTAATTTTTGCTTTTAATTTTTCGACTTCACTTTTGATTCCAAAAACTCAAATCCTTTTCTTTTTTTTCAAAAATCAAAGATTTCAAATCTAAAAATACTACCTTCCCTATGGATTCGATCTGACTCACTGCTATCTATGAATTTTTAATTATTTTAACAAGTCGGATTAAACTAATAAACACGGTGTCTTAACGACAACATCGCATTCCTATCAATCAACATAGTCTCTCGGATACTACTTGTCGAGAGAGAAAATGAGGCGCTCATTGCGGAGGCCTGAGTTCAAAGCCAACATGGTGACAACTTCATCCAGGCTACGTACCTCTAGTGTGGCCATGTTAAAGCAAGCCACATAATCGTGTAGGGATTCTCTCTCTTCTTGGTGAAGAGAGAAGAGGCTGTCCAAAGTTCTTGACTAGACTCGGTTGTTGCCAAAGTGAGCAATGAACTAGCTTCCGAGTTGCTTGAAAGAGGAGATGGACCCTAGCTGGAGCCCTGAGTACCATGTCCACATCGCCTGCTTCAAAGTGGCTGGAAAGGTGAGGCAGAGGAGAGTGTCTGAGGCACTCTAAAGCATCATAAAAGCCCTATAGCCCTCCATATGATCTAGGGGATTGGTGGAGCCATATGATGGAGCCATCGATCATATGGCTCCACCACTGGCATCTTCAACTGATTTGAAATTGACTCCTAAAGAATCGAGCAGGTAAAGGTTGGCCATGAACTAAAGCCAAGGGCTTCTTCGTTCCCTCCGTCGTTGATCTAGATCTTACATAGCTTGTTCTTAATCTTGTGGACTTTCTGCTCGTGGCTTCTTCCCGACAGGATCTCTCGGGCTAGGTGGAGTGGCCATTCATCGAGTCACCACTGGAGGAGGTTGAAGATCTTCGATGCCGTTAGCTATGGATGGATCTATGGTGGAATGGTGATCGCTGGCCAGCTGAGGCCGACTAGCATGTCTCACGCATTGGATTTTTCAAGTCCAGAGATTGGCCGGGATGATGCCATCAGAGAAGTAGGCTGAGGGGTTGCCACTTCTCCATGACATGCTATAGGTACTAGACGGCATTGATCAGGACCTAGACCTGGCAGATCAGGTCATCAAATTATTGGGGGTCTACCACCATAAGTGACTACATTTGCTCTGTGAGTTTGTCAGAGGTAGATGCCTAGATGGCTCTGCCTTGACTCCTCTGGGTTGATTGTCGGTGGGAGGTGTTGCCCAGAGGTAGCAATCCAAGAGGGGGATGAATTGGGTTATTATAAAATTTTAACCAAATTTAAGATCTAAATAAGTATATGATTTAATTTTAACCTAAATGGTATGATTAAGATGTGTATAATATGAGCAGCAGTAGATTCAAGATGTGCAAATGTTATGCAAGAATTTAAAGACTAATTCAAGCAAATAATAAAGCAAGTAGAGTAAGTATCAAAAGCACAATATAAATACACAAAGTTTTATAGTAGTTTAGTGAAACCCACACCTACGTCCATTCCTCAACCTTGCCTTGAAAATTTTACTATAATCTCTTTGATTACAGTGTGTTTGTTTTCCAAGCTCATAAATAAATCTAGTTGATTTTCTAGAATCACCAACCAAAATTTTACACCGATAGTTTTTCGGACTCACTATCAACTCAATTGATTTTATGGGCTCACCCCAATCAAAACCTACAAAGTCCAATTCTAGACTTGGACGAGCCTTTATCACAAGTTTCTTTCCTCCAAAGAAACTTGTAAAGCAAACAAAAATACAAGTAGAGAATTTTAGCATAAAAATAAAAATAGAATTTTAAACTTTTTAAGTATAAAGAAGAGGTTGAATGATTGGTTCTTTTGAAGCTTAAACATTCTTCTTGGAGGCTTGAGAGGATGCTTAAGAAGTTATAGAAGATATCTCTTGAATGCCCTCTGAAATCACTATATAATCTCTTTTTTTCTCTCTCTTTTTGATGTACAATAGAATCTCTTTTATTTAAAAATGATTTCTCTCTTAATCTTCCTTAATCTTTCTTTTCAATTAATTTTCTAGCCTTAAATATCCTTGAAGATGGCTGGAGAGATAGTTCTAGCCATTGGAAGTCTTGAAATAGCCATTGGAATGGAGAAATAATCATTTGAGAAATGTAGAAACTAGCCATTATGCCTGTCTCGATGTTGGGGTCGACTCCAAGTTTCCTCAAGTCAACTTGGATGACCAAAGAGTTGACTCGACCTCAGGCTCTAAAAATCTTATGTTCTATATTTTCTTAAGAGAGCCAACTTGCTTATTGCCAGAGTCAGCTCAGCCATTGGGATCGGCTCCTAATCCTACTGGGGTCGACTCCAATCGGACAAATGCTGAAATTATAGTTCTCTATTTTTTTTGAGAGAATTAGCTTCTGCTAGGCTTGAGTCGACTCGGACTTATGCTAGATGTCTCTAACATGCCGGGATCAACTCCAATTCACCTGAAACTTGAAATAACCCATTTTAAGCCTTATTTCAGTGAAGGGGTTGGCTCCTTTTACTTTGGGATCAACTCTACTAAGTCTAAACTTGATTTTTTTTTCTTTTGAATTTTTTGACTTAGTGAATCTTGAGAAAATCTTTTCTATAAGATATTTCTTCAATTTCAACACCTGAAAAGATCTACATACAATCTTGAAACACATAATTAGTATCATTTGTACTTAATATTTTAGAATCATCAAAATCAATCTTAGGATCAATATTCTCCTTTTGATGATGATAAAACTTTGACCATATGCACAATAAAAATAAATAATATATTTCAATACATTTTTCCAAAATATATCATGAAGTATATATTAAATAAATGAATAAGCACTTTATGAATATTCTTAATTAATCTTTTGGTTTATTGCACATAATTAGTCCATTGCATAATTTCATATACTCATATCAAAATAATATTTCAATTCAAATTAATGAGTATTAAGTTTTCATTTTAAGCATCAATTTATTGAGTTCTTAAGGATTAATTCTTTAAGCATATACTCAACATTCATCTTCCTCCTTTTGATAGCCTCACAAAGCTCATAAAAAGGATCAAGAAAAATCATCAAAATTAATAAAATGTAAGAATGTATCGAATGAGAGATACCAATTTAGAAAATTAATTCAAATGAATCATCTTTCCTTTGAAAACATGCTTAAAATATTTTTCTTTTTAAAAATTAGCTTGAATTCAAATATTAAAGACTCTCTTCCTTTTTGAATAAATATAACTCATTAATCAGATTTTTCAAATATACATTTTTAAGCTTTAAAAGGAATAGAGCTTTTCAAAGATTTGATCAATAAAATCAAACATAATATTTAATTCAATATTCAGTCTTTCCTTTTCTTAAGATATTTTAGTCAATTAAGTTTCGAAAAGATATGTATCATAAATGTATCGAACAAATCAAAAATAGTATCAAAGCAAATGATAGTCATATTTTTAAATTTATTATCTTGAGTAAAAATTACTTCAATATAAATAATTCATAAGAATTTTGCAATGCGCATCAGAAAGTTAGTATCATATTCGAATTTTCAAATGAGTTTTAAAATTAAGTTTAGAAATTTATTTCTTGAAGTAAGAACGTATTTAAAATTCAATTTCAACTTAGATCAATCAAATCATGTAAATCATTAAAAGCACATGAAGGCTCCAATTAAGAAAATTAGAAAGTACTGGATTAAGAATTTAAGATCAAAATTAAATATCATTTAACACAAATCAAATCAAGCTTACAATCAATTCAAGATGATATGCAACAAACACCACTCCCCCTATTTTTGAGATTTAATATCAAAAAATTTATTTAAAAATTTTCTTCCCTTATTTTTCATAATTAAAGCTAGATAATTCACTTTTCAACTTTTCTCTCCCTTTTTCTTTCAAATTAAGTATTTTTATCATGAATTTAATTGGTACCAAATTTAACCTTTAAATTTAGATAATTTAACTTTCAAATTCAAATTTTCAAATTTAAGAACATTTTCACTTAAATAATTATATCTTTTTTAATATTTTCTTCTCCTTTCTTTTGCAAATAAAATTATTTTAAAATTAAGCAAAATTTAAGAGTGTAAGCATCATTTGAGTAAACTAAGTATCAAATTAAACATTCAATTAATTCAAATATCAAACATACATAGCATTTACTCAAGAAGACACTAAATTATTAAGAATTTACTTTTCATTAAATTTAAAGGGATGTTTACATAAGATGTTTACAAACATCTAAAAGTCCAAAAAATATACCATGAACATCTATCAAAAAGAGTATTGCTAGAGTAAGCTAAAGCTCTATAGATTATGTTTTAGCATCCTAAGGAATAGATCTTGTTGGGGATAAATTCATGCCTAACGAAGTTCGGCTAAGATTTTGATTAAATCAATTCCATCTGATTGCGATTATAGAAACTGAACCTCAACCGGTCGGAATATTCAAACTCTGAATCATTCTAGAATGGCCAACCTCCGACACTATAGCTAGAGAATCTGATTGATTGGGAAGATCGATTTTGGATTCGACAAGATGTCGTGGATTCCTTCTTTAGGCAAGCTTGAATAGTCAATACCATCCTAGAGAATCGATCAAGTCCCCAACACCTATGCATCTCATTCGATCGATCTCCCTCCAACGATCGAACTCCTCTAGCAGCCAAACTCTTTTCGAACTCCAACAGACGAACTCCTTCTGGATTCTCCCAACAGGTGAGCTCCTCTAGCAACCAAACTCCTTCTGAACTTCAACAGGTGAACTCCTTCCGAATTTCCCCAACAGACGAACTCCTCTAGCAGCCAAACTTCTTCCAAACTCCAACAGGTGAACTCCTTCCAAATTTCTTCAATAGTCAAATTTCTCTAGCAACCGAACTCCTTTCGGACTCCTCCAACAGGCGAACTCCTTCTGGACTCCTCCAACAGACAAACTCCTTCCGAATTCTCCCCAATAGTTGGGTTCTTTCATCAAGCAAATTCTTCCTTGGATTTCTCCTCTAGAAGAGCTACACGCAGATCTCTCCAGCAGATCTACTTCCTGATTCTAGAAGAGTCTCCTCTCCTACACAAATCTAGCCTCGAATATGGTATGAACCGACCCACAGCTGAGCTACCTTAGAGGAGTCCGAACTTCTTTAGAATTGATATAGCTCAAAGGTCATCACCAATCAATGCCTACTCCTCTGAACTTTGACTATCAAATGTCAAATAGATTGGCACCTTGTGACAACAGACATTATCCTCCATAACAAACTCCATATGGCCACGAGCGGCCTACTATCTGATAGTTACGGCTATCACTATCAGTTTGTTACCGACTCCATCTATAAAAGAGACCCTCCAGATACGTTTTCTCTAAGCTCTCTTTTTTTTCTCAATACTTTGCAACTTTTTCGATTGAGTACTCCATTTCTATTGGTTGAAAAAGCTAACTTGATCGTCGGAGGGTCTTACCGGAGCCACCACCCCAGGCTCTGGATGAGACCTATTTTTTAGGTCACCAACGGTGATCTCTTCTTCTCCGACTCTAGTGCTTCTCCAACGATGACCAGATTTTGCACCAACAGGATTGATGCTAAAGAAAGAGCCTGAACCTCTGACCTTGTGGTTCCACACCTACCAAACAGAGGAAGAATCCTCTATTCCTAAGGTTTTCTTGTTCTTAAAGGAGTGCTCAGCAACGATCTCTCTTCTTCTTCTCTAGAGTTCTTTTCAAAAAAAATGCCTCCCAAGAAAGCTTCAACCCGATGGTCAATGACCTCTACTATCAGATCCCATCCAAATCTGTCCACTTCCACTTTAGCTCTGACAACTCAAGCTCCACCTACAGTCATGGGGGATGCGGAGCAGCTCAACCTGCTAGTCCAGTAGGTTTGCGGTCTCACGAAGGTGGTGTAGGCCATGCAGTGGCAGACTCTAGCGTCAATTCAATCAGAGCAAGATTCTCCAGAGCCCCATGATCTGATCTAGGGATGGCCGACTTGGGCTAGCCGATCGGTGATCTCTGAAAAGGAAAAATAGAGAGCCAAGAGCCCCTGCTCTAATCATGACTCTACTCCAGAGGAAACTTTGCCCCCGTTCAACCAAAAGACCTTAGAAATCCATGATCGAGAGGATCTGAATTAAAAACTACAAAAGATGAACCGATGGATTGAGAAACTCCACCATGCTCCCCCCTCTCATGATAGTGATATCTATACCGATCCTCCTTTCTCTCAGTGCATCATGTGGAAACCGATCCTAAAAAACTTCAAGCTCCCTTAATTTAAGAGCTACGATGGGACCTTCAATCTGGTTGATCATTTAGAGGCCTTTCGAACGATGATGCTACTCAATGGCGCACCAGATGCCATTCTCTGCCGAGCCTTTCCATCCATCCTAAAGGGAGCCATCAAAAACTGGTACTCAGCCCTCAAGTCGAATACCATATTCTCTTTTGACCAGATGAACAATCAGTTTGTCGCTCATTTTGTTAGTAGCCGACATCCCAGATGGGGCTCGAAATTTCTCATCAACATCAAGCAACAGAAGGAAGAATCCATCCGAGCTTTTGTTAATTGATTCAATGCCACTATGCTAGAGCTCCAAAACCTAGACCAATCTGTTGTGATGGCCATGCTAAAAGACGACCTTCAAAAAAATAATCTACTATTCTTCCTGGAGAAGAAGTATCCCAGGAATTTTACTGATATGCTAGCTCGGGCTGAAGGATATGCCCGAGCGGAAGAGGCCTTCAAGGCCAAGGATAATGAAGCCATTGGAGAGTGGAGAATCAGTGAGCCAGACAGACCCACTAAGGAAGGAAAGTCGAGTAAAGATCGACTGCACTCCCAAACTCCCCCTGAGCGCAAGCGAGCCCGAACTCCTCCCCGAGCTTGAAAGCTGGGAAGCCCCGACAGAAGGATGTAGTGGGGTTCCCCTCTTCGAAGGTTCCATAATTATGCCCCCCTCAATACTCCAAAAATGCAAGTACTGATGGAGATTAAGGAGTAGCTGTCGAGGCCCGAAAGGATGCACTCCCATCCTAACAGATGCAACCCAAACAAGTTCTGTCTCTATCATTATGACCATAATAATGATACTAAAAAATATATTCAGCTCTAAGATGAGATCGAGGAGCTCATCAGGTGAGGCGGACTCGACCAATTCCTATGGTGTCGGCTTGAAGGGTAGAAAGATCAGCCAAGGCATTACCGCAACCAAAACCGCAAAGGAAGGAGTAGTAGACGGATCGGCCACCCCTTGGCATCATCAACACCATCTCTAGGGGACTTCAGCGAGGGAAGGCTAGTGGGTCAACCAAGTTTGGGAAGAGACAGAGAACTGAAGAGCCCATTGAAGGGAAATCCTGATTTCCCGATCCAGATTCGTCCAGATCTGATTAGATCAAGAGATATATTTCAAAAATTTTCTCTTGATCTCAATCAGATCTTGATATGTTTCAGATCTGATTCTTATTATTTTAATAAATAAAATAAAACAAGATAAATTAAATCAAATTCAATTTACCTGATTTGGGTAATCCTATTACCCTGTAGATGATCCTGATTGCAGCGGAAGGTTCTAGATCTTAGCCACGCAAGCGCCTGGCCTCTATCGGTATCCACTCAGGTTGGATCTGGAGATCCTCTTCTTCTCTATCACACCTCCAAAAATCAGATCTGGATCTGATCTGGAGGATCTTCAAAACTCTTTTGAAGATCTGCAGTCGTCCTTTTGCAGCAGCGCAGCCTTCTTGCTTTTGATCGCCTTTCCTTGATCTGAATCGCACCAACTAAATCCAAAACACTTTTGGACGTGGAGAGCAAGGGGAGAAGAGACTATGGCATGGAGAAGGAGGGGAGAGGCAGCCTTGGGGCGTGTCTAACAGCATTCACTTTTTTTTTTTTAGGGTTGGGCGCAGGGTCTTATTTATAGACCTCTTGTGATCCAACTCCTCTTCCTCTCAACCAATCACAACCCTTTGTGAAATCAGATCTAAATCTGATTGGTTGGAATAGAGACCCCTGGATTCCTCCTTAGAGGGCGCCTAAGACCAGTCAAACTGGATTCTTAGTAGAACTCTGATTGGAATCCAAAAGGGAGGTGGAGTCCTTGTCCAACAAGGACTCCTAGGCGCCTCCTACTTGGGCTCACGCCACCCTTGGCGTGCGCCCTTCTCCTTGCCAGGTTCTGGCAGGGGGACAAGGCCCCCACCAGCTCTCCAATAGGTGCATGACATGTGGTCAAAAGTCAAAGGGTCAATGGTCAACGTTTGACCAGTCAAAGGTAGACTTTTGACCAAAGTCAAAGAACAAGAAATGGCAGGTGACCAAAAATGGCAGGTAATGTCTTACAAATAAGACAACCTTTTCTGACTTGGACAACCTCCAGTCAGACCATATGAAGGCCTCTGATTGAGCACAAACTCCTTTGGCTCAGTCAGGACAACTTATTTATGATAGTAAAAGAAGAACGTTAGGTTCAATCGAGTGCTAGCACGATTTCCTTGAACCTAATTGAATCTCATTCAGATCAATTGAACTAGATCAGTTCAATTGATGATCACCAGATTCAAACCCTTGTTTGTGTGACCCAGTTAGGTTCAGTTCTGTATGGTAATGGGATATGTCATGATCTCTATCATCGACATCATCGAAACTCCTTTCGATGGATCAGAACTCTTCTGATTCGAACAGCTAGAATGATCGATCATCTAAATCATTCTAATTGCTCCCAAAATCCACCAGTGACACCTAGCAGTATATGGTGGCAACCCATCAGAGCTGAATGTGAACCTCTTGGTGCAGCTACCTATGTGATTCAAGTTCTTCTATCTTGAGCCCCGATCAGATTAGGGTTAAGGTGAACTCGTCAAACCCTAGTCTCTGTCATATGATGTAATCATTCGATTCGAGTCCAATGTGAAAATCTAAATAGAAACTCTTTCTATTATTTCACTCTACCATGGCCATGGGCTTCTGGACTTGATTCTCATGATCATCATAGGGCTACTCCTCTACCACCGAGGTAGATAGATTCCATCTTGATGCAATCCAGTTCCTACAATGAACATGCTATAGCCAACATACACCTCAGGGTTCCATATGGCTAGGAGACCGAGTAATGGTGTAGTCAAACTATAACACCCTCAAGGTGAACTGCCGATGCATCCTCAGGTCAAAGAACCAGACACACTACTGCAGCATCGAGTCAGTCATTGACGAGAAGGTAGACTTCCTAATGACTACTCGAGGTGGTCACGCTCAGTGCCCTCGTTCTCTAACGAGTACCTGTACTCTCGCTCCGGTGTCTCCACACCGTAGACTCAAGACTCATCTACTAAAGAGAAGCGATTGTACACCAACCTTCCGGATCAATCACCATCCTCGTGATGATCCTATGGTCGGGAGCATTTTATGAGTTAATAATGATTATTCATGTCTTAAATTTTCAACTCTTGAAAATATGAATTATCATTACCATTAACTCAAAGGATGTATCACAGACACTAAATACACATATGTGATAGAAAATAACCCATTTTATTAATTTATAGTCAAAATTATAATTTTGCCCCTAGAAGTGTATTACAAGTGTCAGCCAATTCTGGCTTCTAGGGCACATATATCTAACAATCTCCCACTTGTCCTAAAGCCAATTGGCTACAAGTCTAAGTCCCATCTTCTCAAGGTGGGCTTCGATCTTCTGCTGGCCCAACGGCTTTGTAAGTGGGTCTGCCACATTATCTACGGAGTTGACTCTCTTGACCTCAACGTAACCTTTCTCGAGGTAATCGCGGATGAGGTGGTATCGCCGCTCAATGTGCTTGGATTTCTGATGAGACCTCGGCTCCTTAGCAAGGGCTATGGCGCCATTGTTGTCGCAGTATAGAGGAATGGCATCTGATGGCATTACTCCAATTTCTGCAGCAAACTTCTTGTACCAGAATGCTTCCTTCATAGCCTTCTGATGCAGCGATATATTCTGCTTCCATGGTGGAATCTGCTATCACTGTTTGCTTGGAACTCTTCCAGCTGACAGCACCACCATTGCACACAAACAGACTTTCCAGATGTCGACTTTCGATCATCTATATCGGACATGAAATCCGAGTCTGTGTATCCCTGGACTTGGAGTTCTCCATTACCAAAGACCAACATCATATCCTTAGTTCTTCTCAAGTACTTAAGGATACATTTCACAGAAGTCCAGTGTTCTTCACCTGGATTTGACTGATATCTGCTTGTGACACTCACAGCATGGGCTATATCAGGTCGTGTACATAGCATGGCATACATGAGGCTCCCTATTGCAGAAGCATAAGGGATCTTGCTCATGCGTTCTATTTCCTCAGGTGTGCTGGGGCACATCTTCTTGGAAAGATGAATACCATGTCTGAAGGGTATTAATCCCCTCTTAGAGTTTTCCATACTAAACCTCTTTAGTACTTCCTCTATGTACATCTTCTGTGAAAGTCCTAGCATCCTATTCGGTCTATCCCTATAGACCTTAATTCCTAGAATAAAGGATGCTTCACCTAGGTCTTTCATGGAGAATTCCTTGGACAACCACATTTGACTGATGTCAACATGGGAATATCATTCCCAATAAGGAGGATGTCATCCACGTACAATACGAGGAAGACAACAGCGCTCCCACTGACCCTTTTTGAAAACACATGGTTCCTCTTCATTTTTGATGAAACCAAACTTTTTGATCACATCATTGAAACGAGTGTTCCAGCTCCGAGATGCTTGCTTAAGTCCATATATGGACCTTTGCAGCTTGCAAACCTTGTGATCAGTATCACTGGATGTGAAACCTAGCGGCTGTTCCATATAGATATCTTCCTCAAGATATCCATTTAGGAATGCCGTTTTCACGTCCATTTGCCATATTTCATAATCGAAATAGGCTGCAACGGCAAGCAATGTGCGGATGGATTTTAGCATAGCTACTGGGAAAAGGTATCCTGATAGTCAATGCCTTCGCGTTGACTATAACCTTTTGCCACTAGTCTAGCCTTGAATGTCTCCACATTCCCATCTGCACCAATCTTTCTCTTGAAGATCCATTTACACCCAATAGGTACTATACCTTCTGGTGGATCTACCAAGGTCCAGACTTGGTTTGAGTGCATCGAGTCGAATTTCTGACTTCATTGCCTCAAGCCATTTCTCGGAGTCGATATCTGATATCGCCTCGTTGTAGGTTTTGGGATCATCACCATGAGCACCATTACCTATGAGGAACATTTCCTCTACATCCTCTGAAATAATACCTAAGTATCTTTCAGGGGGACGGGAAACTCTTTCCGATCTACGAGGTGGAGGAGGTAGTGTTCTTATTGGCTCAACCTGATTTGGTTCCACTTGGTCCTTAGCTCTTTCTGCTTGTGAGACTTTCTCATCAAGCTTAATCTGCTTTCCAATGCCACTATCTTGAATAAACTATTTTTCAAGAAATATGGCATGTCGACTCACAATCACATTGTGGTCTTCTGGAATGTAGAAATAGTATCCTAATGACTCTTTAGGATATCCTATGAATCGAGCTCTAAAGGACCTAAACTCTAACTTGTCCACTTGTTGTCTTTTGACATAAGCCGGACAACCCCAAATTCTGAGATGACTCAGACTTGGTTTCTTACCGTGCCATATCTCATACGGTGTGGTAGGAACGGTTTTAGAGGGAACCCTATTCAGTAAATAGATTGAAGTTAATAATGAATGTCCCCAAAGAAAATCAGGAAGGTCTGTGAAGCTCATCATGGATCGAACCATATCCAATAGAGTCCGATTTCTCCGTTCTGAAACCCCGTTGAGTTGAGGTGTTCCTGGTGGAGTCCATTGAGAGACTATGCCATTTTCCTTAAGATAGTCTAGGAATTCTCGGCTAAGGTATTCACCTCCTCGATCTGATCGAAGAACCTTAATGGGTTTTTCAGTTTGTTTTTCTACTTCATGTCTGAATTCTTTGAACTTTTCAAAAGCTTCAGACTTGTGTCTCATAAGATACACATACCCATACCTAGACAGATCATCGGTAAAGGTAATGAAGTAGATAAAATTGCCTCTAGCCGGCACATCGAAATGGGCCGCACACATCAGTATGTACTAGGGCAAGGAGATCTGTGGCCCTCTCCCCATGTCCAACAAAAGGGAGTTTAGTCATTTTGCCTTGAAGACAAGATTCACAAGTTGGATATGACTCAAAAGTCAATGAACTCAATAGCCCATTTTTCTCCAATTTGTTAATCCTATCTTCTGCTATATGACCTAATCTCAGGTGCCATAGATATCTGTCGTTTGGACTATCCCTAGGTCGTTTGGCATTCACATTTTGCTCGATAGTTAAAACAGGTACATCAATATGTAACTGATAAAGACCATTAATAAGGAAACCATTTGCAATTTTATTTCTTTCATAAAGAATGTTACAATGGTCCTTAAAGAAGGTGATCACATAACCTTCTTATGCTAAGCATGAAACAGAAATCAAATTCCTGCTAGCTGCAGGCACATAATAACAGTCTTTTAAAACTAAGTCTAAACCAGATGGTAATCGAAGAGGGTATGTTCCCACGGCTACTGCAGCAACTCTTGCTCCATTACCGACGCGTAGGATCATGTCTCCATCCCTCAGCCTCCTGCTATCCTCAAGACCCTGCATAGAAGTGCACAGATGAGCACTAGAACCAGAGTCAAGCACCCAACTGGATGCAGAAGAAACCGTAAGGTTAGACTCAATAACGAGCATACCTCCAGAAGGACCTTCCTTCTTGTTCTTCAGGGTGGCCAGGTAAGTAGGGCAGTTCCGCTTCCAATGGCCGTCGCTGTTGCAATGGAAACACTTTCCTTTGCCATCGACCTTCTTCTTCAGTTCTGCCTTCTTCTTCTTTGATCCTTCTACCTTTTGCTTTTTCACAGACTTCTTTTTCTTTCCATAAGACTTTCTTTTGGAAGAAGTCCGTTCCATAGCAAGAACTGAGCCTTTAGAACCTTTCATAGAAAGCTCAGCGGTAACCAGCATATTCATCAACTCGGCCAAGGAATTCTAAAGTTTATGCATGTGGTAATTCATGATGAATTGCCCATATGCATCAGTCAAGGATTGCAGAATAATATCATTCTGCAAATCCAAGTCCAACTTCACACCGAGCTTCTCAAGCTCTTCCATGTCCTTGATCATTGTCAGACAGTGATCTTGGACTGACTGCCCATCACGCATCTTAGCCTTAAAAAGTCGTTTCATGACTTGATATTTGGCTGCGCGACTCTGTTCACCAAACATCTCCTGCAGGTGAGCCAACATTTGGCGAGCAGTCCCGATATCTTCATGTTGGCGCTGGAGCTCATCAGACATCGAGCCCAACATGTAGTATCTGGCCTTATTGTCTTCGTCAATCCATTTTTCCAGAGACGCTCTCTGTTCAGTGGATGGACGAGCTGGTAAGGTGGGAGGGTCCTGGTCCAAAACATGTGTTAACTTCTCTGAACCCAAAACAATTTTGTAGTTCCTGAGCCAATCTTTATAATTGGGTCCAGTCAGTCTATGTGTGTCTAGGATACGTGCCAATGGGTTTGACGCAGACATATTCCTGTAGAGAGTCAAAGATTCTAGTTAGATACTATAATTTTGACTTGACCAATTTATTTAGGGATTTTATTTTTAAACAAATTAGCTCCCACTATTTTCTCGGATCCCTACACTCCCTCTGTAGAGATGCGAAAATCTCCACGATTAATGATTTCTAGTGGGTGGTGCGGTCTCACCAACTGACTCATCACCTCACCTAACAGTTATTGGTGATGGGTTAGCCAATGAGTGAACAACTCTTGTTCAATGATTCTCTAATCATGGTGCACCCAAACTTGGTCTCTAATTCATGAATCTCACCGTATCCGAAATATTGATCCACTCCTTAGTTAAGTCAGACCCACCATTTGCATAGACTGGGTTCCTAATTGGGTCTCTCACCGTATCCGAAATATTGAGCCCAACTCATCCTCCAGCCCATAGCATCCAATGCCTAATAGACATGGTTGTGTCTTCCCGGTGCAACTGAGCCACTGTATCCAGCCGAGAACAATCAACCCCGGAAAGGGCCCGCACGTCTACAATGGTGGAAGACCTCGGACTTAATCTTTTCTTAGGGAGAATTGATTCAGGTCTCATTAAACTAGACTTTGGCTTAGTCATAACAATTATGACTAACCTAGTGGCATGGGTCAGCTCGGATTATTGACCACCTCAGATCAGAACTGTGTCAACAGATATGGCCAGGTAAGTGAGACCGGTGGAAGGAATATGCCGTTAACTCGCACAAGAACGCATTCAGGTCGAGTAGCTTCCAATTAAAAACCAGTCGGTCGTCTGTGCCAAACTTACCTTAGACACCAAATTGTTGAGTCAGAACCAATTGGGTTAGCCTACAATCCAGACTCTAACCTCTGAGCCTAATTAGGTCTTGCTTGATCGTGACTCGATCTTGACCCAGACTTAATCCTATTAGGCTGGTCAATTTAAGCATTGTTGATCCCATCTAACCAACTCTTGATTCGGTTTGATCAACCGCTTAGACCTAATTGAGCTACCCAAGCCCGAACCCAGTATTATGAATATGTCTTAGATCTGAAATTCTCAATTTTAGACCTAATTAATATTCCATAAACTTAATTCTTAATTAAGTTGGGTTCATAAACAAAATATGCACAATAAATCCTAGGGTTTCAGGATCTAGGATTTTGCAGAAAGTAAGTTTTGGATTTCTGATTAAGGACGAACACGCAGCACCCCTACACGTCATAAGAACACCCCATCGAATGGGAAGAGAGGGCCTTTAAACCCTTCTTCGTTCTTATGATCGGACGGCCAAGAGGAACGCCTTAATCAGGAACATGTAAATCTACAAAACAGTTATAGATCTATATCATATATCTCATATACAAATTTAGATCTAATCAAGGCATATTTTGCATACATCTCATGTATCAAATCATGCATATTTTTTAGATCTAAATTATCTCATAATAATCTAAAAAATTAGATTTAAATTGATCTAATCAAAATAAATTCTAATCTAGATAATTATGTAGAACTATTCTACAACTAGTCTAGACATGCATCAATCATATCTCATATGATATTTAAAATTAAATAATTTTTATTTGCTGTTTATCAGATGTTATTATAACACTTATAATATCAGAAAATAGTAAATAAGAAGATCTAAAATATGATTTAATCAGATTAAATCAAAGACATGCAAAACTATTCTATAGAACTATTCTATTCTAGAACTAGTCATGCATATCTTCATGTTCTTAGATCCAAATCATTTAATTTTAATTTTTCTGATTTCAGATCTGATCACATATCATGTGACATCTGAAATCACTTTATTTTCTAATTAAAATAAAATTAAAATCAGATCTAAATAATTTTAGAACCATGGCTCTGATACCAGTTGAAGGGAAATCCTGATTTCCCGGTCCAGGTTCGTCCAGATCTGATTAGATCAAGAGATATATTTCAAAAAATTTTTCTTGATCTCAATCAGATCTTAATATGTTTTAGATCTGATTCTTATTATTTTAATAAATAAAATAAAACAAGATAAATTAAATCAAATTCAATTTACCTGATTTGGGTAATCCTATTACCCTGTAGATGATCCTGATTGCAGCGGAAGGTTCTGGATCTTAGCCACGCAAGCGCCTGGCCTCTATCGATATCCACTCAGGTTGGATCTGGAGAACCTCTTCTTCTCTATCACACCTCTAAAAATTAGATCTGGATCTGATCTGGAGGATCTTCAAAACTCTTTTGAAGATCTGCAGTCGTCCTTTTGCAGCAGCGCAGCCTTCTTGCTTTTGATCGTCTTTCCTTGATCTGAATCGCACCAATCTAAATCCAAAACAATTTTGGACGTGGAGAGCAAGGGGAGAAGAGACTATGGCGTGGAGAAGGAGAGAAGAGGCAGCCTTGGGGCGTGTCTAATACCCATCGCTTTTACTTATGAGGAAACTCAAGGAGTCCAATTCCCACACAATGATGTAGTTGTAATCTCTTTAAACATTATCGACTATGATGTGCACCGCATTTTGATAGATAATGAAAGCTCTATTGATGTTTTATTTTATGATGCTTTCATAAAAATATCCTTAATAACAACTTGGGACCTATGAACTCTCCATTGGTAGGCTTCACTGGCGATACCATGCCAGTTGAGGGCATAATAACTTTAACTATGACTGCAAAGCAACGTCCGAAGCTGGTTAAGGCACAAGTCAATTTTCTAGTCGTAAAGACTCCATCTGTCTATAATGCTATTCTCGACTGATCTGGTTTAAACGTGCTCCGAGTAGTGGTGTCAACTTATTATCTAAAGATGAAGTTTCCAACGAGCTGCAGAATTAGAGAGATCAAGAGAGACCAGACATTGGCAAGATGCTGTTACTCCGTTATCCTATAAAAAAATATCCAGCCCGACCTTTGTCCTGTTGATGGGCTGGATGTCCGTGACGATCTTACTGAGGTGTAGCATGAGCCTATGAAGGATCTCGTATCTGTGCCCTTAAATAATGGGAGCATGGAGTACACTATATAGATTGGCTCCAACTTGGAGGATAAGGTTTGGGAGCAACTCATCATTTTTCTTAAGAAGAATACAGATGTCTTTGCCTGAGTCCCAGCAGATATACTAGGAATTGATGTCGAGGTCATGGAACATCAGCTGGCCGTTGATCCTAAGTATCAGCCAGTAAAAGAGAAGATATGCAACCACACCCTGGAGAGGCAAAAAGCAATTGTAAAAGAAGTAGGCAAGCACCTCAAAGCTGGATTCATTCAAAAAGTTAACTACCTAAGTTAGATCTCAAACATGGTTCTCATCAAAAAGGCAAACAGCAAGTGGAGGATGTATATAGACTTCAAAAAGCTGAACAAAGCCTGCCTAAAAGATAGCTACCCTCTATCCAGAATTGATCAACTGGTAGACGCAACCTCAGACCACGAACTCCTCACCTTCATGGATGCCTTTTTTGGCTATAACCAAATATGGATGGCACCGGAGGATGAAGAGAAAACTACTTCTGTTACTGACCGTGGTCTTTACTATTATAGGGTTATGCCTTTTAGACTCAAAAATATAGGGACAATATACCAGCATCTGATCAACAAGATCTTCAAGGAGTAGATCGGCCGCAACATGGAGGTATGTGTGGATGACATGCTCATCAAAAGCTGAGCTTCAATAAACTATATTGCTGACCTTGAAGAGACCTTCAGTGCACTCAAGAAGTATAAGATAAAGCAGAACTCAACTAAGTGCACCTTTGGCGTGACCTCAGAAAAGTTTTTAGGATTTATGGTGTCAAGGCATAGAATTAAAGCAAATTCAGAGAAAATTTGAGCTATTCAGGAGATGGCTGCTCCAAAAATAATTAAAGAAATTTAGTGCATGACTGAAAAAATGGCATCCCTAAATCACATCATCTCGAGATCGGCCGAGCAATGCATGCCCTTCTTCCAAGTTTTCAAGCGACCAAAGAACTTCTGCTGGATGATAGAGTACCAACGGGTGTTTAAGGAGCACAAAAACTAGCAAAATTATTCTGATACCTAGCAGTCTCTCCGATAGCCTTGGCAGCAGTCCTGGTCAAGGAGGAAGCAAAAATGCAGCGGCCAGTCTACTACGTAAATCAGATCCTAAGGAATGCAGAGGCCAGGTACTCTAAGCTAGAAAAATTGGCTCACTCTCTTCTAATTACTGCCAAAAGACTCTGACCTTACTTTTAGGGGCACACCATAACGGTCCTCATGGATCAACCAATAAAAGCAGTCCTTCATCGAACGGATGCTTTCGAAAGAATTGCAAAATAGATAATCGAGCTCATGAAGTTTGACATCAATTATCGACCCCGACCATCAATCAAAGCTCAGATATTGGTAGATTTTATAGTAGAATGTACCATTCCAGATGAAGCCGAGCTTGAACCAAACAAGATCGGCATCCCGTGGTTGCAACCGAGCCTCTTCGAAGAGAGTGCCAACCTTTTCGAAGGTTTTTAGATCCTGTACGTGGATGGTTCGTCCAACATTGCTGGAGCAGGCATGGGGTTGGTCTTAGTCAACCTCGAGAAAGTCGTCATCGAATATGCGCTATGCCTTAAATTCTCTGCAACTAATAATGGGGCCGAATATGAAGCACTGATCGTCGGATTGAAAATAGCAAAATAGTTAAAAGTAGATCGACTTCAAGTCTACAGTAATTTTTAATTAGTGGTCGGCCAAGTTAGTGGCAACTATGAAGCACAGAAAAAAAAAGTATGATGAAATATCTTGAGAAAGTAAAAGATTTGACTCTGGTCTTCGATAGTTTTGGCATTCAACAGATTCCGAGGGCAGAAAATACAAGAGCCGACCTCCTCTCTAAATTGACTACTTTAGCCCTAGCCGAACTATCCAAAGAAGTATTTTTTGAAACTCTAAAATGCTCAAGCTCAGAGGAGTCACAGCTTGTTATGCAGATGGAGCACGAGCCGAGCTAGATTGACCCATTAGTTGCCTATCTCAAAGAGGGAGTACTTTCTCATGATTCGAAAGAAGCTCGAAAACTCAGAAATCAAGCCTTCTGATATGTTTTGTATGAAGGCAAACTATATAATAGATCATATTCACTACTGCTTTTGATATGTCTCCGACCTTCATAGGTTGACTTCGCATCATGAAAAGTGCATGAGAAAATTTGTGGAAGTCATGTAGCAGCCAGATCTCTATCATAAAGACTACTTCGGTAAGGATACTATTGGCCAACCTTGTACCATGACTCTATAGAGTATATCAAGAAATATGTCCGCTGTTAGAAAAATGCAAATATACAAAGATAGCCAGCCTCTAAGCTTACTTCACTAAGTGCACCTTGGCCATTTGCATAGTGGGGAATGGATATATTTGGTCCTTTCCCAATGGCATCTAGACAATAAAAGTTCTTCCTGATTGCAATCGACTACTTCACCAAATGAGTCAAAGCCGAACCACTAGCAAAAATTATTAAGACCAAGGTATAGGACTTCATCTGAAAGTCAATCATCTATCGATTTGGTCTATTCCAAACTCTAATAACAGATAATGGATGATAGTTTGCTGAGATGAGGTTCGCTGAGTTCTACAAAGATCTAAACATCTCCCATCAATTCACGTCAGTGGCCCATCCATAAGCAAATGGTGAAGCAGAGGTGACCAATAGAATTTTACTGTAGGACATCAAGGCAAGGCTTGAAAGAGCAAGGGAGACTTGGGCTGATGAACTCTACCACATTCTTTGGGCGTACCAAACTACTCATAGACTACCAACTGGGAAAACACCGTTTACCCTAGCCTTTAGGATGGAGGCAATCATTTCGATCGAGTTTAAACTTCCATCAGCATGGGTCGTGGCCTTCAATGAGTATCGTAACTCACAAGATCTTAGAGTCAATCTTAATCTATTAGAAAAAAAGAGAGAAGATGCCCAAGTTCGGATGGCAGCCAATAGACGAAGAGTAGCCAGATACTATAACTCTAGAGTAAAAAGTAAAGCATTCAGGGTGGAAGACTTGGTGCTCCGACGAGCATCCATTTCGAAGCCTCAAGAGCAAGAAAAGCTCGCCCTAAATTAGAAAGGTCCGTATAGAGTGGAGGAGGTCATTCGGCCTAAAAGTTACCGCTTGAAGGAGCTTGGAAGGACGACACTCCCACGATCTTGAAATTCAGAAAATTTAAGAATGTACTACCAATAACTTTCCTTCAATAAAGTTCTTTCTATTTTAACATCATTACTTCTTGGCACAAAGATTGTGTAATGACAACTCTGAAGTAATCAAAAGTGGCCCATTAGAAATAGGAGGAGAACCTCATTCTAATATGTGCAAGGTCGAAGGCCTCAATGAACTAAGACAAGATAAGGAAAGAGGCCCTACCAACAGTCCTAATATGCCCCTATAGCCCATTAGGAACAGGAGGAGAACCTCATCCTAACATGAGCAAGGTCGAAAGCCTTATTAAACTAAGATGAGATGAGGGAAGAGGTCCTACCAATGGACCTAATGTGCTCCTACAACCCATTAGAAATAAGAGAAGAACCTCATCCTAACATAAGCAAGGTCGAAGGCCATGTTAAACTAAGATGAGATGAGAGAAGAGGCCCTACCGACGGCCCTAATGTGCTCCTGCAGTCTGATAAGAACAGGAGGAGAACCTCATCCTAACATGAGCAAAATCAAAGACCTCGTTAAGCCAAGATGAGAACCCATCGATGGATCCGACGAACCTCTACAATCATACAAGGCATGGAAGGTCAAGGCCATGCTGATTTAAAATGAGGGAAAGGTAAAGGCCCTACTAACAATTGATGAGCACATTCCCCTATGACCGTGCCAAATGCCAAAGAAAAAATCTCATCCTAATCCTTGGAACGAACCCCTGACCCGACGTCCACGACAAGCTTCTTGTTAGAAATGAAAGAAAAATGAGGCATCCAAAATCGAATCCATAAGAGATGACAATGAAAAAGGTACTATTTTATTATGAAGTTAAGTTTGTTACCAGTAAAAGTTAATAAGATCAATTACAATGGGCACACTACAAGCAAAATAGAGGTCGACAAAGGCCGACTATGTGAAAAAGCAAATGCATTACACACAAGATAAAGATCGGTGAAACGAATTACATAAAAAAAAAAAAAGAGGAGAAGTCCTAAGGTGATCCAAGCTCTTCAGACTTTGGGCTATCGGCTCCAGCCATCACCAAAGCTTCCTTTAGTTTGAAAATTTCCTTCTCTAGCTCCTTCTTCCTGTATAGATCATCGATGTATATCCTGTTGGAGTATTCAAATTTGGCCTTGAGCTCTCGCCGCTGCTTCCTCAAAACCTCAAATTCAGCTTCAAAGTCCTTGATGGCTTAACGCTCCCAGATCAACTGGAGCTTCAATTATTGAACTTTGATTTTCTCCACCCCAACAGCCTCCAAGAGTTCGCTGATAGTCCTTCTCAAAACGACGAGCTCCTCAGATTCACCGCTTGATCCAACCTGTTGAACGCTATAAAACTTCTTCCGAAAATAGGTCGTCTCATCCCTGGCAACCTTTAGCTCGCCTTCAAGCCTGGACATCTTCCCTGCCCAGGCCGTCTGGTAATTATTGTGTCAATCTTCAGCATCCTGCAGCTACTTCTGAAGTTGGGAGAACTTCTTCGATTAGTTTCAGTCATGCTGAGCTTCGTCGGTGGACCATGGTGAACTCCCTTCCAAGAGATGAATCTTCTCTTTTACCTTCTTGAGATCAACTTCTAGAGAGCCGATCTTCACTGTGAATGCCCAAGACTTGTCACTCGCGCTCTTTCGAAGTTCGACGAGCTCCTTCTCAAAATTTTCTTTCCAAATGTTGAAGCTCGCCGCATCCTTCATGTGTAAACTTCGAAGGTGAGTGACTTCCTTAGTCACCTCTGCAGCATTTTTTTGAAAGGCCTGAAGGTCGGCCTCAACTCTTTTCAATCTTTTTCTCAATTGGTGGACCTCCTTCTTCAAACCTTTTATCAAAGGCTTGAACGAAACCCCTTGAGATAAGAGGTCAGTGTCAACCGAAGAAAGGAGGTCGTGGACCTAATCGATAGAGACGTTCTAAATCACATACAACGCAAAGTGTAAAGAAAAAGAAGGATTTGCTCTCATTACTTGAAATATGTTTGGTACACCAAAAAAAAAAAAGAAAAAAAAAGAGGGTACATAGATGTCAAAAGTTTAGACCTCGGATGGCACACCCACTGGAGAGGTCGGGACATTCTCGATCGGCTCCAATCCTTGGATAGGCTCGGATGCTGCACCTGCGGATTTAGGAGCGACCTCGGCATCGATGCATGAAGGGCCGGCTCTATCCTCTGACTCTTCTAGGAGGAGATCCAAATCGATATTGGAAAAATTCTCGGTGACTCACCCTATGCAGACCTGGAATCCTTCCAAGAAGGTTTCCTGGGTGTTGGTGCAAAATCTGACCATCACTGGAGTCGAAGCTGGATTCGGAGAGAATGAGGTCACCGTCGGAACCTGCAAAATAAGTCTCATCTAGAGTCTGGGGTGGTGGCTCTTGCAAGACCCTTCGATGATCAAGTCAGCTCTTTCAGCCAGCAGAAATGGAATACGTAGAGAGATTCTAGCAGAATTTTGAGGAAGAGAAGGAGAGCTTCTGGGAGAAAACATATCTGAAGGGTCTCTTATATGGATGGAGCCTGTAATAAATTGATAGTGACAGCCATAATCATCTGGTAGTGGGCCATTCAGGGTCACGTGGAGTTTGTTATGGGGGATAGTGTCTATTGTCATGATGTTCGAGCCCGTTGGGATCCAACAATCGAAGCTCGGATGGAAAAGATTGATGGTTCTTTTGGCTATATCAAGGATGAGTGCCGAGGTCCTCTAGGGCTGTTGGATGGAGTTCAGAGAGAATTTAGCTATTTGGAGGAGTCCATCTGAAGGAGAAATCTAGGAGGAGTTCGACTGTCAGAGGAGTCTGACTAAAGGAAAAGTCTGGTAGGAGTTCGACTGTTGGAGGAGTTCGGCTGAAGGAGAAGCCCGAATGGAGTTTGACTATTGGAGGAGTCTGGCTGGGGGAGGAGTCTAGCTGAAGAAGGAGTTCGAGAAGAGTTCAACTACTGGAGAAGTTCGACTGAAGGAGAAGTCTGAAAGGAGTTCGACCATTAGAGGAGTCCGACTGAAGGAGAAGCCCAAAAGAAGTTCAACTATTGGAGGAGGCCCGAGGTTTAACCATGGAGGCTACTGTTGGGCAGGATCTTTCCAAGATCAAGCATCCAGCTGAACTTCGGCAGGAGTGAGTTTATCTCCAACACTAGTCCCCCTAATCCCGAGTTTGAAGTTCAAGGGAAGGGAGTACCGAGTATGACTGTCAATGTTTCTTTCCATTTCCTCGCTTGCTAGGGCGAGGCATTTCTTAGTGTTTCTGCATCGACATTGAAGCTTCATAAATTTAAGACAATCTGAAGAAATGCCTTTGGAGCTTCGTACCAAAATTCTGCCCAGGGTACGGTATCATTATGGGCCTGTCCACCGCTAGTCTCTACCATGATGGAGGGAGCATGCGTCGGCCATAGACCAGTCAAAGGAGATTCACAATCATAACCACTTAGAATCCTCAGGGCTATTTAACCCATTTCCTTCTTCTGAGTCGTTACCTCTTTTGAAATCTTCTTTCTTCACTTCTTTTGATTTTCATCTCTACATCGTGCGAGAGCTTAAGCTTTTCTTCCACTTTCTTTGATCCCAGGTGTTCTTTCGTTTGTCTTCTGTGGCCTTCGTTATCTCCCTACCTCTTTCAATTAACTTAGGTCAGCTTCGCTATTCTTTCCTGAGTTATTCTTACATTCTCTGCTTTCCACTCCTTAGGTCTCTTTGTAGAAGTTTTTTGCACTTCCTTTTCTTAGCTTTTCGAGCATTTTTTACAATTTTGCTTTGATCTGAATGTCCACCGAGGAATTCTAGTCGACCTACTCAGGGAGTTCGGCTCCTCTAGCCTTAGCGAACCTATCTCCTAGGAAGGTCGAGCTTTTTGAGTTGCCCCCTCCTTCCTTTGCACCAGCAGTTATTACCCGCCAACTTCGGCCTGACAATCTTTCATTAGTTAAGATTCAATTCGGTATTCTCTTCGAATATGAGCTCGAACTTTTTGGATCCAACGATAGGGCCTACTCTTTTCCTCCCGACCGAACCTGCCTATATTTAGAGGCTCTTCGGGCTGGGCTTTGGTTACCCTTATCTCCTTTCATGGCCAACTTGTTTAGATTTTTCAACATCTCCTTTGCTGCTATGGCACCAAACTCTTTTAGGTTCATCATAGGATTTCTTTTCCTGTGTACCATGGTAGGCATCCGACCTACCATTTTCTTATTCTGGACCTTCTTTACCTTCAAATGCCATCCGACTGCTAAGGATTGGTGCTACGTGTCCCACCAATTTGGTAGGAAGGAATTACTTAAAGGCACCCCCTCTTCCATCCATGGCTGGAAGGGAAATTCTTCTTCGTCTCAAATCCATCCTTGAGGTTAAGACTTCCTCCGTAGGGGGAGATAAGAAACTCGATCTGTTGAGCTCCAGAGCTAGAAAGCGAGGATCATAGTTCGACCGATATATTAAAGGGCTTTAACGTTCCACCAATCCCCGACCTTTTCGATGAGCAGATCCTATTTAACCTTGACCTCAGTCCCCTAAATCCAGCAGGTAGTCTTTTTTTTTATCAGTTATAGGGTGTTCTTTGTCCAGACCTTGGCTTTTCTTTGACCTTTCCTAACTTCGATTTTTATCCTTTATAGAGATGACTCCTGAAGAGCATGACCATCTGACCAAGGGACTTAAATCCCTCAAGAGGAAAAGCAACCCATCAGGGATCTTCCAAAGAAGGCCCGCATTGGTGAGTCCTGCCATGCCATGCCGATCCAGGCCATGCCCACCTCTGAGCCTGCTACCATCATACTGAGCCCAACCCCATCTGAAAAGATCGCTCCATCTGCTCCCCTCCAGTTGGAGGAAGCCACGGAGAAAAAGAAGAAGAGGGCTATCGGCAAGAAGGTCGGAAGGAGGGTTAGGAGCTCTGAAAGTGGGGGTCCCGACCAAGAACAAGCTTCTCTAGATGATCGAAAGGTCATCCAATCACTCATGAAGTGGAGTATTCTTTCTCACATTGCGGCGAAGATGCTATAGAGGGGCGACATCAAGAGATTCAACGAATCCTTCGTCGCCTACCTTGAGGTCTCTCATAGTCTTGGTTTGGGGTCTTTTCCATTTTTGAGGTCAGAGCTCCCTAATTTTAACTTGGTTTCCTATCATAGCTCGGGCATTATCTCTTCACCCACTTTGAGACAGTCGGTCAGAGGTGGGATGAAGCCTCGAAGGCCCTTGAGGAAGCTCATGTGGAGGTCGAGAAGGCTCGAGCCGAAGTTGAGAGCATGAGGGTGGCTTCAGAAATCCAATCCACCGAGGTCGAGCACCTTCGAAAAGAGTTGAGGGTGGAGCGTGAGAAGATGACAGACTTGAGGACTGGCTTGGCTCAGGAGGAGGAGGAAAAGAGGAAGGTGCAAGAAGGGGTCGACGCGGTGGTGGAGCGAGCAATTGAAAGCTTCAAGTCCTCTAGGGACATGGAGGATATTAAAATAGCTTTTGCTCAGGAGGCCTTCATCGAGGGGTTCTAGATCTGCCTGGGGAGGGTCGCTGAGAATTTTCTCGACGTAGATTTGGACCTTTTGATGGAAGAGCCCGACAATAGAGTCGATCCTTCATCCCTCAATATCGGAGTTGTTCCAACCGACATCCCTTCTTCTTCAATCGTGGGAGCCATCCCGAAAGCTTTTGAACCTATCGCTGCAGTGCCCAAGCCTGCCCATGGATCGGACGGGAATGAAGATGCTCCAACCTCTCCTATGGCTGAGCTGTCCGAAGTCTAGATTTTCGAAGACTGTGTAGCTTTCTTTTTCTTTTTTTTTATACTGATGTATTTAAAAACATCTAAGTAAATGAAAGACAAATCTTTTTTCTAGCCTTATACTTTGTGTTGTCGTTTGCATGGTTCAAAATGCTCTTGATGACCTAGGTCATGACTCCCCTCTTCCAATTGATGCCGATCCTTTGCCCCATGGGGTTCCGATTAAACCATTGATTAGGAGCTTGAAGAAGGAGATTCATCGCTTGAAGAAGAAGTTGAAAAAAATTAAGGATGATCTCCAAGAATCGAGGAAGAATGCTTCGGAGGCAACTGTCGAAGTTACCCATCTTAGGAACGTACATAGAAAGGACTCTACCAGTTTCAGCATTTGGAAGGGCAGCTTCAAGAAAGAAATTATCAAACTAAAAAGAAGCGCTAGCAATAAGTATTGCGAGTTAACGGTAAAGATCAGCTCCCTTGAGATCGACTTTATAGCGGCGAAGAAAAAAATTCAATTGCTAGAGGAAACTTCGTCATGGTCTACTGACAGGGCCCGATGCAATTAGGACTGGTCCAAGAGGTTCTCCAAACTTTAGAAGTAGCTCCACGATGCCAAAGCCTGGCATAATGAGTATAAGCTAACTTAATCAAAGAAGGTGACCAGGCTCGAGCATGAGCTTTGGGCAGCTAACAGAGAGGTGAGCCATCTCCAACAATAACTGATTGATGGTCGGTGGGCTGTCTCTAGTGGAGAGTCAGAGGAGATTGCCTCCTTGAAGAAGATCATTGGCGAGCTTTCAGAGGCTGTTGGGATGGAGAAAGCCGAAGTTCCGCGGTTGAAGCTCCAACTGATCTATGAGCATCAAGCCATCCAGGATGTTGAGGCTGAGTCTGAGGTCCTAAGGAGGCTGCGGCAGGAGCTCGAGGACCAGTTCGGGCATATCAATAGAGTGTACATAGACAATTTGTATAAAAAGAAAGAACTTGAGGAGAAAATTATTAGGTTGAAGAAGGCCTTGGTGATGGCCGATGTCGATAACTCGAAGCTTAAGGAGCCCGATCCATCTTAAGACTTTGCCTCCTTTTATATATATATATTTTTGAATCTATCTTGTCGATCCCTACTGCATTGGCTTTCTTGTAATATGTAGTCAGTTTGGCCACCCTCCAACCTACTTGTAATAAATTTAAACTTGTAATAAAATAATACCTTATCCATCGTCGCCTCATATGAATGTAATGCTTGCCTTCGACCCTTCTCTCTCTCTTTTTTTTTGTAATCCATCTTGTTGATTCCTGCCGCATTGGCTTTCTTATAATATATAGTCGGTTTGGCCGACATTCATCTTACTTGTAATAAATTTAAACTTATAATAAAATAATACCTTGTCCGTCGTTGCCTCATGTGAATGCAATGCTCGATCACCTTCGATCCTTCTCTCTATTTTTTTTTTTACTCTTGTTAGGATGAGGTTTTCCTCCTGTTCCTAACAAGGCCGTAGGGGCGTATTAGGGCCAGTGTCAGGGCGTCTCCCCTTATCCCGTCTAAAGCAAACGAGGCCTTCGATTTTGCTTAAGTTAGGATGAGGTTCTTCTCCTATTCCTAACGGAACTGATAGGGGCATATAGAGCCATTGTCAGGACCCTCTCCTCAATCTCGTCTAAAATGAAACGAGGCCTTCCAACTTTGCTCACATTAGGATGAGGTTCCTCTTCAGTTCCTAAATGGGTTGTAGGGGCAACATTTAGGGCCATTTGTCAGGAATCTCTCTCCTCATCTCGTCTTAAAAAAATGAATGAGGCTTTCGACTTTGCTCACGTTTAGGATAAGGTTATCCTCCTGTTCTCTAATGGGCTGCCGGAGGCAACAAATTAAGGTCCATTGTCAAGGCCTCTCCCTCATCTCATCTAAATGAATGAGGCCTTCGGACTTTGGCTCATGTTTAAGTTGACAATTCTCTCTATTTCTAATGGACTGTAAGCGAACACATTAGGCCTTGTCAGAGCCTCTCTCATATAATCTGGTCTAAATGAAGTAAAGCCTTCAAACCTTTGCTCACAGTTAGAGTGAAGGTTCTTCTCCCTGTTCCTAACGTGGGTCGTATTTGTCATAGATTAAGTTTGTGAAGGATAGTCTTCCTTTATTACCAATAATAAAACAAAGATTAGGATGTTGAAGTAGGAGGTTTCATGCCAATCAAATTATGTATAATACATTCATAGATTTTCTGAATTCCCATGATCGAAGTAGGGTCTATCCTTCGAGTTCCTTCAGTAGATGTGGGGAAAATCCTGATTTTCCGATCAGATTGTGTTTTCAGATCTGATCGGATTCAACGAAATATTTCAAAACTATTTCTCTTCTTGATCCGAAATCAGATCTAGAATATTTTAAGATCTAATTTTATTATTTTCCTAATAATTAAAATAAATATAGATAAATTAAATTAAGATTTTTAATTTACTTGATGTAGGTAATCCTATTACCCGTGATGAATGCCTATAAACCCGAAAGGTTCTGGATCTAACCTTGCCATGGTGCCTGACTCCTATCCGTGTATCACTTCGAGCATGGATCTGAGATCTCTTCTTCTCTATGCATGTATCAAAATTAAGATTTGGAATCTAATTTGGAGAGATCTTTAAAATAGCTTTCGAAAGATCAAGTGGTTATCCTTTTGCAATAGTGCAGCCTTCTAACTTCTCGTGTCGCCTTTCTCTTCATCGAATTGCCATCAACTAAGATCCCAAACTTCTTGTTGTGAGAGAGGAGAGGGAGAAGATGAACTTGGCAATGGAGGAGGAAGAGAGAGGCAGCTTTGTGGGCATAGAGAATTATTCTTTTTTTTGAGATCGGCGCAGGGTCTTATTTATAGACTATATGCATGATCCACTCCTCGTATCATTCCCAACAAATCAGTAACCCTTTGTAAAAATCAGATCTAAATCTTGATTGGTGGAAGAATAGAGTCCCTTGGATTCATTCTTAGATGGTGCCTAAGATGCAGTCAAAAGTTGGTGTCTTAGGAGGGAGTTAATTAGAATCCAATAAGGAGATGGAGTCCCTATCCAATAGGGACTCCTGGGCGCCTCAAGCTTGGCCCTCTTGCCAGTTTCTAGGGGGGGACACAAGCCCCCACCAGCTCTCCAATAAAGTGGCATGACACAATGGACAGCAAGTCAAAGGATCAATGGTCCAACATTTGACTAGTCAAAGTTCAATTTTGACATAAGTCAAGAAGGATGAGAAATGGCAAGTTGACCAAAACATGGTAGGTATTATCTTACAAAAATAAGACAACCCTTTCTGACCTGGACAAGCTCCAATCAGACACAGATGAGGCCTCTGACGAGGCACAAACTCCTTTGGCTAGTCCAGGGACAAACTATTTATCGATAGTAAAAGAAAGAACGTTAGGTCTAATCGACTGCTAGCATGATTTTCTTAACTAATTGTGAATCTCATTCAGATCAATTGAACTGGAGTCAGTTCAATTGATGATCATGCAGATTTAAAACCCTTGTTTGTGTAATCCAGTTTAGGTTTCAGTTTCTATATGCATAATGGGAATATTCATGAATCTCTATCATCAACATCCATCGAACTCCTTTCGATGGATCAGAACTCTGTCTGATTCGAACAATAGAATGAATCGATCATCTAAAATCATTCTAATTGCTCCCAAAATCCACAGTGACAACAGCAGTAATATGGTGGCAACCCATCAGAGCTCTGAATGCGAACCTCTTGGTGGCAGGCTACCTATGTGATTAAAAGTTCTTCTATCTGGAGCCCCGTATAATTAGGGTTAAGTGAACTCGTCAAACCCTAGTTTCCCTGTCATATGACTGTAAAATGATTCAAGTCCAATGTGAAAAACCTAAATAGGAACTCTTTCTATTATTTCACTTTTGCCATGCCAATGGGCCTTTCTGACTTGATTCTCGATGAAAAATCATCATAGGGCTGCTTCCTCTCCATCATCGAGGTAGATAATTTCCATCCTTGATGCAATCCAGTTCCTATAATGAACAGCTATAGCCATCATACACCTCAGAGATTCTGAATGACTAGGAAGACCGAGTTAAGTTGGTGGTAGCTCCAAACTATAAACCCTCAAGGTGGAACTGCCGATGCAGCCTCAGGTCAAAGAACCAGACACACCAGCTGTAGCATCGAAGTCAATCATTGTTGGATGAGAAGGTAAAACTTCAGAATGACTACTCGAGGTGCTTCACGCTCGAGTGCCTCGTTCTCTTAACGAGTATCCTGTACTCTCGCTCCGTGTCTCCAACACCAATAGACTCAGACTCATCTTATAAGAGAAAGTTGATTTGTACATCAATCTTTTGGATTCAATCACCATCTCGTGATGAGATCCTATGGTCGGAAAGCAAATTTATAGAATTAATAATGATTATTCATGTCTTAAATTTTCAACTCTTGAAAATATTGTTATCATTACCATTTAACTCAAAAATGTATCACGGACACTAAATACACATTACGTGAATAGAACTAAATCCAATTTTATTGATTATAATCAAAATTATAATTTGCCTGAAGTTGTAATTACAGTGGTCAGCCAATTCTGGCTTCTATGGCACATATATCTAACATTTCTTGCCACTTGTCCTAAAAGTCAATTTGGGCTACAAGTCTAAATTCCCAATCTTCTCAATGGTGCTTCGAACTTCCTGTTGTCCCAACGGCTTTGTAAGTAGGTCTTTCCGCATTGTCTGCAGAATTGACTCTTGACCTCGACGTAATCCTTCTCGAGCTAAGTCGCGGATGAAGGTGGTAATCGCCGCTCAATGTGCTTGGATTTCTAGTGAGACCTCAGCTCCTTAGCAGGCTATGGTGCCATTGTTATCGTAGTACAAAGGAATGGCATCGATGCCGCATTACTCTAAATTTCTACAGCAAACTTTATTTATCCAGAATGCTTCCATTCATTACGGTCTCTGATGCACAATATTCCTGCTACCATGGTGGATCTTGCTTCACGGTTTTGCTTTGAAAACTCTTATCCAGCCTGACACACCACCAATGCACACAAACCAGACTCTCAGATGTGCTTTGAATCATCTACATTAGACATAAAATCTGAGCACTGTGTAATCCCTGGACTTGGAGTTCTCCATTTACCAAATGACCAACATCATATCGTTAGTTCTTCTTAAGTACTTAGGATACAATTTCATAAGAAAGTTCAAGTGTTCTTCACCTGGATTTGACTGATTCTACTGTGACCTCCCAGCATGGGCTATCAGTTTGTACATAGCATGCATAC
>QRFJ01002331.1:127657-212654 GCA_006176705.1 Cocos nucifera | reverse complement strand
CCAGAGAGAGGAAGATGCACACCGGAGGTACCCTGTTGGATGTAACGTTTTAGGGGACTGCCATCTCCTCTTATTGATTTCAATTAGTAGTTCTCGTTCTAAGAACCAACTTTGACTGGTCTTAGGTGCCTCTCAAGTGAGGAACAGGGGATCTATTTCGCTACCAATCAGATTAGATCTGATTTCACAAAGAGTTGATTGTTGGGAAGAAGGAGAGTTTGGATCATTAGTTAGTCTATAAATAAGACCACGCGCCGCCCAACTCACGGAGTAAATTGAGTGGATATTGCAAGGAATCACAATAATTCCCATGCCAAGCCTGCCATCTTCCCTCTTTCCTCATGCCAAAACCCACCTCTCCCCTCTCCTCTCCACATCAAAAGGGTTTTGGAGCTTGGTTGGTGCGATCCCAGATCAAAGAAGGCGATTGAAGCTAAAGGCTACGTGCGTGCAAAGGATGACTGCTGATCTTCAAAAGGGAGTTCTTGAAAGATCCTCCAGATAGATCTAGATCAATTTTCTAGAGATGTGGATAGAGAAGAAGAGGATCTCCAGATCCAACCCGAGTGGATACCGGTAGAGGCCAGGCGCTTGCGTGGCTAAGATCCAGAACCTTCCGCTGCAATCAGGATCATCTAAGGGTAATAGGATTACCCAAATCAGGTAAATTAAATTTGATTTAATTTATCTTAATTTTATTTTATTTATTAAAATAATAAGAATCAGATCTAAAATATCTCAAGATCTGATTGAGGATCAAAGAGAAAAATTTTTGAAATATATCTCTTGATCTGAATCAGATCTGAACGAACCTGGACCGGGAAATCAGGATTTCCCTTCAACTGGTATCAGAGCCATGGTTCTAAAATATTTTAGATCTGATTTTAATTTTATTTTAATTTATTTTAAAAAAATAAAGTGATTTCAGATGTCACATGAGATGTGATCAGATCTGAAATCAGAAAAAATTAAAATTAAATGATTTGGATCTAAGATTAGAAGATATGCATGACTAGTTCTAGAATAGAATAGTTCTATAGAATAGTCTTTGCATGTTTTTTGATTTAATCTGATTAAATCATATTTTAGATCTTCTTATTTACTATTTTCTGATATTATAAGTGTTATAATAACATCTGAAAAAATAGCAAATAAAAATTATTTAATTTTAAAATATCATATGAGATATGATTGATGCATGTCTAGACTAGTTGTAGAATAGTTCTACATAATTGTCTAGATTAGAATTTATTTTGATTAGATCAATTTAAATCTAATTTTTTAGATTATTATGAGATAATTTAGATCTGAAAATATGCATGATTTGATACATGAGATGTATGCAAAATATGCCATGATTAGATCTAATTTGTATATGAGATATATGATATAGATCTAATAACTTGTTTTGTAGTATTGAATGTTCCTGATTAAGGCGTTCCTCTTGGCCGTCCGGTCATAAGAACGAAGAAGGGTTTAAAGGCCCTCTCTTCCCATTCGATGGGGTGTTCTTATGATGTGTAGGGGTGCTGCGTGTTCGTCCTTAATCAGAAACCCAAAACTTACTTTCTGCAAAACCCTAGATCCTGAAACCCTAGGATTTATTGTGCATATTTTGTTTATGAACCCTACTTAATTAAGAATTAAGTTTATGGAATATTAATTAGGTCTAAAATTGAGAATTTTAGATCTAAGACATATTCATAATACTGGGTTCGGGCTTGGGTAGCTCAATTAGGTCTAAGCGGTTGATCAAACCGAATCAAGAGTTGGTTAGATGGGATCAACAATGCTTAAATTGACCAGCCTAATAGGATTAAGTCTGGGTCAAGATCGAGTCACGATCAAGCAAGACCTAATTAGGCTCAGAGGTTAGAGTCTGGATTGTAGGCTAACCCAATTGGTTCTGACTCAACAATTTGGTGTCTAAGGTAAGTTTGGCACAGACGACCGACTGGTTTTTAATTGGAAGCTACTCGACCTGAATGCGTTTCTTGTACGAGTTAATGGCATATTCCTTCCACCGGTCTCACTTACCTGGCCATATCTATTGACACAGTTCTGATCTGAGGTGGTCAATAATCCGAGCTAACCCATGCCACTAGGTTAGTCATAATTGTTATGACTAAGCCAAGTCTAGTTTAATGAGACCTGAATCAATTCTCCCTAAGAAAAGATTAAGTCTGAGGTCTTCCACCATTGTAGATGTGCGGGCCCTTCCCGGGGTTGATTGTTCTCGGCTGGATACAGTGGCTCAGTTGCACCGGGAAGATGCAACCATGTCTATTAGGCATTGGATGCTATGGGCTGGAGGATGAGTTGGGCTCAATATTTTGGATACGGTGAGAGACTCAATTAGGAACCCAGTCTATGCAAATGGTGGGTCTGACTTAACTAAGGAGTGGATCAATATTTCGGATACGGTGAGATTCATGAATTAGAGACCAAGTTTGGGTGCACCATGATTAGAGAATCATTGAACAAGAGTTGTTCACTCATTGGCTAACCCATCACCAATAACTGTTAGGTGAGGTGATGAGTCAGTTGGTGAGACCGCACCACCCACTAGAAATCATTAATCGTGGAGATTTTCGCATCTCTACAGAGGGAGTGTAGGGATCCGAGAAAATAGTGGGAGCTAATTTGTTTAAAAATAAAATCCCTAAACAAATTGGTCAAGTCAAAATTACAGTATCTAACTAGAATCTTTGACTCTCTACAGGAAAATGTCTGCGTCCAACCCATTGGCACGTATCCTAGGACACACATAGACTGACTGGACCCAATTATAAAGATTGGCTCAGGAACTACAAAATTAGTTTTGGGTTCAGAGAAGTTAACCCATGTTTTGGACCAGGACCCTCCCACCTTACCAGCCCGTCCATCCATGTTGAACAGAGAGCGTCTCTGGAAAAATGGATTGACGAAGATAATAAGGCCAGATATTACATGTTGGGCTCGATGTCTGATGAGCTCCAGCGCCAACATGAAGATATCGGGACTGCTCGCCAAATGTTGGCTCACCTGCAGGAGATGTTTGGTGAACAGAGTCGCGCAGCCAAATATCAAGTCACGAAATGACTTTTTAAGGCTAAGATGCGTGATGGGCAGTCAGTCCAAGATCACTGTCTGACAATGATCAAGGACATGGAAGAGCTTGAGAAGCTCGGTGTGAAGTTGGACTTGGACCTGCAGAACGATATTATTCTGCAATCCTTGACTGATGCATATGGGCAATTCATCATGAATTACCACATGCATAAACTTCAAAATTCCTTGGCCGAGTTAATGAATATGCTGGTTACCGCTGAGCTTTCTATGAAAGGTTCTAAAGGCTCAGTTCTTGCTATGGAACGGACTTCTTCCAAAAGAAAGTCTTATGGAAAGAAAAAGAAGTCTGTGAAAAAGCAAAAGGTGGAAGGATCAAAGAAGAAGAAGGCAGAATCCGAAGAAAAAGGCCGATGGCAAAGGAAAGTGTTTTCCATTGCAACAGCGACGGCCATTGGAAGCGGAACTGCCCTACTTACCTGGCCACCCTGAAGAACAAGAAGGAAGGTCCTTCTGGAGGTATGCTCGTTATTGAGTCTAACCTTACGGTTTCTTCTGCATCCAGTTGGGTGCTTGACTCTGGTTCTAGTGCTCATCTGTGCACTTCTATGCAGGGTCTTGAGGATAGCAGGAGGCTGAGGGATGGAGACATGATCCTACGCATCGGTAATGGAGCAAGAGTTGCTGCAGTAGCCGTGGGAACATACCCTCTTCGATTACCATCTGGTTTAGACTTAGTTTTGAAAAGACTGTTATTATGTGCCTGCAGCTAGCAGGAATTTGATTTCTGTTTCATGCTTAGCACAAGAAGGTTATGTGATCACCTTCTTTAAGGACCATTGTAACATTCTTTATGAAAGAAATAAAATTGCAAATGGTTTCCTTATTAATGGTCTTTATCAGCTACATATTGATGTACCTATTCTTAACTATCGAGCAAAACGTGAATGCCAAACGACCTAGGGATAGTCCAAACGACAGATATCTATGGCACCTGAGATTAGGTCATATAGCAGAAGATAGGATCAACAAATTGGAGAAAAATGGGCTATTGAGTCCATTGACTTTTGAGTCATATCCAACTTGTGAATCTTGTCTTCAAGGCAAAATGACTAAACTCCCTTTTGTTGGACATGGGGAGAGGGCCACAGATCTCCTTGCCCTAGTACATACTGATGTGTGCGGCCCATTTGATGTGCCGGCTAGAGGCAATTTTGTCTACTTCATTACCTTTACCGATGATCTGTCTAGGTATGGGTATGTGTATCTTATGAGACACAAGTCTGAAGCTTTTGAAAAGTTCAAAGAATTCAGACATGAAGTAGAAAAACAAACTGGAAAACCCATTAAGGTTCTTCGATCAGATCGAGGAGGTGAATACCTTAGCCGGAATTCCTAGACTATCTTAAAGGAAAATGGCATAGTCTCTCAATGGACTCCACCAGGAACACCTCAACTCAACGGGGTTTCAGAATGGAGAAATCGGACTCTATTGGATATGGTTCGATCCATGATGAGCTTCACAGACCTCCCTGATTTTCTTTGGGGACACTCATTGTTAACTTCAATCTATCTACTGAATAGGGTTCCCTCTAAAAACGTTCCTACCACACCGTATGAGATATGGCACGGTAAGAAACCAAGTCTGAGTCATCTCAGAATTTGGGGTTGTCCGGCTCATGTCATGTCAAAAGACAACAAGCGGACAAGTTAGAGTTTAGGTCCTTTAGAGCTCGATTCATAGGATATCCTAAAGAGTCATTAGGATACTATTTCTACATTCCAGAAGACCACAATGTGATTGTGAGTCGACATGCCATCTTTCTTGAAAAATAGTTTATTCAAGATAGCGGCATTGGAAAGCAGATTAAGCTTGATGAGAAAGTCTCACAAGCAGAACGAGCTAAGGACCAAGTTGGAACCAAATCAGGTTGAGCCAATAAGAACACTACCTCCTCCACCTCGTAGATCGGAAAGAGTTTCCCATCCCCCTGAAAGATACTTAGGTATTATTTCAGAGGATGTAGAGGAAATGTTCCTCGTAGGTAATGGTGCTCATGGTGATGATCCCAAAACCTACAACGAGGCGATATCAGATATCGACTCCGAGAAATGGCTAGAGGCAATGCAGTCAGAAATTGACTCGATGCACTCAAACCAAGTCTGGACCTTGGTAGATCCACCAGAAGGTATAGTACCTATTGGGTGTAAATGGATCTTCAAGAGAAAGATTGGTGCAGATGGGAATGTGGAGACATTCAAGGCTAGACTAGGTGGCAAAAGGTTATAGTCAACGCGAAGGCATTGACTATCAGGATACCTTTTCCCAGTGGCTATGCTAAAATCCATCCGCACATTGCTTGCCGTTGCAGCCTATTTCGATTATGAAATATGGCAAATGGACGTGAAAACGGCATTCTTAAATGGATATCTTGAGGAAGATATCTATATGGAACAGCCGCTAGGTTTCACATCCAGTGATACTGATCACAAGGTTTGCAAGCTGCAAAGGTCCATATATGGACTTAAGCAAGCATCTCGGAGCTGGAACACTCGTTTCAATGATGTGATCAAAAAGTTTGGTTTCATCAAAAATGAAGAGGAACCATGTGTTTTCAAAAAGGGTCAGTGGGAGCGCTGTTGTCTTCCTCGTATTGTACGTGGATGACATCCTCCTTATTGGGAATGATATTCCCATGTTGACATCAGTCAAATTATGGTTGTCCAAGGAATTCTCCATGAAAGACCTAGGTGAAGCATCCTTTATTCTAGGAATTAAGGTCTATAGGGATAGACCGAATAGGATGCTAGGACTTTCACAGAAGATGTACATAGAGAAAGTACTAAAGAGGTTTAGTATGGAAAACTCTAAGAGGGGATTAATACCCTTCAGACATGGTATTCATCTTTCCAAGAAGATGTGCCCCAGCACACCTGAGGAAATAGAACGCATGAGCAAGATCCCTTATGCTTCTGCAATAGGGAGCCTCATGTATGCCATGCTATGTACACGACCTGATATAGCCCATGCTGTGAGTGTCACAAGCAGATATCAGTCAAATCCAGGTGAAGAACACTGGACTTCTGTGAAATGTATCCTTAAGTACTTGAGAAGAACTAAGGATATGATGTTGGTCTTTGGTAATGGAGAACTCCAAGTCCAGGGATACACAGACTCGGATTTCATGTCCGATATAGATGATCGAAAGTCGACATCTGGGAGTCTGTTTGTGTGCAATGGTGGTGCTGTCAGCTGGAAGAGTTTCCAAGCAAACATGATAGCAGATTCCACCATGGAAGCAGAATATATCGCTGCATCAGAAGGCTGCGAAAGGAAGCATTCTGGTATAAGAAGTTTGCTGCAGAAATTGGAGTAATGCCATCAGATGCCATTCCTCTATACTGCGACAACAATGGCGCCATAGCCCTTGCTAAGGAGCCGAGGTCTCACCAGAAATCCAAGCACATTGAGCGGCGATACCACCTCATCCGCGATTACCTCGAGAAGGGTTACGTCGAGGTCAAGAGAGTCAACTCCACAGATAATGTGGCAGACCCACTTACAAAGCCGTTGGGCCAGCAGAAGATCGAAGCCCACCTTGAGAAGATGGGACTTAGACTTGTAGCCAATTGGCTTTAGGACAAGTGGGAGATTGTTAGATATATGTGCCCTAGAAGCCAGAATTGGCTGACACTTGTAATACACTTCTAGGGGCAAAATTATAATTTTGACTATAAATCAATAAAATGGGTTATTTTCTATCACATATGTGTATTTAGTGTCTGTGATACATCCTTTGAGTTAATGGTAATGATAATTCATATTTTCAAGAGTTGAAAATTTAAGACATGAATAATCATTATTAACTCATAAAATGCTCCCGACCATAGGATCATCACGAGGATGGTGATTGATCCGGAAGGTTGGTGTACAATCGCTTCTCTTTAGTAGATGAGTCTTGAGTCTACGGTGTGGAGACACCGGAGCGAGAGTACAGGTACTCGTTAGAGAACGAGGGCACTGAGCGTGACCACCTCGAGTAGTCATTAGGGAAGTCTACCTTCTCGTCAATGACTGACTCGATGCTGCAGTAGTGTGTCTGGTTCTTTGACCTGAGGTGCATCGGCAGTTCACCTTGAGGGTGTTATAGTTTGACTACACCATTACTCGGTCTCCTAGCCATATGGAACCCTGAGGTGTATGTTGGCTATAGCATGTTCATTGTAGGAACTGGATTGCATCAAGATGGAATCTATCTACCTCGGTGGTAGAGGAGCAGCCCTATGATGATCATGAGAATCAAGTCCAGAAGTCCCATGGCCATGGCAGAGTGAAATAATAGAAAGAGTTTCTATTTAGATTTTCACATCGGACTTGAATCGAATGATTACATCATATGACAGAAACTAGGGTTTGACGAGTTCACCTTAACCCTAATCTGATCGGGGCTCAAGATAGAAGAACTTAATCACACAGGTAGCTGCACCAAGAGGTTCGCATTCAGCTCTGAATGGGTTGCCACCATATACTGCTAGGTGTCACTGGTGGATTTTGGGAGCAATTAGAATGATTTAGATGATCGATCATTCTAGCTGTTCGAATCAGAAGAGTTCTGATCCATCGAAAGGAGTTTCGATGATGTCGATGATAGAGATCATGACATATCCCATTACCATACAGAACTGAACCTAACTGGGTCACACAAACAAGGGTTTGAATCTGGTGATCATCAATTGAACTGATCCAGTTCAATTGATCTGAATGAGATTCAATTAGGTTCAAGGAAATCGTGCTAGCACTCGATTGAACCTAACGTTCTTCTTTTACTATCATAAATAAGTTGTCCTGACTGAGCCAAAGGAGTTTGTGCTCAATCAGAGGCCTTCACTATGGTCTGACTGGAGGTTGTCCAAGTCAGAAAAGGTTGTCTTATTTTGTAAGACAATTACCTGCCATTTTTGGTCACCTGCCATTTCTTGTCCTTTGACTTTGGTCAAAAGTCTGACCTTTGACTGGTCAAATGTTGACCATTGACACTTTGACTTTTGTCCACATGTCATGCACCTATTGGAGAGCTGGTGGGGGCCTTGTCCCCCTGCCAGAACCTGGCAAGGAGGAGGGCGCACGCCACCCTTGGCGTGTGCCCAAGTTGGAGGCGCCTAGGAGTCCCTGTTGGACAGGGACTCCATCTCCTTTTTGGATTCCAATTAGAGTTCTCCTAAGAACCAACTTTGACTGGTCTTAGGCACCCTCTAAGGAGGAATCCAGGGGACTCTATTCCCACCAATCAGATTTAGATCTGATTTCACAAAGAGTTGTGATTGGTTGGGAAGAAGAGGAGTTGGATCACAGTTAGTCTATAAATAAGACCCTGCGCCCAACTCAAAGAATTTGAAGTGATTGAAAGGAATCACAATTCCCCATGCCCAAGGCTGCCTCTCCCCTCCTTCCTCCATGCCAAACCCACCTTCTCCCTCTCCTCTCCACATCCAAAAGGGTTTTGGAGCTTGGTTGGTGCGATCCAGATCAAAAAAAGGCGACTGAAAGCTAGAAGGCTGCGCTGCTGCAAAGGACGACTGCTGATCTTCAAAAGGAGTTTTGAAGATCCTCCAGATCAGATCCAGATTTGATTTTTGGTGATGTGATAGTGAAGAAGAGGATCTCCAGATGTAGCCTGAGTGGATACCGGTAGAGGTCAGGCACTTGCGTGGCTAAATCCAGAATCTTCCGCTGCATACAGGATCATCAACGGGTAATAGGATTACCCATATCAAGGTAAATTAAATCTAATTTAATTTATCTAATTTTATTTTAATTTTTAAAATAATAATAATCAAATCTAAAACATTCCAAATCTGATTAGGATCAAAGAGAAAAAAATTTTAAATATATCTCTTGATCCAATCCGATCTGAACGAACCTGGTCCAGGAAATCAGGATTTTCCTTCATTATTACCATTAACTCAAGGGATGTATCACAGACACTTTCAAATATATACTATGATAGAAAATAATTTATTTTATTATTTATAGTCAAAATTATAATTTTGCCCTTAGATGTGTATTACAAGTGTTAGCTAATTCTGGCTTCTAGGGCATACATATCTAACAAACTTCTACTTGACCTAAAGCCAATTGGCTATAAATCTAAGTCTCATCTGCTCAAGGTGGATTTTGATCTTCTGCTGGCCCAATGACTTTATGAGTGGGTCTGTCGCATTATCTATGGAGTTGACTCTCTTGACCTCGACATAACTCTTCTCGACGTAATCGTGGATGAGGTAATATCGCCACTCGATATGCTTGAATTTCTGATGAGATCTCGGCTCCTTAGCAAAGGCTATGGCGCCATTGTTGTCACAGAATAGAGGAATGGCATTCGATGGCATCACTCTGATCTCTACGATGAATTTTTTGTACCAGAATGCCTCCTTTGCAGCTTTTGATGCAGCAATGTACTCTACTTCTATGATGAAATCTGCTATCACTATCTACTTGAAACTCTTCCAACTGACAGTACTACTATTTCACATAAACAGACTCTCAGATGTTGACTTTTGATCATCTATATCGAACATAAAATCTGAGTCTGTATATCCTGGACTTAGAGTTCTCCATTACGAAAAATCAACAATATATCCTTAGTTCTTCTCAAGTACTTAAGGATACATTTCATAGATGTCCATTGTTCTTCATCTGGATTTGACTGATATCTGCTCGTGATACTCATAGCATGAGCTATATCAGGTCATGTATATAACATGGTATACATGAGGCTCCCTATTTCTAAAGCATAAGAGATCTTGCTCATGCGTTCAATCTTCTCTGATGTGTTCAGACATATTTTCTTGGAGAGATGAATGCCATGTCTAAAGGGTACTAATCTCCTCTTGGAGTTTTCCATGCTAAACCTTTTTAGCACTTTCTCTATGTACATCTTCTATGAAAGAACTAGCATCCTATTCGGTCTATCTCTATAGACCTTAATTCCTAGAATGAAGGATGCTTCTCCTAGGTCTTTCATGGAGAATTCTTTAGATAACCATATTTTAACTATGATCAACATAGGAATATCATTCCTAATAAGCAGGATATCATTCATGTACAGTACGAGGAAGACAATAGTCCTTCCACTAACCTTTTTGAAGACACATGATTTCTCCTCATTTTTGATGAAACCAAATAATTTGATCACATCATTAAATCGAGTATTCTAGCTCCGAGATGCTTGCTTAAGTCCATATATGAACCTTTGCAGCTTGCATACTTTATGATCAGTACCACTGGATGTGAAACCTAGCGGCTATTCCATATAGATATCTTCCTCAAGGTATTCATTTAAGAATGCCATTTTCACGTCCATTTGCCATATTTCATAATCGAAATAGGCTATAATAGCAAGCAATATATGGATAGATTTTAGCATAGCTACCGACGAAAAGGTATTTTGATAGTCAATGCCTTCGCACTGACTATAACCTTTTACCACTAATCTAGCTTTGAATGTCTCCATATTTCCATCTACACCAATTTTTTTCTTGTAGATCCATTTACACCCAATAGGTACTATACCTTCTGGTGGATCTACCAAGGTCCAGACTTGATTTAAGTGCATTGAGTCAATTTCTGACTTCATTACCTCTAACCATTTCTTGGAGTCGATATCCAATATTGCCTTATCATAGGTTTTGGGATCATCACCATGAACCCCATTACCTATGAGGAATATTTCCTCTATTTCCTCTGAAATAGTACATAAGTACTCAGGGGAATGAAAAATCCTTTTCGATCTATGAGGTGGAGGAGGTAGTGATTGTATTGGCTCAACCTGATTTGGTTCCACAAGATCCTTAGCTTGTTGCTTTTATGAGACTTTCTCCTCGAGCTTGATCTGCTTTCCAATGCCGCTATCTTGAATAAACTATTTTTCAAGAAAGGTGGCATGCTAACTCACAATCACGTTGTGGTCTTCTGGAATGTAGAAATAATATCCTAATGACTCTTTAGGATATCCTATAAATCGATCTCTAAAGGATCTATACTCTAACTTGTCCACTTGTTGTCTTTTGACATGAGCCGGACAACCCCAAATTTTGAGATGACTCGGACTTGGTTTCTTACCTTGTCATATCTTATACGGTGTAGGAACAGTTTTAGAGGAAACCTTATTTAGTATATATATAACAGTTAACAGACTATGTCCCTAAAAAAAATCAGGAAGGTTTGTGAAGCTCATCATGGATTAGACCATATCTAATAGGGTCCGATTCCTCCGTTCTGAAATTTCATTGAGTTGAGGTATTCCTGATGGAGTCTGTTGAGTGATTATGCCATTTTGCTTGAGATAGTCCAGGAATTTTAGACTAAGATATTCACCTTCTTGATCTGATCGAAGATTCTTAATGAATTTTTTAGTTTGCTTTTTGACTTCATGTCTGAATTTTTTGAACTTTTCAAAAGCTTCAGACTTGTGTCTCATAAGATACACGTACCCATACCGAGATAAATCATCGGTAAAGATTATGAAGTAGATAAAGTTGCCTCTAGCTGACACATCAAATGGGCCGCACACATCAGTATGTACTAGGGCAAGTAGATCCGTGGCCCTTTTCCCATGTCCTACAAAAGGGAGCTTAGTCATTTTGCCATGAAGACAAGATTCACAAATTGGATATGACTCGGAAGTCAACGGACTCAATAGCCCAGTTTTATTCAATTTGTTAACCCTATCTTCTGCTATATGACCTAGTCTTAGGTGCCATAGACACCTATCGTTTGGACTATCCCTAGATTGTTTTGATCTTATGGCATTCATATTTTACTCGATATTAAAAATAGATACATTAATATGTAACTGATAGAGATCGTTAATGAGGAAACCACTTGTAGTTTTATTTCTTTCATAAAGAATATTACAATGGTCCTTAAGAAAACTAATTACATAGCCTTCTTGTGCTAAACACGAAATAAAAATTAAATTTCTGCTTACAGCAGGCACATAGTAACAATCCCTAAGTACTAAATCTATGCCAGATGATAGTCGAAGAGGATAGGTTCTCACGACCACAGCAACAACTCTTGCTCTATTTTTGATGCGTAGGATCATCTCACCATCCCTCAGCCTCCTGCTATCCTCAAGACCCTACATGGAAGTGCACAATTGAGCACTAGAACTAGAGTCAAGCACCCAACTAGATGCTGAAGAAATCGTATGCTTAGATTCAATAACAAGCATACCTCAAGAAGGACCTGTCTCCTTCTTATTCTTTAAGGTGGCAAGGTGTATAGGGCAGTTCTGCTTCTAGTGGTCGTCAGTATTATAATGGAAATACTTTTCTTTATCAGCGACCTTCTTCTTCAGCTCTGCCTTCTTTTTCTTTCCACCTTCTATCTTCTGCCTTTTCACAGATTTCTTCTTCTTTTCAAAAGATTTTTTCTTAGAAGAAGTCCGTTCCATAGCAAGCACTAAGTCTTAGAACCTTTCATAGAAAGCTCGATAGTAACTAGCATATTCATAAGTTCGGCCAGAGTACTCTGAAAATTATGCATATGTTAGTTCATGATAAACTGCCCATACGCATCACTCAAGGATTGTAGAATTATGTCATTCTATAGATTTTGGTCTAACTTCACTCTGAGCTTCTCAAGCTCTTTCAAGTTCTTGATCATCATTAGACAATGATCTTGGACTGACTGTCCATCACATATTTTAGCCTTAAAAAGTTATTTAGTGACCTGATATTTGGCTGCGCGACTTTGTTCACCAAATAACTCTTATAGGTGAGCCAATATTTGATGGACAATCTTGATATCTTCATGTTGATGCTGAAGCTCATCAGATATCAAGCCCAACATGTAGTATCTGACCTTGTTATCTTCATCCATTCATTTATCAAGAGACACTTTCTATTCAGCGGACAGATGGGCTGGTAAGGTGGGAGGATCCTGGTCTAATACATGAGTTAACTTCTCAAAACCCAAAATGATTTTGAAGTTCCAGAGCCAATCCTTATAATTAGGTCTGGTTAGTCTATAGGTGTCTAGGATATGGGCTAGTGGGTTGGATGCAGATATTTTTCTGTAGAGAGTCAAAATTTTTAGTTAGATTTTATAATTAAGACTTGAATACTTTATTTAGAAATTTAATTTTTAAACAAATTAGTTCCCACTACTTTCTCAGATTTCTATACTCCCTCTATAGAGATACAAAAATCTCTATGATTAATGATTTCTAGTGGGTGGTCTAGTCCCACCAACTGACTCATCATCTCACCTAATAGTTATTGGTGATGGGTTAGCCAATGAGTGAACAACTCTTGTCCAATGATTCTCAAATCATGGTGTACCCATCACCATGTCCAGAATGTTGATTCACTCCTTAGTTAAGTCAGACCCACCATTTGCACAAATTGGATTTTTAATTGATTTTCTCACTGTATTCAAAATATTGAGCCCAATCCATCCTCCAGCCCATACCATCCAATGCCTAATAGATATGGTTGCATCTTTCTGGTGCAATTGAACCACTATGATCAGCCGAGAACAATCAACCTAGGAAAGGGCCCGCATATCTACAATGGTGGAAGACCTTAGACTTAATCTTTTCTTAGGAAGATTTGATTTAGATCTCTTTAAAATTGACTTGACGTAGCCCTAACCATTATGACTAATCTAGTGGCATGGGTTAGCTCGGATTATTAGCCACCTTAGATCAAGACTGAGCCGACAAATATGGCCAGGTAAGTGAGACCGATGGAATGGATATGCCATTAACTCGACAAGAACACATTCGAGTCGAGTAGCTCCTAACTAAAAATCAATCGGTTGTATCTCCCAGTGGAAGGTCTGCTGCAACGGGCTCAATAGTTCCAATGAAGAATTAGGGGACAACCCCTTCAATAATCATGAAATCGTCAGGGGTTTGGTCAATGGGTTCACCATACCTGAAGTCATAAACAGAATCATCAATGTTGATGTCGATCAATGCGCTTGGGATTCACTCAAATTCTTTCTTGAGGTAGTTACCTCATCTTTTCCTTTTTCTTTAAATTTTTTAATGTTTCCTCATCCGTGCAACCCACTTCATCATATATGTATATATTTTTTTAACAGATGAGCCACCAAATACTTGGCTACATCAGATCACTGAACCGCTTGAGGTCAAAGTTGGTGAAGGCCCAAGAGGATCATCAAGTCGAGGTTGGGTGCTTGATTAAGGAGAGAGATGAGGTTAACCACTTTTTGAAGAAGAAATCTATCAAGGTTGAGGGTCTCCAAGAAGCACTCTATAAGGAAAAGGAAACATCAGGGGAGTTGAAGATCTCTTTAGGCTTGGAAGAAGAGTGGAGGAGAAAGGCTGAAGCTGAGACTGCTGAACTGAAGGAGAAGATTTCTAGGTAGATCTTGGAGGTGATGGCTCAGGTGATAGAGGAGTTCAAGATCTCCTCCGAAATGAGAGTCCTGAAAGTCAAATTCAGCCAAGAGGCCTTCAACAAAGGATTTGAGCTTTGTAAGGACAGGGTGGCCAGCAAGTTTTCCAAGCTTGACCTTAATTTCTTGTATGGAGGGGCTCCTAAAGATGAACCAGAACCATCCACTACCATGGCCAATCTTCCACCCATCGAGCCTACCAATGAAGAGCCGGGATCGATTGATGCTGCAACGAACTCCTCAACCGCTTTCCTAGAGGTCTGAGACCTCTTTTCATTGTATTTTTTTTTATTTTTTTCTTATATTTGGACATTTTGAATTAATGAAAAAAAAAATTTCTTTATGTTTACGCCATGGTATGCTTGTGTTTTAGAATGCCTGTGGTGAAGATAATCATGACTCACCTCCTCCTATTGATGCCACATCGCTACCCCAAGGTCTTCGTTTGAAACCTATCATTAAGGACTTGAAGAGGGAAGTTCATCAAACTAAGAAGAAGTTAAAGAAGATGGTGGATGAGCTATAAAGGTTGAAGAAGTACTATTCAAAAGTCATAGTTGAAGTCATCAGCCTTTGGTAGGTCCATAAAGGGGATGCCATGGACTACATCAATAACAAGCATCATTTGACTAAAGAACTGGAATGGGTGAAGAAGCTCAACAGTGAGAAGGCTTAGACTTTGACCGCCAAGGCAAGCTCTCTTGAAGTCGAGCTAAAGGCCGCATAAGAGAGGATTCAAATACATGAAGGAAGTTTGGTATAGTCCACCAATTGGACTGAGTATGGCTGGGACTAGTCGAAAAGGTTCTCCAAATTACAGGGCTAGTTACAAGTAGTCGATGACTCATATAATGATTATAGGCGACGTTGGTGTGGTCAAGTTGCTAACCTTCAATGTAAACTCCAAAAGATTGATGATGAGATCGCCCAACTTCGACAGCAACTGTTGAATAAAATTCAAGCCAGCTCGAGCAGAGATTCATAAAAAGTTCTTTTCTTGATAGGCACTCTAGAGAGTCTGTCCGTAGTGCATGAAAAAGACAAAGCCGAGTTGCATGATTTGAAGATTCAAATGGTGTATAAAATGGACATTGTGAAAGACGCCAAAGCTAAATCTATAGTTCTAAGAAAAAGGCTAAGAGAGATGGAGAAGGAGTCACGTAGATGGGAGAAGATGATGAGGGAGAGTTTGGCAGCTTGATAGAGGCTCAAGAAGGAGGATGAAGGTCTGAAACTCTTCCTCACGATGGCTGGAGCTGGCAGTCCGAACTTCGACCATGAATAAAACTTTGATTCTCTTTCCTTTCTTCTTCTTCTTTTTTTTAATGTAATTGGTCTCACGAACCTTTTCATGTATTAAACTTTTTATTTTAATGAAAACATTATTTTGATTGCTTTGTCTCAGTCGTGTGCTTGCATAGTTTCTTCGCTTCTCCTACCTTAAATAATCAAAGATATTCATCGATGTTGGAATGAGATTCTTCTTCTATTTCTAACATGATTAGCCTTTATCCTTATTAGGATGAGATTCTCCTCCTATTTCTAACAAGATCATCGGGACATGAAAGGACCATTCAGAAGGCTTCTCTCCTTTGACCCATGTCAGGATGAGGTTCTCCTCCTGTTTCTGACATGGTTGGCTTTTATCTTTATTAGGTTGAGATACTCCTCCATCCCTAACAAAGTCTTTGGAGCACAAAAGGGCCGATGAAAGGGCCTCTCTCGTCCTCCCATCTTAAACAACCGGAGGTCTTCATCCATGGCAGGATAAGATTCTTCTTCTATTCCTGATATGGTTAGCCTATACCCCTGTTAGAACGAGGTTCTCCTCCTATTCCTAACAAGGTCATCGGGACATGAAAGGGCCATTGAGAGGGAATCTCCTCTTTGACGCATGTCAGGACGAGGTTCTCCTCCTATTCCTGACATGGTTGGCTTTTACCTTTATTAGAGCGAGGTCCTCCTTCTATCCCTAACAAAGTCTTTAGGATGCAAAAAGACTGTTGAAAGGGCCTCTCTCCTCCTCCTAGCTTAAAAACTGGAGGTCTTCATCCATGTCAGAATGAGGTTCTCATTCTATTTCTAACATGGTTAGCCTTTATCCTTATTAGGATGAGGTCTCTTTCTATTCTTAACAAGATCATCGGAGCATGAAAGGGCCATTGGGAGGGCCACTCTCCTTTGACCCATGCCAGGATAAGCTTCTCCTCCTATTCCTGACATGGTTGGCTTTTACCTTTGTTAGGATGAGATCCTCCTCCTGTTCTAAGTAAGATCTTTGGAGAACAAAAGGACCATTGAAAGGGCCTCTCCTCTCCTCCTGTTTTAAATAACTGAAGTTCTTTATCCATGTCAGGATGAGGTTCTCCTTCTATTCCTGACATAGTTAGCCTTTATCCTTATTAGGATGAGGTTCTCCTTCTATTCCTAACAAAATCATCGGGGCACGAAAGGGTTATTGAGAGGGCCTCTTCCCTTTGACCCGTGTTAGGATGAGGTTCTCCTCCTATTCCTGATAAGATTTTCTTTTATCTTTGTTAGGATGAGGTTCTCCTCCTATCTCTAACAAGATCTTTGGGATACAAAAGAGCCGTTGAAAGAAACTCTCCCCTCCTCCTGTCTTAAACAATCGAAGGTCTTGTACTTCATTTAAGGATGGAGCTCGATTAAGTCATTTCCCGCCATCATATAGTTTTGCGCCAAGGAATAATTGCATTGAAATAAGAAAATTTTATCAAAGTAAGGATATTGATAATACATTTGCAAGTTATCTGAGTATCATGGTCATGGGAGTGCTGATCCTCTGAGCTCCTTTAGGTAATATATTCCTGGTCGGACTACTTCTACGACCTCATAGGGGCCTTCCCATTTCGGGATGAGCTTTCCTTGATTTTGAGGTTATGAAATATCTGCTTGTCGAAGTACCAAATCTCCTACTCTAAATGTCTTACTCCTGACCCTAGAGTTGTTGTAGTGGGCTACTTTCTGCTTGTAGGCTACCATTCAAATTTGAGCCTTCTCTCACTTTTCTTCCAATAGGTTGAGATTTGCCCTAAGATCTTGTGAGTTATTCTGTTCACTAAAAGCTTCAACTCACGCTGAAGAAAGTTCAAGCTCAACTGGGATGACTACCTCTATCCCAAATGACAATGCGAAGGAGGTTTCCCCAGTTGGCAACCTTTGAATGGTTCTGTAAGCCTAGAGCACATGATAAAGTTCATCTGCCTAGATTTTTTTTGCTCTTTCAAGCCTGGCCTTTATCCTTTGAAGTAAAGTTCTGTTAGTTACTTCAGCCTCACCATTCGTCTGTGGATGAGCTACTGATGTGAAGTGGTGAGAAATATTCAAATTTTCATAAAATTCAGCGAACTTCGTTCCTACAAATTGGCATTCATTATCGATGATTAGTGTCCGTTGTAGACCAAATCTACAAACTATCGACTTCTAGATGAAGTCCTACACTTTGGCTTCGGTGATCTTCACTAGAGGTTCGGCATCAATCCACTTAGTAAAATAATCTATAACCATCAATAGAAACTTTCATTATCCAGGTGCCATAGGAAAAGGCCCAAGTATGTTCGTCTCCCATTGTGCAAATGGCTAAGGAGCACTTAAGGGAGTGAGCTGTGAAGCTGGCTATCTTTGAATGTTTGAATCTTTTTGACACCTATCGCACTTCTTCACATAATCTATGGCATCTTGGTGCATCGTTGGCCAATATTTTCCTTGCCAAAGTAACTTATATGATAAGGATCTCATCTCCAGATGATTTCCACATATTCCTTCATGAACTTCTCTCAAGCCATAATCATCTTCAAAAGGTTGGAGACATTTAGGAAGTGGTAATGAGTACGACCTCTTGTATAACTTGTTTTCATATAGAACGTAGTGGGAAGCCTAATTTCTTAGCTTCCGAGCTTCTTTGTGATCCCTAGGAAGCACTCCATCCCGGAGATAAGAGATCAACGAATCAATCCAACTGGGCTAATGATCAACTTGCATTAGTGCCTGGGGTTCTTTAGAACTTGATTGCTATAGAACTTCATAGAGGACTTCTTTCGGCAGTTCATTTGGATTTAAGGTGGCCAACTTAAAGAGAAGATCAGCTCTGGTATTTTCTATCCTGGAGATCTGCTGGATATCAAAACTAACAAAGGTCGAAGCTTTGTTAGTTTTTTTCAGAAATAAGGTTGAAGCTTTCAGACTGTAAGTTGGCTCTGATATCAAAAACTAGAAAGAGTGATGCTCTGCTGGAAAATATCAAAGCCGATCTAACAAAGGAGGGTAATGGTGTGTCCCTGAAAATAAGGTCGAAGCTTCCAGACTATAATCAATAAGGCATAAGTCAGTTTTTCTAATTTAGTGTACCTTATTTCTGCATCCCTCAAGACTTTGGTTATATAGTAGATCAGCTTCTAAACTTTGGCTTCTTTTCTGAATAGTATGTATCCAATAGCTATGGGGGACATAGTGAGGTACAAGAATAGCTCTTCTATAGGTTCAGGTTTGGCTAGAAGTGGAGGCGAATTAAGATAGTTTTTTAATTCTTCAAGGGTCTGCTGGCACTTAGGCGTCTAGATGAAGTTCTTAGGCTATTTGAGTACTTGAAAGAAGGACATGCAACGCTCCGCCGATCTTGAAACGAAGTGATTTAGGGCCACTACCTTGCTTATGAGGGGTTGAACTTCTTTTATTATTTTTGGGGCAGTCATCTCTTAGATGGCTTTGATCTTTTCTAGATTGGCTTCAATGCCATGGCTCGACACCATGAATCTTAGAAACTTCTTTGAGGTTACTTCGAAAGCACATTTTGTAGGGTTCAGCTTCATTTTGTACTTCTGGAGGGTGCAGAAGATTTTCTCAAGATCGATAATGTGATTTGGTTAAGATCAACTTTTAACCAGCATGACGTCTACATAAACCTCCATATTTTGATCGATCTACTTCTCAAAGATTTTATTTACCAGGCCTTGATAGGTTGCTCCTGCATTTTTAAGCCTAAAGGGCATGACACTACAACAATAAAGACCATGATCGGTGATAAAAGCAGTCTTCTCCTCATCCTCTAGTGCCATCCGGATTTGATTATATCCGAAGAAGGCATCCATGAAGGTGAGGAGTAAATGGTCTGAAGTTGCATTCATCAGTTGGTTAATCCTAGGTAGAGGGTAGCTATCTTTTGGATAAGTTGTATTGAAATCTGTGAAGTCTATGCACATCCTCCACTTGTTATTTGCTTTTTTAATAAGAACAATATTTATGATCCAGTTCGGATAGAGCACTTTCTGAACGAATCCTACTTTGAGGAGCTTGTCGACCTCATCAACAATAGCTTTCTATCTCTCAAGTGCAAAGCTGCGCATTTTCTACTTCACTAGCTGATGTTTTAGATCCACTCCCAGGCGGTATTCCATGACCTCTGCATCAATCCTAGACAAATCTGCTAGCACTCAGGCAAAAATATCCGCATTCTTTTGTAAGAAGGTGACGAGCTACTTTCTGACTTCTCCTTTCAAACTAGAGCCGATCTTTACAGTATGATCTTTATTCCCATCATACAACGGTATCTCCATAAGATCGTTGATGAGTTCTCCTCTTTCTTCAGATAGATCATCATGGGCATCAAGCCCGTCCATCGGACAAGGGTCTGCTTGCCTTCCCTCCTATAAGGCAATATTATAATAGTGCCAAGCTAGTGCCTAATCTCCTCTAACTTTTCTGACTCCATATTCTTTTGAAAACTTTATTTTTTGGTAGTAAGTCAAAACCACAGCCCGAAGTGGATTCAGACTAGGTCAGCTAGGGATCAAATTGTAGGCAGAATGGGCTTTGACTACTGAAAGATCAACTTGAGCTCTAGATTGTCTTGGGTACCAGCCTACTACCATAGCCAATATTATTATTCCTTACACAAGCATAACATCACCCATGAATCCTACTAATGAAGAATTCATCGAGCCCATTCTATCATTAGATATGGACATTTTAGAGAAAGCATTATAAAATAAGATGTCAACAAAGCTTCCATTATCAATTACAATGCAGCGTACATCATAGTTAGCAATATTTAAAGCAATTACAACTGCATCATTATGCTGAAGCTGAACTCCCTGAGCATCTTTTTTAGTAAAAGTGATGGGTTCTTCAATCCGCTACTTCTTTGCTAGCTCAACCAACTCACTAGCCTCCCCCTGCTGATGTCTCCTAATTTTGGTGTTGATGATTCCAAGGGGAGGCCGATCTCCTTTTGGTTCATCCCTCTAAGATGGTTCGGGTTGTGTTGGCACTCTTAGATGATCCTCTCTTCTTTCTGGCTAGCATCTTATAAATCAATCCAGTCAACCTCTTTTGATTAGCATCTCGATCTCGTCTTAAAGCTGGATACATTTTTTAGTATCATGACCATGGTTATGATGGTAGAGGATATACTTATCAGGATTGCACTTGGTCAGATAAGTCCACACCCTCTCCGATCTTGGCAACTGCTCCCTTATCTTCATTAGCACTTGGGTCTTTAAGGCATTTAAGAGAGCATAGTTGTTGAATATTCTAGGAGGGGAGTTCCATTAGGTCTTTCAATTTGAACTTTCCTATCGACGAGCTCGAGGAGGAGTCCAGGCTTATGTATGCTCAAGAGGAGTTTGAAAGCATGATTGAGCTTCACTCAGCTTTCTCTCTAGTGTAGGCTTTCTAGATTCGCCCGCCTGCCACTCTATTGCAGCCTCATCATCCTTTAATTTGAAGGCTTCCTCAGCTCGAGCGTAACCTTCAGCCCGGACCAACATATAAACAAAATTCCTAGGATACTTTCTTTCCAAGAAGGATAGAAGGTCATTCTTCTAAAGATCACCTTTCAATACGGCCATGGCTATAGATTGCTCTAGATTCTGGACCTTAAATGCAGTAGCATTGAAGTAGCTGACATAAGCTCGGATGGACTTTCCTTCTTTTTACTTTATGTTGGTGAGGAAGTCTGAACCTCATCATGGACGTCAGCTACTTGTGAAATGAGCTACGAACTAATGGCTCATTTGGTCAAAAGAGAAGATCATATCTAGCTTAAGACTCAAGTACCAGTTTCTTGCTTCTTCCTTCAGGGTATATGAAAAAGCTTGGCATAAATGGCATCCGGTGTGCCAAGGAGCAGCATCATCATCTGAAAGGTCTCAAGGTGATTGATTAGATCAGAAGTCCCATCGTAGCTCTCGAATTAGAAGAGCTTGAAGTTCGATGGAATGGGCTTCGCATGATTTTGGCAGAGAAAGGGGGATCGGTGCAGATGTCATCATGATGGGATGGGGCGGCATGGTGGAGCTCCTCAATCTGTCGATTCATGTTCTAAAGTTTCTGATCGGGAGCATCAACTCGACCATGGATCTTAGAGGGCCATCAGCTGTATATAGAGAAAGTCTCCTTCGGAGAGAAATCATGATCGGAGTAGGAGATTCCTGCTCTTTGCTTTCTCTTTTCGCGGGTAACGGGCTTGCTGACCTAGGTTGCCCTTCTCTACACCAGTTCTTGAAGCTTCGGTGGAGGTTTCTCTAGCTGGGCTAGTGCATAGTATTGGGAATATACCCTCTTCCCACATGAATCGATGTGGCCGTCAATGATTAGCCAAGCAATAAGAAAGTACTTCTTAGAGATCTCTATGGAAGCACGATCAAATAAATCAAGAAATAGAGAAGAAGAGAAGAAGAGATTTTTAGAAGAAAAGAGCTTTTATTCAGTATATTTCAGCATACTTACAATCTTGACCTATTTTCAGTATATATACTTTACAAAGGGTCAAGTCCAAACTGATAAAAAAAGTTTCTAAACTCAAACAACCCATGTACACAAAATAATAACCCACGAAAACTGAGCCGACCCAGTTCCAGTTTCAGACTGAGCCGGCTAACCTACTCAGTCCCAAACTAAGCCGACCCAGTTGTGTACCATGCCAACAACCCAAAAATGCTACTCTCTATCTGAATTTTGCTCTAGGACCTAGCCGACCCAGTTTTCAACTGAGCCGGCTCAGTCTCAAAGTGAGTCTTCTCATGTTTTCAAGACATGGGAGTGCCACTTCTGAGCTCACATTCTCCACCAAGGTGCTTCTAAGTCCTTGTGAACTCATCTCTTCTCAACAGATCCATCCGTGCCACACATCTCTGAAAGCTGTCTCTAGGGAGTACCTTCGTGAGTGCATCAGACTGATTCTTCTTAGTATGGATCTTCATCAGTTCTACTTCACCTTCCTCCACCAGCTCTCTGATCCAATGGTACCTCACATCTATATGCTTTGTGTGCGCATGATAGACTAGATTCTATGCCAACAATGGAGCACAATGACTATCACTGAATGGTGTAAGTTTGCTCTGCTCCACCTCCAACTCATCAATCAGCATCCTAACCCAAAGGGATTCCTTTGTAGCCTCCGTTATCCCAATGTACTCAGCCTTTATGATAGACAAAGCCATGATTGGCTGAAGGATTGATCTCCAAGATACCGGTCCACCATATATGCAGAAGAGGTATCCAATAGTAGACCTCCTTGTATCAAGATACCATCATAATTTGCATCAACAAATCCTTCCAAAGGATCTGAACCTTCACACATCTTCATAGATTGTTCTCCAAATCCTCCCGACTACCCACCAAACATCAAACCATGATTCCTTATTCCATGCAGATATCTCAATATCCATTTCAATGCTTTCCAGTATTCCTTCCCAGGATTAGCTATATATCTACTAACCGTGCTCACAGCATGTGCTATATCTGGTCTACAGTACACCATAGTGTACATCACACTACCTACAATATTTGCATAAGGTACTTGTTCCATGTACTCTCTTCTCTTCTGACTGGGGGCACTGTAACTTGGAGAGAGACATATGGCTCGGTAATGGCGTCTCTATAGGTTTGGCCTTCTCCATCCCAAACCTCTCCAGAACCTTCTGGACATATTTTTCTTATGACAAATGGAGCACTCCTTTGCACCTATCTCTGCAAATCTCCATTCCAAGGATTTTCTCAGCTAAACCCAAATCTTTCATCTCAAATTCAGATGATAATGCCCTTCTCAATCTTTTCACAGCATCCATGCTTCTACTGACTATGAGCATATCATCTACATACAATAATAGGTACAGGGCATCCTCCTCATCTACATTCTTGATGTAGACACAAAATCATGTTCACATCTGCTAAAATCCAGGCTCAAGACAAAGCTATCAAATCTTCGATACCACTGATGAGGGGATTGTTTCAATCCATCCAAAGACTTTCTAAGTAAACACACTTTTCTTCCTATCCCATCTCCATGAAACCATCTGGCTACTTCATGTAGATTCTTTCCTCCAAAGTCTCATGAAGGAAGGTCATCTTCATGTAAATCTGTTCCAATTTCATGTTCTATTGTGCCATCAGTGACAGCAAAACTCGAATAGAAGTATGATGCACCATAGGAGAGAAAATTTTTGTGTAGTCAATCCCTTCACTTTGTGAGTATCCCTTTGCTACTAGCCTTGCTTTGATTTTGACTCCATCTTGTTCTGAAGGTGCTTCTTTCTTTATGAACACCCATTTTGAGCCAATAGATTGAGCACCCTCTGGAAGATCTACCAACTGCCATGTCTAATTCTTCTTAAATGATTCCATCTCCTCCATCATGGCCTGCATCCATGAATCATGATTCTCACTCTCCATGGCCTCTGCATAATTCTCTAGATCTTTATTAGTAGTGATGAGTGCATAAGAGATAACCTCATCAATGCTATATCTGACCGATCTCCTAATAGTATGCTGGGGCTTGTGCAAAGCCACTCCCACTAGCACATCTCTGTCTGATGTCTATGGCTGCTCTTGCACATCTGTCTGAACTGTCGGCCCTCTATGCTGATTTTCAATCTGAGATAATACTTTTCTGCCCAGCTCCACCTCAACAGGAATACTCCTATAAGTGGATGTAACCTGCATGCCATCATTCTCTAATTGGCGACTACTGTTCACCTTTGTTTTCCCAGTTCCATCTATCCCAAACCTCCTTAAGATGCTCTTCTCATCAAAGAAAACATCCCTATTGATCACTGACTTTTGTTCTTAAGAGTCCCACAGTAGGTACCCGTTGACTCCTTTTGGATATCCTATAAATGCCATCTTTTAAGATTTTGGGTCCAATTTGCTCCTCTCAGTTGCCCCCACATGTGCATAGGCTGTGCAACCAAAGACTTTCAGGTGGCTAAGCTCCACCTTCTTTCCACTCCAGATCTCTTCTGGAATGCCTCCATTCAGCTTATAATGAGGAGATCTATTCACAAGAAAATAAGAAAAAGTTAGAGCATCACCCTAAAAGGATTTTGGAACTAATGTCTGTAGCCTCAAACACCATGCCATCTAGGTCAATGTTCGGTTCATCCTCTTCATGGCACCATTTTGCTGGGGAGCCATTCTCACTGTGTAATAGCATTTGATGCCATTTTCCTCATAGTACCTTCTAAACTCAAGAATAGTATACTTTCCTCCATTGTCCGACCTCAGACACTTTACCTATCTTTCTGACTCCATCTCTACTTCAGCTCTCCAGGCTCTAAACCGGGCAAACACCTCTAATTTTTCTCTGATCAGATAAATCCATACCTTCCTTGAGAAATCATCAATGAAAGTAATAAAGTATTTTGCCCCACCTCTAGTTGATATAGGAGTTGGTTTCCACACATCCGAGTGCACTAAATCCAGCACTCCCTCACTACGCTTGGTACTTCTGGCAAACTTCATCCTATGTTGTTCACCAATGATATATGGCTCACAAAGATTTATGCCCTTCTTCTTTAGGGCTGGGATCATACCTCTTTTGCTTAGTTCTATGAGTCCATGGTCGCTCATATGACCCATCCAATAGTGCCACAGTCGATATAAAATCTGCTCCTCCTGTAACGCTGCTAGCACCTCTGCACTATCATTTACCACTGAGCCTTTCATTCTGTAAAGATTGTTGCTCAGTCTTCTAGCTCTCATCACCACCAAAGCTCTCTTGAAAATTTTTAGACATCCACTCCCAGCCTGGCTACTAAAAGCATAATCCTGCTCCTTCAAGTAGCCCAAAGAAATCAAATTCTTTTTCAACTTTGGTACATGACTGATATTTGATAATGTATGAATGATCCCATCGTACATCCTCACCCTGATAGAGCCAATTTCAGCTACCTTGCATGGGTGATCATCTCCAAGGCTGACACTTCCATTATCGGCCTTCTATTAGGTAGCAAACCACTTTTGATAAGAAGTATAGTGGTGCGAGCATGCTGAATCTAATATCCATATACTATCACACTCTGTAGATCCATCTGATACAACTAGTAGATTTTGTCCACTACTCACAGAAGCTGTATCATGTTCCTTGCTGGTCTTCCCTTTTTCTTATCTTAAAAGGGGATAATCTCTCCTCAGGTGTCCAGATTGATGATATTTATAACATTTCAATGTCATCTTCGTCTGATCATGAGACTTTGACCTACCCTTGGATTTCTCTCTTATCTTCTCCTTTGATCTTCCCTGTCTTTCGTTCACAGCCAAGATCTCAAACTTAGAATCTTCCTTGCAGATCTTCTCCCTTTGCTCATTTGATCTGAGCACACCAACAACCTCTTGATAGTTAAGGATCTCCTTCCCATAAACTAGAGTTGTTATGTGATCATCATACAAACCTGAGAGAGAACATAATAGCAGCAATGCTCGATCCTCCTCATCAATCTTCATATCCAAACTCATCACCTCGAAACACACCTGATTGAACCTTTGGATATGTGCAACAAGATCTCCACCTTCGGGCATCCTCAGACTATACAGCTGTTTCTTCAACCATAGCTTGTTCATCATATTCTTCCCCATGTATGTGTTCTCCAGTCTCTCCTAGTGCCCCTTTGTCATAGTCTCTATGCAAACCTTGGGCAAAACCTGATTGACCAAGCACATCCGAATTGTGCTAAAAGCAATTTCCTCCAACTCTTCTCAATCCTCAACACTGATCTTTTTCGATCTTTTTTTTGTCAAGATCTTGTAGATCCTCTACTGAACCAACAAGTCCTTTACTCTTTGCTATCATAGGATAATGTTTTTCTTATCGTCGAACTTCTCAAAATCCATCTTGAATCCACTTGATCCCATGACTTCAAACAAGTCAAGAACAAATTCCTAACATCCTTCACGATCACACACCAGTAAAACTATCCTTCACAAAAGATCTAACTAGCCATAGATTTTTTTTCCAAACTTCTATATCACCGTTCCTTCGTGTAAACAATCTCCACCTCAATCTAGAGACAATCACGAAGCAAACTAGAAGTTTTTAGGATAAAACCTGGTGTAACAGATCCTAGATGTAGTAAATCCTAGGTGTCTTTCTTTCTTCCATGCAACACCGCTTTGATACCAAATATTGGAAATATGCGCTCCTTCCACATGGATTGGCATGGCTATCGATGATTAGCCAAGCAATAAGGAAGTACTTTTTAGAGATCTCTGTGGAAGCACGATCAAATAAATCAAAGAATAGAGAAGAAGAGAAGAAGAGATTTTCTGAAGAAAAGAGCTTTTATTCAGTATATTTCAGCACACTTACAATCTTAACCTATTTTTAGTATATATATTTTACAAAGGATCAAGTCCAAGTTCATAGAAAAACTTTTGAAACCCAAACAACCTACGTACATAAAATAATAACTCATAAAAATTGAATCGATCCAATTTCAGACTGAGTCGGCTAACCTGCAACTAGGTCAGCTCAGTCCCAGACTGAGCCCAGTTGTGTACTATGCCAATAGCCCAAAAATGCTGCTCTTTATCTAGATTTTCTGGGACCGAGCTAATCCAGTTGTGTACTGTGCCAATAGCCTGAAAATACTACTCTCTATCTGAATTTTTCAACCCAGTCCTAGACTAAGCCGACCTAGTTTTTAACTGAGCCGACTCAGTCTCAGAGTGAGCCAACCCAATTTCTGAACTTCACTATTGAGACTGATTCTTCTTTCGTCTTGCTTCTATTTTTTTAGAATCTATCTTCTCATATTTTCAAGACTTAGAAGTACCACTTTTGAGCTCACACATAGCCTACACCATCTCGATGAGACCTTAAATCTATTGCATTAATGGCTACCGATGGAGGAGGTTGAGGAGCTGGTGATGGAATCGGAATGAATGGATTCGACTCAGATTTGATGGCGGAAGTAGCAGACCACTGGATGGTTGTCTTCTTTGAAGACATTTCTAGAGAAAAAAGGAGATTAAACGAAAGCGGATTCAAGAGATTAGGAGAGAAAGAAGGTAGATAGGATCGATTGGGCACTCCTTTTTGAAAGGAATATGCCCTAAAGCCAATTTATTTTTTGGGGTGTTCTTTGTCTTCCAGACTCATATAATGAGATTTTTAATAAATGGCATTTATTTCATCATATGTAGTGTCTTATTTTTTATTTAAGATTATGATGAACCTTATAAATTAGGGCTATGATTTTAGGATTATGATGAGATCATACTAGTGAGACCTAAAATCTTAAAACTCTAATTTCAATATTCCTAGTAGATGGGACATTGAGTTAGGGATCAATATTTTTCGGTAAGACTAGCACATTCTTTGTATGCTCAAATGAGAGGGTGATTGATCTCACAATAACTTGTGTACGACACTAATACAAGAATATGGATGCTCATTAGAGAATGAGTTTACTGAATTGATCCAAATTAAGAATATCTAATGGAGTCTTATCTACATGTCAATAGATGGTTCTCATAATGAAATTTATGCATGTAGTCCTTTGACCTGAAACTACCATAGAATCTTATATATATAAATCCATATTTTGGTTCATACTCATTCATGACTTAGTTATGTACGGGATGATCTGGATATGGTAAATTATATATATGAAGATTGTGAGTAGGTTAGCAAGGAATCGATCACTCCTGATAAGAGGAAATAGCATCCTACCTACTTCTAACAAATAATGATTCAGGAAGACTTTGATCAAAGCATGATGAAAATTAAAAATGGTTTCTAATATTTCATTAAATGAATCATTATCATAAGATTGAAAGAGAAATGAATATGATATTGGGGTTGACATATTTCCATACCTAAAGTCGTATTCAAGATGTAGGGAGATCGAAGGATCTAGTTGCATGGTAAATTTCACTAAAGGATATGTTTGGTATTTCTATCAAAATTTTACATCTTTTGGGTTGTCATGATACATTGCTAGACGTCAATCATGTCTTGTAGGTTCGATCAAGTTAAAATTTTAATTTGATCATTAAATTAGAAAGTGTTCTAAATTAAGTCAAATTGGGTTGGCTAGTTTTGACCTAAATTGGTTTGGTTGATTTCTAACCAGCTTAGGTCAAATCACACCCTGACACATTACTGATTAGATGTGGAACCCAATGGGTCACACACAAAGAGAATTGATTAAGAGTCTAATTAGATTAGACCATGTTTGCAAGATGAATATGCTAGCACATATAGCAAACCCTAGCACCAGGATTCGAATTGGATTCGAATCAGCTTCCGATTTAGGCTAATTTAGATCCGATTTGAGCCAAATAGGATTTGGTCTTAAGTTGGATTAACCTAGATTGATTGGGCTTCAGATTGGGCACCACCTACCAGTATCCCATATGCCAGAGAGTCTCTCTCTTGAGCATGGGAAGTATTTCATGCACAAAGGACTCTTTGGTGCAAGAAATAAGATGGCGCCTACCTTCTTTGACTTTTCCCATATATTATATCGTGTAATTTTTTAATTGGTGTGAACATCAGATATGGAGCACAGAAGAGTCCTTCTGTAGGTGAAAGACTTCTTTTTTCTTTTAAATTTTTTGCCCATGATGTTTTTGTCGCCCAAGACCCCTTGTCGCCCAAGACTCCATGTCGCCTACTCCTCCTTGACGTCTCTTGGACCAAGCCAAAGTCTCTTGAGACTTTGACTATTCAAAGATTATCTCCATGCCTTCTTGTTGATTGGGCATCCCTTCTTAGAGCCATTGGATGGCTTTGTATCATGATCTAATGGGTGAAAAGGGAGGCGCCAAAGATGATGCATTGCGACTCTTCGTAAAAACTTACGTAGAATTAGTCCAAGAGTCCTTCTGCTTTAAGGCACCTCTTGGACTAAGCCTATATCTCATTTTTTTTACTGATGAGGCATGAGATTGGCTGATGGGGCATGAGAAATGGATAAGGAAAGGGCATGAGATTTTTGTTGGCATCCTTACGTACATTATAAATAAGGGTGCGCGTCAAGAGTCTGGCTTAGGAAAACATTATCTTTTCTTTCTTACAAGAGTTTTTTTTTGTCCATTTTTCTTTCTTCCTTTCTCTTATCTAGACCTTATCTTTATAAGGATAAGAAGTCATCTTAAGACTAAGAGATTAGGAAGGAAAATTAAGAAGATAAAAGAAAATGAAAGATAGATAAGGAAAGGCAAGGAAGGTGACATAAAGGGTTCTACTTAAACTAAAATATTAAAGTTTGTTATGTTAACATAAGGCTATTAATGTTTTAGAGGCAAAAGTTTTTTGAGAGTTGCATAGAATGCAATTGGAAAGAGTTTCCTATCTTTGAACTTATAACAAGTTTGTTGTGCAACCACAAGACTTTTTATAAGGAATTAGGATCTTATTCTCACTAAGAAAATCAATAAGAGGGTTATGATTTTTAGTGGGAGACATAATTAAATTAAAGTCCTAATTTAATTATGTTTGTCATCATGAATTGTCTGCTTATGTATTGTTCTTTATTATGTAGATTAAATGGCTTCTTCACTTTCATTACGTTCAATTTTGGATTCAAATAAATTGACTGATCAAAATTATGTTGACTGGTTGAGAAATCTTAAAATAGTACTCAGTCAAGAAAAACTCTCCTATATTCTTGACACCCCTGATCCTGAGCCATTAGGAAAATGATGCCACAGATGAAGATAAGTCCACATACAAGATGTGGCAAAATGATTCTCTTACTGTCAAATGCATCATACTTGCCTCTATGAATAATGAATTACAGAGGCAGCATGATAGCATGGACACTCAATCCATATTGCTCAATCTAAAAGAGCTTTATGGAGAGCATAGTAGGACTGCTAGATATGAGATATCTAAGCAATTATTTCATGCAAGAATGATAGAAGGAACATCCATACAAAATCATGTTTTGATGGTAATTGACCTAATCACTCGATTAAGTCAATTAGGTTTTGTAATGGATGGAGAGTTAAGTCAGGATTTGATCCTGCAATCACTCTCAGAATCATTTTCTCAGTTTGTCGTGAACTATCACATGAACAAACTGAATTCTTCATTGCCTGAGCTGTTAAATATGCTCAAGAACAGTAGAAAGCCATATCAAGAAAGATAAGGCTCCTCTTCTTCTTGTGGATGGGATCTCTAAGAAGAAGGCAGGCAAAAAGGGTTCAAAAAGAAGGTTGAATCCTAAAAGTGGTATAAATAAGAAGAAAAAGGGGAAGAAGGTCTCCGGATAGAATGACCTATTTTCACTATGGCAAAGTAGGTCATTGGAAGAGAAATTGCAAGGCTTACCTTGCAACCGTGAAGTCTGGTGCAAATAATGCACCAAAAGGTATGTATGAGATACATACTATATTATCATTAAATTCTTCCATTTCAAATTCTTGGGTATTAGATACCGGCTGTGGTTTTCATATCTGCAAATCTTTGCAGGGGCTGTAGAAAATTAAGAGTTTGAAGAAAGGTGACTTCAAGCTCTATGGCGCTTGGAGGAGAATCTATCTAGGCAGAAGCTGTAGGGACAAAAATATTGAAGTTACCTTATGGGAAGATCTTAGAGCTTACAAATTGTTATTATATGCCTAAGATCATTAGAAATATTATATCTATACCCTTGTTATTAAAACAAGGATTATAGTCTTAATGTAACGAGCGAAGGTTGCTCGATCAAATATTCTAATGAAAATTATTTGTTTTGGCATATTTAGCAATGGTTTGTTGACTCTATGTTTGGATAATAATATATTTCATATTGATGAAAATGAAAAACGTAAGAGAGATGACATAAATAATACTTTACTCTAGCATTGTCGATTAGGTCATATTAGTGAGGCTAGGATTAACAAGTTATACAAAGAAAAGTTCTTTGATCCTTTTGATTATGAATCACTAGGTAACTTGTGAATCATGCCTCATGGGTAAAATGACCAAGATTCCATTTAGTGGACATAGAGAAAGGACAAATGAGTTATTAGGACTTGTACATACGGATGTATGTGGTCCTATGACAACTCAAGCTAGAGGAGGATACTCTTATTTTATTACATTCACTGATGATTTATCTAGGTTTGGATATGTGTATCTTATGAAACACAAATCAGAAGCCTTTGATAAATTTAAAGAGTATCAAAGTATGGTCGAAAAATAAACTGGACAATGTATAAAAATCCTTCGATCTGATCGGAGGAGGAGAATACTTATCTAGTGAGTTTCTTGACTATCTTAAATTTAAAGGGATTCTCTCTGAATGGACACCTCCTTATACACCATGCAATTAAATGGTGTAGCCGAAAGAAAAAATCATACCTTATTAGATATGGTACGGTCCATGATGTGCTTCACTGAATTTACCTATTTTCTTCTGGGGTCATGCTCTGGAGACTGCAATTTACATCTTGAATAGAGTACCTTCTAAATCTGTATCTAGTACTCCATATGACATATGGAGAAGTAAGAAACCTAATCTTAAGTATCTTAAGATATGGGGTTGTCCAGCTTATGTCAAAAGAAACTTTTGGACATAAACTTGATGCTAGATCAGACAGATGTCTATTTATAGGATATCCTAGAAATAGTATAGGATATTTATTCTACCATCCTACTGAACAAAAGGTATTTGTAAGTAGGCATGCCATTTTCATGGAAAAAAGAATTTATCCTAGAAAAGGGCAGTGGCAGAAATATTGAACTTAGTGAAGTTCAAGAAAATCAAATAGAAATTTCTCAACCATATAATCACATAAAAGAACCAGAACACATAACTCCTATCCATAGGTCTAAAAGAGTAAGAAATACACCTATTAGGTATGGGTTTCATTATTGAGAACAATGAAGCCCAAGTCATTGAGAATGACGAACCTCTGACCTATACGGAAGCAGTCAAAAGTAAGGACTCTAACAAATGGCTGGCTGCCATGCAATCCGAAATAGAATCCATGCACACCAACAAAGTATGGACTTTGGTGGATGCACCAGAGGATATAAATCCTATTGGATGCAAATGGATTTTTAAGAAAAAGATTGGAGCTGATGGTCAAATTGAAACCTATAAGGCCAGATTGGTGGCTAAGGATTTTAGGCAAAAATAAGGGATTGATTATGATGAAACATTTTCACCTGTTGCCATGCTCAAATCTATTCGGATTATGCTTGCTATAGCAGCATACCACGACTATGAAATATGGCAAATGGATGTAAAGACTGCCTTCCTTAATGGTTTCCTTGAGGAGGAAGTCTATATGTCACAGCCAGAAGGATTTGAGTCAAATGAGAGACCAAATCAGGTATGCAAACTTAAGAGATCCATTTATGGATTAAAGCAAGCATCAAGGAGTTGGAACATCCATTTTGATGAAACAATAAAAGAGTTTGGTTTTATCAAGAATGTGGATGAACCATGTGTGTACAAGAAAACTAGTGGGAGAACAATAGTCTTCTTGGTTCTGTATGTAGATGACATACTCCTCATTGGGAATGATATCCCAATGTTACAATCAGTCAAATTATGGCTATCAAATAAGTTTTTCCATGAAAGATTTGGGAGAAGCATCCTATATACTAGGAATAAAGATCTATAGAGATAGATCTAAGAGGATGCTAGGCTTGTCCCAATCAAGGTACATTGACTTAATACTGAAAAGATTCAGTATGGATGGGAGTAAAAGAGGTTATTTACCCATGAGTCAAGGCATACATCTCTCTAAAAAGATGTCTCCAAAGACACCTGAAGAGAGAAATAGAATGAGTTCTATTCCTTATGCTTCGGCTGTTGGATCAATAATGTATGCCATGTTATGTACAAGGCCTGATGTTGCTTATGCTTTAGGCATTGCAAGTAGATTTCAAGCTGATCCAGGAGAGGATCATTGGAAAGCTGTGAAAAATATTCTTAAGTACTTAAGAAGGACTAAAGATATTTTTCTTGTATATGGTGGTTCTGATCTTAAATTAGAAGCATATTCTGACTTCTAGTTTTCAATCAGACCCAGATGATAGCAAATCCATTTCAGGGTATGTCTTTACTCTGAATGGTGGAGCAGTGAGTTGGAAGAGTACTAAGCAGCCAACTGTAGCTGACTCAACCACTGAAGCAGAATACATAGCTGTAAGTGAAGCCGCCAAGGAAGCTGTCTGGATGAAGAAGTTCATCACTGAATTAGGTGTTATTCCTGAAATTGAGAATCCAGTACCACTTTACTATGATAATACTAGAGCTGTAGCTCAAGCAAAGGAACCAAGGTCTCATCATAAATCCAAACACATTCTGAGATGCTTCCATCTCGTTCGAGAAATTATTGAAAGACAAGATGTGGTCATAGAACGAGTGGATACAAAGAACAACATAGCAGACCCATTCACTAAGGCTTTACCACTGCAACTGTTTGATCGCCACCTTGATTGTATGGGATTAAAATATAAGGGCGATTGGCTTTAGTGCAAGTGGGAGATTGAAAGGAATATGCCCTCAAGCCAATTTATTTTTTGGGGTGTTCTTTGTCTTCCAGACTCATGTAATGACATTTTTAATAAATAAAGGCATTTATTTCATCATATGCAGTGTCTTATTATTTATTTAAGATTATGATGAACCCTATAAATTAGGGCTATGATTTTAGGATTATGATGAGATCATACTAGTGAGACCTAAAATCTTAAAATCCTAATTTAAATATTCCTAGTCGATGGGACATTGAGTTAGGGATCAATGTTTTTCGGTAAGACTAGCACATTCTTTGTATGCTCAAATGAGAGGGTGATTGATCTCACAATAACTTGTGTATGACACTAATACAAGAATGTGGGTGCTCATTAGAGAATGAGTTCACTGAATTGATCCAAATTGAGAATATCTAATGGAGTCTTATCTACATGTCAATAGATGGTTCTCATAGTGGAATTTGTGCATGTAATCCTTTGACCTGAAACTACCATAGAATCTTATATATATAAATCCATATTTTGGTTCATACTCATTCATGACTTAGTTATGTATGGGATGATCTGGATATGGTAGATTATATATATGAAGATTGTGAGTAGGTTAACAAGGAATCGATCTCTCCTGGTAAGAGGAAATAGCATCCTACCTACTTCAAACAAATAATGATTCAGGAAGACTTTGATCAAAGCATGATGAAAATTAGAAATGGTTTCTAATATTTCATTAAATGAATCATTATCATAAGATTGAAAGAGAAATGAATATGATATTGGGGTTGACATATTTTCCATACCCAGAGTCATATTCAGGATGCAGGGAGATCGAAGGATCTAGTTGCATGGTAAATTTTCACTGAAGGATATGTTTTGGTATTTTCATCAAAATTTCACATCTTTCGGATAGTCATGATACATGTTGCTAGACGTCAATCATGTCTTGTGGGTTTGATCAAATTAAAATTTTAATTTGATCATTAAATTAGAAAGTGTTCTAAATTAAGTCAAATTGGGTTGGCTAGTTTTGACCTAAATCGGTTTGGTTGAGTTCTAACCAGATTAGGTCAAATCACACCCTGACTCACTACTGGTTAGATGTGGAACCCAATGGGTCACACACAAAGAGAATTGATTAAGGGTCTAATTAGATTAGACCATGTTTGCAAGATGAATATGCTAGCACATATAGCAAACCCTAGCACCAGGATTCGAATTGGATTCGAATCAGCTTCCGATTTGGGCTAATTTAGATCCGATTTGAGCCAAATAGGATTTGGTCTTGAGTTGGATTAACCTAGATTGATTGGGCTTCAGATTGGGCACCACCTACCAGCATCCCACGTGCCAGAGAGTCTCTCTCTTGCGCGTGGGAAGTATTTCATGCGCAAAGGACTCTTTGGCGCATGGAATAAGATGGCGCCTACCTTCTTTGACTTTTCCCATATATTATGTCGCATAATTTTTTAATTGGCATGGACATCAGATATGGGGTGCAGAAGAGTCCTTCTACAGATGAAAGACTTCTTTTTTCCTTTTAAATTTTTTGCCCATGATGTTTTTGTCGCCCAAGACCCCTTGCCGCCCAAGACTCCATGTCGCCTACTCCTCCTTGACGTCTCTTGGACCAAGTCAAAGTCTCTTGGGACTTTGACTATTCAAAGATTATCTCCATGCCTTCTTGCTGATTGGGCGTCCCTTTTTAGAGCCATTGGATGGCTTTGTATCATGATCTAATGGATGAAAAGGGAGGCGCCAAAGATGAAATGCATTGCGACTCTTCGTAAAAACTTACGTAGAATTAGTCCAAGAGTCCTTCTGCTTTAAGGCACCTCTTGGACTAAGTCTATATCTCATTTTTTTACTGATGAGGCATGAGATTGGCTGATGGGGCATGAGAAATGGATAAGGAAAGGGCATGAGATTTTTGTTGGCATCCTTACGTACATTATAAATAAGGGTGCGCATCAAGAGTCTGGGTGTGTGAAAACATTATCTTTTCTTTCTTACAAGAGTTTCTTTTTGTCCAATTTTCTTTCTTCCTTTCTCTTGTCTAGACCTTGTCTTTATAAGGACAAGAAGTCATCTTAAGACTAAGAGATTAGGAAGAAAAATTAAGAAGACAAAAGAAAAAGAAAGATAGATAAGGAAAGGCAAGGAAGGTGACATAAAGGCTTAAGAAGGTCTTGCCCATTTTAATTGAAAGTTCTTATTACAAGAATTTTAATTATATATAAATCAGAGGTGCTGGTGTCTTGATCAAGTCTCTATGTAGATCAACATTGGAGGGTGAACACGTGGGCACCTGGTGGAACCCTTGACAGACTACCACCGACAATCAGGGTTAATTTAGGGTTTAGCGATATGAGGTATGTTCTAATACTTTCTTTTATATTATAAATGCATGTTATATGATTTAATTGCTAATAAGGTGGTCCTAGGGTTTTGGGTTTGGTTTATTTTGATTTCATATTTTGCTTTGAAATTCATGCTTCTGCTCTGTACACCAAACCCAACACTTTTAGAACAAGAGCTCATAGATCCTTCCTTTAGCATCAATCCTATTGGTGCAAAAATCTATGAGGATGTTGGAGGCAGCAAGAGTTGGGAAGATGAGGTGACCGACTTGACTTGCAAAACAAAATCTTAACCAAAGGTGGGTGACTCCAACAGGATCCTTAAACGTTCATGTCAAGATTTTGGCCAACTGAAATGGAGTACTCAAGAAAATAGAGATGCAGAGTAACAAAGAAGAAGAGAGCTTAAAGAAAAATGTATCTGGAGGATTTCTTTTATAGATAGAGCGTGTAATAAACTAATGGTGACAGCCATAATCATCTAGTAGTGGACCGTTCAGGTCATGTGGAGTTTGTTACAAAGGATGAATTATTATTTATCATGACTTCTAGGCAGTGGAGATCCCTTTGTTGAAGTTCGGACATAGATTGGAGATTTCGGTGTATGTGGTGGATTCATGGCTGGCCGAGGTCCATTGGGGGCAATGTTTAGTATCTTTAAGGGGTTTAGGAGCCTTCAAGGTCATTTGGGGTAGGGTAGGTGCTATCCAAATTGGGCCGCATGGTCAGCCCCGCAATTGCTGAAAGGCAACCACCTCGACTGGATGAAGTTTGTTTGGAAGATACATATTTAAGAGAAGATTGTCCAAAGGGTGACCACCTAAGAAAGTCATTTGAGAGTAGTGCAACTGGATGAATTCATCCAGAGGAAGTGTGACTGGAGGACTTCGTCCAGAAGAAGTGCGACTGGAGATGTTCATCTGAAAGAAGTGTGACTAAAGAAGTTCATTCGAAAGTAGCACGACTAAAGAAATTCGTCTGGAAGGAACATGACTGGAGGAGTTTGTTTGGAAGAAGCGCGACTGGAGGAGCTCATCTGAAAGGAGTGCGACTGAAGGAGTTCGTCCAGAAGAAGTGCGATTGGAGGAGTTCGTTCGGAAGGAGCGTGATTGAAGGAATTCATTTGGAAGGAACGCAATTGGAGGAGTTCATCTGAAAGAAGTGTGGCCGGGCCTCGAGCCTATCATTCACTTTTAGTCAAAAGGCAAGATTGGTATAACAATAGATCTCCTTCACTGTTCGGGATCGTGTCGCCAAACTTCTATGTGCTTTCGAGAGGTTCTGTGGTATGAACTTGTTGCTGAGAGGATCGATGAATTCTAACAGGAGAGAGGTCGGTGAATAAGGACTTTGGCTAAGAACTTCGACGGAGGTTATTTTACCTCCAACAAAATAAATGATTCTTTACTTAGATTTTCAATTTCAAGTATATAATTACTTTGAGCTTCTAAAAAAAATAGATCATTTCATTTGAGTAGTAACATAAAGCATAATATTTACTTCATATTTATTCTTACCTTTTCTTAATAAAAATTAGTCATTTAAAATAAAAAAAATATGTACCGAGAATATATCAAGAAAATCAATGGTTCTAATATATAGTATTAGAGCAAATGAAAATCACTTTTTCAAATTTGTTTCTTGAATAACAAATATTTGTTGCAAAGTATTTTTAAAAAATCACTTTGATACAAGTAATTTTATAATAATTTCTCAGTTTCATCAAAAATTAGTATCATATTTAGATTTATAAGTATGTTTCAAAATTAGATTTAGAAATAAGTATCTAAATTATTTCTTGTAGAAAAATATGAAAGATGTTTCAAATTTAGTTTGACTTCAATTAATTATCAATAATGATTATGCAATCAACTCATGCAAATCCAATTAAATGATCCGCACATGAATGTTCAAATAGATCAAAATTCATTTTTAATCATAGCTAGATAAAGTTCAAGAAGCATCTCTCCCCCTATTTGTTACAATTAATGTAGGATAATTTTACTTTTCAATTTTTCTCCCCCATTTTCTTTCAAATTAAGCATATTTAACATCAATTTAACCTTTAAATTTAGAATTTTTTAAACTTTCAAATTCAAATTTTTAAATTTGAAACTATTTTTAATTAATTAATTAATTATATAATTATTTCTCTTTGAATATTTTCTATTCCTTAGTTTTGCAAACAAAGCCATTTTTAAATTAAGCAAAATACAAACATGTGAGCATCAATTAAGTGAACTAAGCATCAATCTCCCAAGTAGACACCGAAATTTTATGAAAGTTTGATCTTCATCGATTTCAAAGGATGATTACAAAGAGATGTATATAAAGATAACTAACATCAAAATGTTCAAAAAGTGTGACAAGTACAACTATACTAAAAAATGGATGGCCATGGAGAACTAAGGCTCTATAATACATGTCCTAGCATCTTAAAGAATAAGGTCGGAAGGCTCTAAGAGGATGGTCCAGGTTGAGGTGAAGAAGGTGATCTGGTGTCTCCTGATGGCTGGCTCCTCTTGTCAGGTCTAGCCATAGAGATCATCTGGACAATCTGATCTCCCTCCTCTCTCAAATGAGTAATCAGTTGCTCAACCTTTGCACTAACCACACTGATGATCTTGGAGGAGATCCTTTCAACCAAGGCATCCTCGTCCAATTTAGAAGATGGTTTGTTTGATGCCTTTGGATGATCTGCCTCTATCTCTATTGCCTAATTAGCTAGCTCCTTAGTCTGAACATCTAGCAATGGAATTTCTGGTGGAGCCTCATCAGAATCTGAGTCCTCTCCCTAAGCCCGTTTATAGATCCAATGGGCACCATGTCTCTCAAAGCCCATGCGATGCAGCAAATGCTTATTATAAGTATCTGTATGCATGAAGGCTTGGGTGGTCTCTCTATCAAAATGTATTCCATGCTCCTAAAAGACTAAAGTCAGTGCCATCCCATTGGAAAGAGAGGCCTTCGATCTTCCTCATGTGTTCTCCATCTGTCTGATGATTAGTGCAGAAAGGATCAAATGCATTTCTCTAATAACATGATACGTAAAAGAAATGTTCCATTCCAACACAAAGTCAAATATGCCTTTCTTAGGAAAAAAAAATTGATTAGTTATGTGATGTAGGAGGTGCATCTTGGTGGATAACTGAATTGCAGTCACCTCCTCTATCTCATTTATTTTTTCTCTCTCCAAAATGTATCTAAGTCCAAATGGTTTTCTTTCTAATCTATTAGATACTTTATTCTACTCTCATTCTCAAAATTCTTCCTAATTTTTCAGCATCAAATACAATCAGGACGCCTTTGGCTTCCAATTCAATTGTACCATCCCTAGTTTTTAGATTTATGTAGAATTCTCTAAGTAGGTTAGGGTAAGTGAGTACATTCAAAGAGCACCTAGGTTCTTTAATTTATGTCCAAAACCAAAACCTTATATCTCCAAAAATCCAAAATCAATATTTTATTAGAAAATATGTTTCAAAGCCAATCATCAGCTTGTTGATGGTTGAGCTATATTATAATTATAATTGATTTATTAATTAATAAAATATTTTTTATATTATTTTATTAAAATTTTTTATCTTTTAATGAACTTCATTATTGTGATGAAGTCCTTAGGATTATTTAGATTTGATAAAGAGAAGATTTATCGATTAGTCCTTCAAACTATTTATGATCAAATGATAGGCTATTAATAAAGACAACAGCGTCTATCGAGCATAGATCGCTGTATGTCATATAGGTTGGTTGTCCTCTTAATCAAAGAGTATAGAGGTACTAGTGTGGTATACAGATGAGATGTAGGGATACATCATCACTAAAAATGATCAAATCTAGAGCATTTTGCTAACGAGAATATCTCTGATGGGATATAGGTATAAGTATCCCTTAGATCTGAGATCACCTCAGTGGCTTGCAAGCAACTCACTATGCTTTGGTATCGGACTAACTAAATTTTTAATTGAGTAATGAAAGGCTTCTAGGAACAGCTAAGTACTTGCGAAGTCGGTATGTGATTAAGATGGAATTGACCACTCCAAGAGTTAGAGAAGAATGTATCATTGTATTTCAATATAGCAAAATCTTGATCAGGATAATCCATGAGATGGATTTGATATTCTGAAATACAATGTGGATAGCCTAAACAGTGTTGACAGTTAAACTCTGAGGTATCCTATGAGCATTTTAGGGGATGAATTATATAAAAACTATATCCACATGGGTTCTAAGGATGTTGTTCAATATATTCGATCCATCCGACCGTTGGGTACCATTACTAGATGGTCACTTCGACTGGTACAAAAATTTATTTCTATACTATTGACTTAGGTTCAGACATATGAGATCACACACATTAGAGTTTATGATCTGATTGGATGGTTGATCAACGATTAAGAATCATTTTAATGTTAAACAATCAATACGATTAATGTTTAACATAGTGCAAATATTATAGAAGGATCAATTAGCAATTTGATTACTCATTTGCTTAATTTGATTAAGTTGGAGGGTTGATATTATGTTTAATTAAATATAATTTAATTAAATTTGGTTTGAATATGATTGGATCAAGTTCAATTGATTTATTGGATAAGCCAAGTGCAAGAAAGAACTAGTCCTAGTTCAACTAGGACTTGGGTCAACCTAATTTTTTAATTTGATTAAAAAATTAAATAAAAATTAAATCTAATTTAATTAAATTCTTAATTAGATTAGGATCTATTTTAATTGGTTTGAATTAATTTTGGTTTGATTTGGTTTGAGAAATCATGTTTGACCAAGTCAAACATGGAATCCTAGTAAGAGTAGGATCCATCTTGCTTGTGCCACCTATATCCCACGCCCCCCAAGCCCTTTTCTCTCTTTATTTTTTGGTGACAAATCCCCTCTCCCTAGACTTCATGCATGCCCACTCCTCTCCTCTATTTCTCATATGGCAATTAGTTGTGGACCAGGTCAAAAGGAGAAAGTTTGAATTTGATTTGAATTTTCCTTTGGATAGAGTTTTAGGAAACTAAAACTCCTCCCTAGCACGCCGCCCATTCTCCCTATTTTCTCTCTATTTTATTTGATGGAAAGGAAGGAGTTTTGTGTGATAATAGTTCATTATCCACATCTAAAACTGAGGAGGGGGTGCCCCAACTAGTTGCCATATTGGTTCTTTCCAAGTTTAAGAATTTGACCCAATAAGGACTCCTCTATAACTCATTATATAGGTTGAATTTTGGGATAATTTTTGGATATATTCTAGATCATGGAGAATTCTTTTGGGTGTGTGAATATCAGGGTGAGATACCTCTTGGGCATTAGGTTTTCAAAGACACTAATCTGGGTGTTTAGGTTAGAGAATAGAGAAGAAGAAGAGGGTCTTCTTCTAGGATTGCTTTATTCTTCTCTTCTCCTCCTCTTCTATAGATTTTTTTGAGAGTACCTCAGATATAAAATCTCTCCTCTTCCTTCTATTCTTTAGAAAAGTCTAAATCCAGAAGAAGGAAGCACCGGATCGATTGTTGAAGAAGGATTAGCATAGTACTAGCATACTGTGCTGATTTTTTGCATAGGACTTCTGATCGAGGTTCGTAGACTCTTGTCGACATCCCTTAGAGGTCAGATGAGTATGTGGCTTGGAGCATAATCTTCAAGTCCATATCAACAAGTTAGAACATCTAACTTACATAGATAATATAGATCTGATCTATTATTGCATACCTACATTAGATGTATTATAGATGCATGTTGATATGATCAATATGTTCTTTTTCTTTATGTATTTCAATTTTTGATTTAATCTCATATCTTAATCATAGCACATATTCTTAGATCTAGGTATTCTTTATTTTTTATAAAATAAATTTTAATTTATTTTAGTCATCCGTTGCCTGATCATGAAAAAGTTTCAAGATCTAGCACTGAAACCCTAGATCTGGTTCTTCAATTGGTATCGAAGCCTAGGTTGATTATTATATGATTATATATGAATATTTAGATTATTTTTTAGATTAGATCTAATTTATAATTTAATTAATAAATTTAAAATTAAAAATTTTGATCATAAAAATTGATTATAAGATTGTCCTGCTGTAAGGTTTACCCCTTACAGTGGAGAGATTATCCTAGTTCGTGTAGATCTATTTTTTATCATAAATTTATTAGATATGATCTGATCTTATTTATAATTTATTAGTTTTAAAAAGATTTTAAATTTAAAAATAAAAATTTTAGATTGTACGGACTGATTATAAGTTGGTCTTGTTGTAAGGTTTATCCCTTATAGTGAAAAGATTGTCCTAGTACGTGCTGATCTAAAATTTTAGATTAGATCTAAAAAATTTTATGATCTGATTAAAAATATTTTAAGCTAATTTTAATTATCATAAATATGTTAGATTTGATCTAAGATAATTTATGATTATTTAGAATTGAAACTATTTTAATTACATGAACTTGTTTAGATTAGATCTAAAGTAATTTCATGCTTATCTTGCATATTGATTATGAATCAAACATGCAACCTGGTTGGTAGAACCATGTTGTAAAAATATTTTATAAAGATGAAAATTATTTTTGAAAAGCCAAATCCTAACCCTTAGCCCAAAAATTAATTGAGAATTAAGAAGTTATTTAATTAGGATCTAGCATTATGAATTGAAGATCCTAAGACATAAATCATAATACATTGGATTAAATGGGTTAGTGGAGATTAGGTCCATTAATTGGATTAGACCTAGGATTAGATTAAAGAATGAACTTAATTAGAGAATTGACTAAATCTAATTAATTATTATCTTAGATTAGATCAAGGATTCTCTAGATCAATTATAATAGTTGTAGTTGGTCAAGTCCATATCTTTAACAAGATCCAAGATGGACTTGATGAAGGAAAAACTGCTTTTCCACCATAGGATTGGTCTGATCTGACTAGATCTATAGAAAATATTTTAAAAATTTATCTACAAAGTTAAATCAAATCAGAGAGTTCTTTGATTTGATTTTAATGATATGATATTAAATCTAAAAGTAGAAATTAAATCATATATGAACTTTGTACCTAATTGGATAATTTGATTATCATGCCAATGATCTGCAGAAGCTCGAAGTTTTGGATTAAGCCATACATGTGCCTAGCCTCTATCGGAGTCCACTCAGGCTAGATCTGGAGGTGCTCTCCTTTTGGATTTGATCGCCAAAAATTAGATCTAAGTCTAATTTGTAAAGCCTTCGAATCAACTGATGAAGGCAGCGTGCTCGTCTCACAAACGTTGTCTCTTTCCATGAAACCTTCGCACCAATTTGTGTGGAACTTCTCTTGAAACCTTGGCCCAACCTTTGGGTGTGGAGAAGAAGAAGAGGAGGGGCATGGAGAAAGTGGGGATGGCTGCCTATTGGGACTTGGGGCATAGAGAATAGAGCATAGAAAACCTTAGGGCGTAGGGTCTCTTAAATAGAGTCCTGCGCCACCTCAGTGTTCCAATCAATCAAGCAACCAACTACTGATTTGTTTATGATCTTGACAAATTTTTCATGCCAACTAACATCAGATTTGCCACTCCAAATATCCCATATAATGCCATACAAAATAGGTAGGGAGAAGGAAAGGAAGTTTCGTGCACAATGGATTCTTCCTTCTCTCTTAGAGTTTGATCTCTATCAAAACTCTTTGACTGGTCAAATCTAAAATTTAACCAAGTCAAAACCTATCCACTTTAGATGCATACCTAGGGGGACATGCGCCCTCTCCATGCCATACCAAAAAATGGGGGTGCGCACCCCTAGAAAATCTTTATGGGGCCTGCACCCCTGATCTTTTCTTTCTTATAATAGGATTAACCTTTGACCCTGGTGTGCGATAGAAAAGGTTGTTGACGAAAAATTGTAGGTGACTAGAAATGGTAGGTGTTATCCTAAAATCATTTGATGAATTTAGATAATCCAATTCTGACCTAGACAAGTTCTAGTCAGGATTTTGATTGAGATGAACTAGAAAGACTATAAAAAAAGAATGTTAGGTTCAATCATGTGCTACAATGATTTTCTTGAACCTAATCAGATCTAATCCAAATCAATTAAACTGACTCCATCCAATTAATCACAACCAGACTCAAATCTTTGTATGTATGACCTAGTTAGGTTCAATTTTCTATGATAATGAGATATGTCATGATCTCTATCATTGACATCATCAAAACATCTTTCGATGGATTAGAACTTTTCTAATTCATATAATTAGAATGATCAATCATCAGGATCATTCTAATTGCTTCCAAAATCCACCAATGACACCTAGCAATATATGGTGGTAATCTATCAAAATTGAAAATGAACCTCTTGGTGTAGCTATTTGTGTGAATCAATTCTACTATCACGAGTCCCAATAGGATTAGGGTTTAAAGTAAACTCGTCAAAACCCAACATCTATCATATGAATGAGTCATTCAATTTAAGTTTGATGTGAAACCCTAATAGAAAACTATTTTCTATTATAACACACTGCCATGGCCATGGGCTTAAAGACTAGATCTCATGATCGTCATAGGACTACTCCACTATTGACGTTGATAGATCACATCTTGGTGTAATCCAGTTCTTACAATAAACATGCTATATCCAACATACACCTCAGGATTCAAAATGGCTAGGATATCGAGTTATGGTGCAGTCAAATAATAACATACTCAAGGTGAATTATCGATGCACCTTAGATCAAAGAACCTGACACACAACTACAGCATCGAGCCAGTCATCGATAAGAAGGTAGACTTTCTTATGACTTTTCGATATGGTAATGCTTAGTTCCCTTATTCTCTAATGAGTACCTATACTGTCACTCCGGTGTCTCCACACCATAGACTCAAGACTCAACTATCCTAAGAAAGCGATCGTATACCAACCTTTCAGATCGATGACCATCCTCATGATGATCCTACGATCGAAAGTAATTTATGAGTTAATTATAAAAATTCATGTCTTAAATTTTCAACTCTTGAAAATATGAATTATCATTACCATTAAGTTAAAGGATATATTTCAAACACTTGTAAATACACACTATGATAGAAATAATCTTTTTATTAATTTATAGTCAAAATTATAAAATTATCCTTAAAAGTGTATTATAAGTGTCAGCCAATCTAGCTTCTAAGGCACACATCTAACTCTTGATTCTTGGCTATGCAGTCTAGCATGAACTGTTAGGTTGATCTAATCGAGACTAAATAAATCAGTTGGTGCCTAAGGTAAACCAGACTGGGGGTCTTTAATTTACAGCTTGTTTATCTAGCTATTTCTAATGGTGTCTGAGGTAAGCTTTAGCAGACCCTCCCACTGATCAAACTTACCTAGCCTCTTGGTGAAATTATCTTTTGATCGGATCACCTGACAATTCGAACTGACCCATGTCAGCTAGGTAAATTAGTATGACTAATTTAGCTGCTCCTAGACTGGCCTATTGATGGTGTTCCTTAAGTTGACTTGGTGAAGCCAGTGGAAAGATCATAACAAGCTGGTTCATCTTGTTAGATATGTGTGCCCTGAAAGTCAGAATTAGCTGACACTTGTAATACACATCTAAGGATAAAATTATAATTTTGACTATAAATAATAAATTAGATTATTTTCTATCATAGTGTGTATTTGAAAGTGTCTGTAATACATTCCTTAAGTTAATGGTAATGATAGTTCATATTTTTAAGTGTTAAAAATTTAAGACATAAATTTTTATTATTAACTCATAAAATACTCCCAATCGTAGGATCATCATGAGGATGGTGATTGATTCAAAAGATTGGTGTATGATCACTTCTTTAGGATAGATAAGTCTTGAGTCTACGGTGTAGAGACACCGAAGTGAGAGTGCAGGTACTCATTAGAGAATGAGAGTACTGAGCGTGACCACCTCGAGTAGTCATGAGGAAGTCTACCTTCTCGTCGATGACTGGCTCGAAAGCTGTAGTGGTGTGTCTGGTTCTTTGACCTGAGGTGCATCGGTAGTTTACCTTAAGAGTGTTATAGTTTGGCTACACCATAACTCGATCTCCTAGCTATTTTGGAACCATCAGGTGTATGCTGGCTATAGCATGTTCATTGTAGGAATTAGATTGCACCAATAGGGGATCTATCTACCTCGATAGATGAGGAGCAGCCCTATGATGATCATGAGAATCAAGTCCATAAGCCCATGGCCATGGTAGAGTGAAATAATAGAAAGAGTTTCTATTAGTATTTTCACATCAGACATAAATTGAATGATTAATTCATATGACAAAAATTATGGTTTGATGAGATCACTTAACCCTAATCCAATCGGGACTCAAGATGGAGGAACTTAATCACACAGGTAATTACACCGAGAGGTTCATTTTTAGTTCTGATGGATTGCCACCACATACTGTTAGGTGTTACAGGTGAATTTTGGGAGCAATTAGAATGATTTGGATGATTGATCATACTAGTTGTCTAGATCAGAAAAGTTCTGATCCATCAAAAGGTGTTTCGATGATGTCGATGATAGAGATCATGACATATCCCATTACCATACAGAGCTGAACCAAATTGGATCATACAAATAAGGGTTTGGATCTGAATATCATCAATTGGACTAACTCAGTTCAATTGATTTGAATAAGATTCAATTAGATTCAAGGAAATCGTACGACCACATGATTGAGCCTAATATTCTCCTTTAACAATCATTAAAAGTTGTCTCGACTAAGCCAAATATGTTTGAGCTCACTCAGAAACTCTTACTTGGTCCGACTAAAGCTTGTCTAAGTTAGAAAAGGATTGTCTTAATTTATGAGATAAATTTGAGACAACACCTACCATTTTCCATCATCTGCTAAATCTTGTCTTTGGACTTTGGTCAAATGTTGACCTTTGATACTTAGACATCTGCCCATGTGTCATGCACCCATAGAAGAGAGCTTTGACCCTTGTCCTCCTGCTAAATAGTAGAAAGGCAAGTGGCACATGCTTAGGGAGGCGTGCACTCAAAGTGGATAAGGATTGGAGTCCCATATAGATGGGACTCTAGTTGCTTGATGCATTCAACTAAGATGGCGCTGAAGACTCATCTTTGATCAGTCTTGGTGCCACCTAAGGAGTTTTGTGAGGGATTCTAATTTGATTGAATCAGATGATGTCATCTCACCAATCAGATTTAGATCTGATTGCATAAAGAGCCATGATTGGTTGGGATGATGTGGCACTGCATAGCGCGCAGGGTCGATATAAACCCTGTCTGCACCTAGGATTTAGAGCTTTTGCCCTTTACCCATGCTACATAGCCCCTCTCCCTCCTTCTCCATGCCACCCTCTAATTTTCTCTCTCCTCTCCATGCCCAAAAGGATTTGGGCTTCATTTTGGTGCGATCCAAGCAAGAGAAAGGCGACAAGAAAGGAAGAAGGCAGCACTACTGCAAGAGACAACATCCGATCTTCAAAAGCTATTTTGAAGATCTTCAAGATCAGATCTAGATCTAATTTTTGGAGGATAGATTGAGAAGGAGGAGATCTCTAGATTCTATCTGAGTGGATATTGGTAGAGGCCAGATGATTGCATGGCTATATCCAGAACCCAAGCAAACAGCAGGATCATCATAGGGTAATAGGATTACCTAATATAAAAGTATAATTAAATTAGATTTAATTTAATTTAATTTAATTTAATTTATTAGATCAATAAAATTAGATTTGAAAAATTTTAGATCTAATTTAGATTTAACAAAAAAATTTTTGAAATATTTTTCTTGATCAAATCAGATCTGAATGAACCTCACCCAAAAAATAGGATTTTTCTTTCAACTAGTATCAGAGCCAGGTTCCAAAATTATTTAGATCTAATTTTAATATAATTTTAATTTAATAATTAGATGATTTTAGATGTCAAATTAGATGTGATTAGATCTGAAATCAAAAATTAAGAAAATTATATAATCTAGATCTATGATGTATGAGATGCATGACTAGATTAGGATTAGAATTATTCTATATGTAGTCTAGGATGATCATTATTTTAATTTGATTTACTATGATTTTAGATCTATTTATTTACTATTTTTTGATATTATAAATATCATAATTAGATCTAAAAAATAAGAAATAAATTTGTTTAATTTTGTTCATATGAGATATGATAGATGCATGTTTAGACTAGTTGTAGAATAGTTCTACAAAGTTATCTTGAATAAATTTAATTTGATATAATTAAATTTAAATTTTATTTTTTAGATGTTTATGAGATAATTTAGATCTGATACATGATATGATACATGAGATATTTGCAAAACATGTTTTTAAGTTATATCAATTTTTTATATATGTGATATATGATGTAGATCTAACTAGTTTTTGTAGATTTATCATATTTCTGATTAAGGCATTCTCCTTGGCCATCTAACGATCATAAGAACAAAGTAAGGTTTAAAGGCTCCTCTTCCTTCCCATTTGACTGAGGGTGTTCTTATGATGTGTAGGGGTGCTGCGCATTCATCCTTAATCAGAAATCAAAAACTTACTTTTCTGCAAAAATCCTAGATCCTTGAAATCCTAGGATTTTATTTACATGTTTTTATTTATGAACCTCAAAACTTAATTAAGAAATTAAGATTATGAAATATATTAGATCTAAAATTGAGAATTTTTAGATCTAAGAAATATTCATAAAATTAGGATTCGAGGCCTTGGGTAGCTCAATTAGGTCTAGCGGTTGATCAAACCGAATCAAGAAATTGGTTAGATGGGATCAAAAGTGCTTAAATTGACCAGCCTAATAGGATTAAGTCTGAGGTCAAGGTTGAGTCACATGAGTGAATTGATCAAGTTAAGATCCTAATTAGACTCAGTGGTTAGAGTCTGGATTGTAGGCTAACCTGATTGATTCTTGGCTCAACAATTTGGTGTCTAAGGTAAGTTTGGCAGATACGACCGACTGAATTTTTAATTGGAAGCTACTCGACTCGAATGCGTTCTTATGGAGTTAATGGCACATATCCCTTCCATCCGGTCTCACATTACCTAACCAATATTTGTCGACTCCATCCTGATCTGAGGTGGCTAATGATTCGAGCTAACCCATGCCACTAGGTTAGTCACAATGGTTATGACTATGTCAAGTCATGTTTAAAGAGACCTACATCAAATCTCCCTAAGAAAATATTAAGTCTAAGATCTTTCACCATTATAGATGTGCGGACCCTTTCCGAGGTTGATTGTTCTCGATTGGTCATAGTGGTTCAGTTGTACCGAAAAGATGCAACCATGTCTATTAGGCATTGGATGCTACGGGCTAGAGGATGGATTGGGCTCAATATTCTGGATACGGTGAGAGACCCAATTAGGAATCCAATCAGTGCAAATGGTGGGTCAGACTTAACTAAGAAGTAAATCAATATTTTGAACATGGTGAGATTCATGAATTAGAGATGAAGCGTGGGTGCACCATGATTAAAGAATCATTGCACAACAGTTGTTCACTCATTGGCTAATCCATCATCAATAACTATTAGGTCAGGTGATGAGTCAAGTAGTGGGACTGCACCACCCACTAGAAATCATTAATCATGAAGATTTTTGCATCTCTGCAGAGAGAGTGTAGGGATCTGAGAAAATAGTGGGAGCTAATTTGTTTAATAATCAAATCTCTAAATAAATTGTTCGAGTCTTAATTATAAAATCTAACTAGAAACTTTGACTCTCTATAGAAAAATGCCTGCATCTAACCCACTAGCCCGTATCCTGGACACCGATAGATTGACCAAATTCAATTACAAAGATTGGCTCTGGAACTTTAAAATCATTTTGGATTCTGAGAAGTTAACTTATGTATTGGACTAGGATCCCCCGACCTTACCAGCCCATCCGTTTGCTGAATAGAGTGCGTCTCTTGATAAATGAACAGATGAAGATAACAAGGTCAGATACTATATGTTGGGCTTGATGTTTGATGAGCTTCAGCATCAACATGAAGATATCAAGACTGTCCGCCAATTATTGGCTCACCTACAAGAGTTGTTTAGTGAATAGAGTCGTGCAGCCAAATATCGAACCACTAAATAACTTTTTAAGACTAAAATGTGTGATGGGCAATCAGTCCAAGATCATTATCTGATGATGATCAAGAACTTGGAAGAGCTTAAGAAGCTCGGAGTGAAGTTAGACTAGGATCTACAGAATGACATAATTTTGCAATCCTTGACTGATGCGTATGGATGGTTTATCATGAACTACCATATGCATAAACTTTAGAGTACTTTGGCCGAAAATATGAATATGTTGGTTACTGCTGAGCTTTCTATGAAAGGTTCTAAAGGCTCAGTGCTTGCTATGGAATGGACTTCTTCCAAGAGAATGTCTTTTAGAAAGAAGAAGAAGTCTATGGAAAGAAGGTGGAAGATGAAAAAAAAAAGATAGAGCTGAAGAAGAAGGCCACTAATAAAGGAAAGTATTTTCAATGTAATACTGACAATCATTGGAAGCAAAACTGCCCTTCGTATCTGGCCACCCTGAAAGAATAAGAAGGAGACAGGTCCTTCTGGAGGTATGCTCATGTTATTGAATCTAACCTTACGGTTTCTTCTACATCCAGTTGGATGCTCGACTCTGGTTCTAGTGCTCATTTGTGCACTTTCATACAGGATCTTAAGGATAGCAGGAGGCTGAGGGATGGTGAGATGATCCTACGCATTGAAAATGGAGCAAGAGTTGCTGCTGTGGCCGTGGGAACCTACCCTCTTCAACTTCCATCTAGCTTAGATTTAGTCCTTAGGGATTATTATTATATCTCTGCTATAAGCAGGAATTTGATTTCTATTTCATATTTAGCATAAGAAGGCTATGTAATTAGTTTTCTTAAGGACCATTATAATATTCTTTATGAAAGAAATAAAATTACAAGTGGTTTCCACATTAACGATCTCTATCAGTTACATATTGATGTATCTATTTTTAATATCGAGCAAAATGTGAATGCTATAAGATCAAAATGACCCAGGGATAGTTCAAATGATAGGTGTCTATGGCACCTAAGACTAGGTCATATAGCAGAAGATAGGGTTAAAAAATTGAAGAAAATCGGGCTATTGAGACTATTGACTTCCGAGTCATATCCAATTTGTGAATCATGTCTTCATGGCAAAATGACTAAGCTTTCTTTTGTAGGACATAGGGAAAGGGCCACGGAACTACTTGCCCTAGTACATACTGATGTGTGCAGCCCATTTGATGTGCCGGTTAGAGGCAACTTTATCTACTTCATAACCTTTACCGATGATTTATCGCGGTATGGGTATATGTATCTTGTGAGACACAAGTCTGAAGCCTTTGAAAAATTTAAGAAATTCAGACATGAAGTTGAAAAGTAAACTAGAAAATCTATTAAGATTCTTCGATCAGATCGACGATGTGAATACCTTAGTCGAGAATTCTTGAACTATCTCAAGTAATATGGCATAGTCTCTCAATGGACTCCACCTAGAACACCTCAACTCAATGAGATTTTAGAACGGAGGAATTGGACCCTATTAAATATGGTCCGATCCATGATGAGTTTCATAGACCTTCCTAATTTTCTTTAGGGACATAGTCTGTTAACTGCTATATATTTACTAAATAGGGTTCCCTCTAAAAACGTTCCTACCACACTGTATGAGATATGGCATGATAAGAAACCAAGTCTGAGTCATCTCAGAATTTGAAATTATCCCGCTAATGTCAAAAGATAATAAGCAAATAAGTTAGACTATAGGTCCTTTAGAGCTTAATTCATAGGATATCCTAAAGAGTCATTAGGATATTATTTCTACATCACAGAAGACCATAATGTTATTGTGAGTCGGCATGCCATCATTCTTGAAAAATAGTTTATTCAAGATGGTGCCATTTGAAAGTAGATCAAGCTCAAGGAGAAAATCTCACAAGAGCAACGAGCTAAGGATCCTATGGAACCAAATCAAGTTGAGCCAATACAATCGCTACCTCTTCCATCTCATAGATTGGAAAGAGTTTTCCATCCTCCTAAGAGGTACTTAGGTACTATTTCAGAGAAAGTAGAGAAAATGTTCCTCGTAGGTAATGGGGTTCATAATGATGATCCCAAAACCTATGACGAGGTGATATCGAATATCGACTCCGAAAAATGGTTAGAGATAATGAAGTCAGAAATTGACTCGATGCACTCAAACCAAGTCTGAACCATGGTAGATCCACTTGAAGGTATAGTACCTATTGGGTATAAATGGATCTACAAGAGAAAGATTGGTGTAGATGAGAATGTGGAGACATTCAAAGCTAGATTAGTGGCAAAAGGGTATAGTCAGTGCGAAGAAATTGACTATCAGGATACCTTTTCGTCAGTAGCCATACTAAAATTCATCTGCACATTGTTTGCTATAGCAGTCTATTTTGATTATAAAATTTGGCAAATGGACATGAAAACAACGTTCTTAAATGGATACCTTGAAGAAGATATCTATATGGAATAGCCTCTAGGTTTCACATCCAGTGATGTTGATCACAAAGTATGCAAGCTGCAATGGTCCATATATGGACTTAAGCAAGCATCTTGGAGCTAAAATACTCATTTTAATGATATGATCAAATTGTTTGGTTTCATCAAGAACGAGAAGGAGCCATGTATTCTCAAAAAGGTCAGTGGGAGAGCTATTATCTTCCTTATACTGTACGTGGATGATAGCCTCCTTATTGGGAATGATATTTTCATGTTGATCATAGTTAAAATGTGGTTATCTAAAGAATTTTTCATGAAAGATCTAAGAGAAGCATCCTTCATTCTAGGAATAAAGGTCTATAGAGATAGACTGAATAGGATGCTAGATTTTTCATAGAAGATGTACATAGAGAAAGTGCTAAAGAGGTTTAGTATGAAAAACTCCAAGAGGGGATTGGTACCCTTCAAACATGGCATTCATCTCTCCAAGAAAATGTGTCCCAACACACTTGAAGAGATTGAATGCATGATCAAGATCCCTTATGCTTCAACAATAGGGAGCCTCATTATGCCATGTTATGTACACGACCTGATATAGCCCATGTTGTGAGTGTCACGAACAGATAAAAGTCAAATCCAGATGAAGAACACTGGACTTCTATGAAATGTATCCTTAGGTACTTAAAAAGAACTAAGGATATGTTGTTAGTTTATGGTAATGGAGAACTCCAAGTCCAGGGGTATACAGACTCGGATTTTATGTTTGATATAGATGATCAAAAGTCAACATCAAGGAGTTTGTTTGTGTGTAATGGTGGTGCTATCAGTTGGAAGAGTTTCAAGCAAATAGTGATAGCAGATTCCACCATGGAAGTAGAGTACATCGCTGCATCAGAAGCTATGAAGGAGGCATTCTGGTACAAGAAATTTGCTGCAGAGATCAGAGTGACGCCATCAGATTCCATTCCTTTGTACTATGATAATAATGGCGCCATAGCCCTTGCTAAGGAGCTGAGGTCTCAAAAAAAATCCAAGCACATCAAGTGGCGATACCACCTCATCCATGATTACCTTAAGAAAGGTTACATCGAGGTCAAGAGAGTCGACTCCATGGACAATGCGACAAACCCACTTACAAAGCTTGGACAAGTAGAAGATAGCCCACCTTGAGCAGAGATTTGTAGCTAATTAGCTTTAGGTTAAGTGGGATTTTGTTAGATATGTGTGCCCTAGACGCTAGATTGACTGACACTTGTAATACACTTCTAAGGGCAAAATTATAATTTTAACTATAAATAATAAAATGGCTTATTTTCTATCACAGTGTGTATTTGTGATACATCCTTTGAGTTAACGATAATAATAGTTCATATTTTCAAGAGTTGAAAATTTAAAATATAAATTTTAATTATTAACTCATAAAATACTTTCGATCGTTGGATCATCATGAGAATGGTGATTGATCTGAAAGGTTGGTGTATGATTGCTTCTTTAGGAAAGATGAGTCTTGAGTCTATGGTATAGAGATATCAGAGCAAGAGTACAGATATTCATTAGAGAATAAGAGCACTGAGCATGACCATCTCGAGCAATCATAAGGAAGTCTACCTTATCGTCGACGACTGGCTTGATGCTATAGTGGTGTGTCTAGTTCTTTGACCTGAGGTGCATTGGTAGTTTATCTTGAGAGTGTTATAATTTGACTATACCATAACTCGGTCTCCTAGCCATTCGAAACCTTAAGGTGCATGTTGGCTATAGCATGTTCATTGTAGGAATTAGATTGCACCAATAGGAGATCTATCTACCTCGGTAGATGAGGAGCAGCCCTATGATGATCATGAGAATCAAGTTCATAAGCCCATGGCCATGGCAGAGTTGAAATAATAGAAAGAGTTTCTATTAGGCTTTTTCACATTAGACTTGAATCGAATGATTAATTCATATGATGGACGAAAATTAGGGTTTGATGAGATCACCTTAACTCCTAATCCGATCGAAGCTCAAGATAGAGGAACTTTAATCGCACTAGGTAACTACACTGAGAGGCTTCACTTTTTAGTTCTGATGGGTTGCCACCATATATTGCTAGGTGTCACTAGTGGATTTTGGGAGCAATTAGAATGATTTGGATGATCGATCATACTAGTTGTCTGAGATCAGAAAAAGTTCTGATCCATCAAAATGATATTTCGATGATGTCGATGATAGAGATCATGACATATCCCATTACCATACAAAATTGAATCCTAACTTAGATCACACAAATAAGGGTTTGGAATCTGGATATCATCAATTGGACTAACCCAGTTCAATTTGATTTGAATAAGATTCAATTAGGTTCAAAGGAAAATCGTGCCAGCACACTATTGAGCCTAATGCTTCTTTCCTTTAACAATCATTAAAAATTATCTCGAACTGAGCTAAATATATTTGGGCTCACTCAGGAACCTTTACTTGGTCTTGAATAGGAGCTTTGTCTAAGGTCAAAAATGGATTGTCTTAATTTATGAGATAAATTTGAGAACAACAGTCTGCCATTTTTGGTCACCCGCTAAATCTTGTTTTTTAGGGACTTTGGTCAAATGTTGACCTTTGGACACTTAGACATCTGTCCCATGTGTCATGCACCCATAGGAACAGTAGCCTTTGGGGACCCTTGTCCCCTCTACTAAAATAGTAGATAGGCAAATTTGGGGCACATGCCTAGGGAGGCATGCGTCCCCAATGAGGATAAGGATTGGAGTCCCATACAGATGGGACTCTCAGGGTTGCTTCGGGATGCATTTAAACTAAGGTGGCGCCAAGAGACTCATTGTCTTTGACCTAGTCTTGGCACCACCTTAGGAGGGTTTGTGAGGGTCTCTCAATCTTGATTAGGATCAGATGATGTCATCCCACCAATCAGATTTAGATCTGAATTGCACAAAGAGCCCATGATTGGCTCGGGATGATGTGGCACTGCATGGCACAGTAAGGATCTATATAAACTCTATGTCTACGCCTAGGAATTTAGAGCTGCTTTTGCCCTTTAGCCCATGCCACATAAACCCCTTTTCCCTCCTTTCTCCATGCCACCCTCTAATTCTCCTCTCTCTCTCTTTTCCATGCCCTGAAATGGACTTTTGGGCATGAACAGTTTGGTGCGATCCAAGCAAGTGAAATATGACCAGAGAAAAGAAGAAGGCAGCACTGCTGCAAGAGACGAACGACCCGATTCTTCAAAAGCTAATTTTGAAGACTTTCAAGATCAGATCTAGATCTAATTTTTGGAGGATAGATTGAGAAGAAAGAGATCTCTAGATCCTGTCCAAGTGGATACCGGTAGAGGCCAGACGATTGCATGGCTACATCCAGAACCTCAGGCAAATAGCAAGATCATCACAAGGTAATAGGATTACCCAATATAAAGGTATAATTAAATTAAATTTAATTTAATTTAATTTAATTTATCAGATAAATAAAATCAAATCTAAAAAGTCTCAGATCTAATTTGGATCTAAGAAAATTTTTTTTAAAATATCTCTCTTGATCAAATCAGATCTGAACGAACCTCTCCTGGAAAACATGATTTTTTCTTCACATCTAACCTTACCTTTTATTTAAAATTAAATCCTCTAAAATTATTAAGTCTCTAAAATGAAATAGTTATTATGATAACTAGATCATAGCCTCCCATTAAGTAGGTGATAATGGGTCCATTAGTTGGATAATCATTGGAGGCCCAAAGGCCAAGTGTTTATCGACTAATGAAATTATCATTCATTATATGATTTCTTGACTGCATCTTTCTAAATAGTGGTTATGTTAGGCAACCAAAGTTGGGCCTAATTATTCATTGGTTTGATGGACCAAGCATGGTCATATTAATGGTTGGACCTAATCAAACCATTTTAGTGGAAGCTAAAGCCTACTGATTAGGGACTACAGCAAAAATTTAATTACTAAAAATTATTTAGAGAAATAATTGGTTATGAACCTATCCTTAGATGTGAAGAAAAAATCCTAATTTTTTGGCATAGGATCATTCAGATCTGATTGGATCTGAAGAAATATTTTAATATTTTTTCTATGATCCTAATTAGATCTAAGATATCTTGAATCTGATCTTAAAGATCTGATATTATAAAATAAAAATAAAATTAAATCTAATTTAATTTTATACCTTATTTTGGATAATCTGATTATCTTGTGATGATCCTGAGGTTCTGGAAGGAGCCACGCATGCACCTAGCCTTTACCAGTATCCACTTGGGCAGGATCTGGAGGTCTTCTCCTTTTGAATCTCCTCATCAAAAATTAGATATGGATCTAATCTTGAAGTTCTTCAAAACTTGTTTTGAAGAAGCAGCAATCGTCCCCTTCAGTAGTGCTGCCTTCTTCTTGATCTAAGCGCCTTTCTTCCTTGGATGTTACTTGAACCCATGCCCAACTCCTTGGGCGTGGAGAGGGGAGAGAGGATCAAATGGGGGATGGAGCAGAGAGAGAGAGGCAGCCTTAGGGCATGAGAATTATGCAAGACTTCTTAACCCTAGGTGCAGATAGGGTTTAAATAGATCTTGTTGCACCATGCAGTGCCACATCATCCCGACCAATCAGAAGTCTTCATTCAATCAGATCTAAATTTGATTGGTGGGATGATGTCATCTGATCTAATCAGATGAGAGTCTCTCAAAATTCTACATAGGTGGTGCCAAGATTGGATAAATCAAAACTCTTTGGCGCCTAGGTTATTAAACCCATCAAGAAATCCTAGAGTCCCATCTGTATGGGACTCCATCCCTTATCCATATGGGGCACACGCCAAGGGTGGCATGCACCCTCTCTCTTGCCTCTTTTAGTAGGGGGACAAGAGCCCTAGGTGCTATCCTATAGGCGCATGACACATGGCCCTATGTCCAAGTGTCCAGGTTTAACTATTGACCTATGTCCAAAAATAGGAATTAGCAGGTGATAGGAATTGGTAGGTGTTATCTTAAATCCATCTAATGAACTAAGACAATCCTTTTCTGATCTAGACAAGCTCTAGTCAGATTAAGATAAAGTTTCTGATTGAGTTCAAATAAATTTAGCTCAGCCGAGATGAACTAAAATGATTACAAAAGGAGAATGTTAGGCTGAATCTTGTGCAAGCATGATTTCCTTGAACCTAATTGCATCTAATCCAAATCAATTGAACTGGGTTAGTCTAATTGATGACATTCAGATCCAAACTCTTGTTTGTGTGATTTAGTTAGGTTCAGTTTTATATGGTAATGAGACATGTCGCGATCTCTATCATGAATATCATCGAAATATCTTTCGATGGATCAGAACTTTTTTGATTCATACAATTAGAATGATCGATCACTAAATCATTCTAATTGCTCTCAAAATCCACCAATGACACTTAGCAAAATATGGTGGCAACCCATCAAAATCAAAAGTGAACCACTTGGTGCAGCTACCTGTGTGATTGGGTTCTTCTATCTTGAGCCTCAACATGATTAGGGTTAAGGTGAACTCGTCAAACCCAAAATCTGTCATATGAATTAATTATTTGATTCAAGTTCAATGTGTAACTCTAATAGAAACTCTTTCTATCATCTTCACTCTACCATGGCCATGGACTTAAGGACTCAATCTCATAATTATCATAGGATGACTCCTCATCTACCGAGGTAGATAGATCTCCTATTGGTGCAATCTAATTTCTACAATGAACATGCTATAGTCAACATACACCTCAGGATTTCGAATGGCTAGGAGAATGAGTTATGGTGTAGTCAAACTATAATGCCCTCATGGTAAACTATCGATATACCTTAGGTCAAAGAATCAAACACACCACTACAGCATCTAGTCAGTCATCGATGAGAAGGTAGACTTTCTTATGACTGCTCGAGATGGTCACGCTCAGTGCCCTTATTTTTTAATGAGTACCTATACTCTCACTTCGGTGTCTCCACATCATAGACTCAAGATATCTATCCTAAGAAAGTGATCGTATACCAACCTTCTGGATCGATCACCATCCTCGTGATGATCCTACGGTCGGGACTAGTTTATGAGTTAGTTATGAAAATTCATGTCTTAAATTTTCAATCCTTAAAAATATGAATTATCATTATCATTAACATAAAGGATGTAGCATAGATACTTTAAATACACACTATGATAAAAAAATAACTCTTTTATTAATTTATAGTTAAAATTATAAAATTACCCTTAGAAGTGTATTATAAGTATTTAGCCAATCTAAATTCTAGGGCACACATCTAACAAACTCCCACTTGACCTAAAGCCAATTGGCTACAAATCTAAGTCCCATCTTCTCAAGATGGACTTCGATCTTTTGCTGCATCAATGATTTCGTTAATGGGTTAGCCGCATTATTTACAGTATTGACTCTCTTGACCTCGATGTATTCCTTCTTGAGGTAATCGTGGATGAGGTGGTATCGACACTCGATGTGCTTGGATTTCTGATGAGACCTCAGCTCCTTAGCTAGGGCTATGTGTTGGATATGTGTGCCATAGAAATCAGATTGGCTGACACTTGTAATACACTTCTAAGGGCAAAATTATAATTTTTACTATAAATAATAAATTAGATTATTTTCTATCATAATATGTATTTTGAAAGTATCTATGATACATCCTTTGAGTTAATGATAATAATAGTTCATATTTTCAAGAGTTGAAAATTTAAGACATGAATTTTCATTATTAACACACAAAATGCTTCCAATCATAGGATCATCATGAAGGAATGGTGATTGATCTGAAAGATTGATGTACGATCGCTTCTTTAGAGTAGATGAGTCTTCTTTAGGAAAGATGAGTCTTGAGTCTATGGTGTAGAGATATCCAGAGCAAGAGTACAGATATTCATTAGAGAATAAGAGCACTGAGCATGACCATCCTCGAGCAATCATAAGGAAGTCTACCTTATCGTCGACGACTGGCTTGATGCTATAGTGGTGTGTCTAGTTCTTTGACCTGAGGTGCATTGGTAGTTTATCTTGAGAGTGTTATAATTTGACTATACCATAACTCGGTCTCCTAGCCATTCGAAACCTTAAGGTGCATGTTGGCTATAGCATGTTCATTGTAGGAATTAGATTGCACCAATAGGAGATCTATCTACCTCGGTAGATGAGGAGCAGCCCTATGATGATCATGAGAATCAAGTTCATAAGCCCATGGCCATGGCAGAGTAAAATAATAGAAAGAGATTCTATTAAGCTTTTTCATATTAGACTTGAATCGAATGATTAATTCATATAACGAAAATTAGGGTTTGATAAGATCACCTTAACCCTAATCCGATCGAAGCTCAAGATAGAGGAATTTAATCGCATAGGTAACTACACTGAGGGGTTCACTTTTAGTTCTGATGGATTGCCACCATATGTTGCTAGGTGTCACTAGTAGATTTTGGGAGCAATTAGAATGATTTGGATGATCGATCATACTAGTTGTCTGAATCAAAAAAGTTCTGATCCATCAAAAGATATTTCGATGATGTCGATGGTAGAGATCATGATATATCCCATTATCATATGGAACTGAACCTAATTAGATCACACAAATAAGGGTTTGGATCTAGATGTCATCAATTGGACTAACCCAGTTCATTTGATTTGAATAAGATTCAATTAGGATCAAGAAAATCGTGCCAGCACACGATTGAGCCTAATGCTCTCCTTTAATAATCATTAAAGCTTGTCTCAACTGAGCTAAATATGTTTGGGCTCAATCAGGAACCTTTACTTGATCTGAATGGAGTTTGTCTAGGTCAAAAAAGGATTATCTTAATTTATGAGATAAATTTGAAACAACAGTTGCCATTTTTGGTCACCTACTAAATCTTATTTTCGGGGAAAGTTAAAAGTTGACCCTGGACACTTAGACATCTGCCCATATGTCATGCACCCATAGAACAGTACCTGGGGACTTGTCCCCTTACTAAAATGCAGATAGAAATTTGAGCATATGCCTAGGGAGGCATGCACCCCATGAGGATAAAGCTGGAGTCCCATACAGATGGGACTCCAGGGTTGCTTCGGGAGATTAAACTGTGTGGCGCCAAGAAGTCTTGTCTGACCTAGTCTTGGCACCACCTTAGGAGGGTTTTGAGGGTCTCTCATTTGATTGGATGAGATGATGTCATCCCACCAATCAGATTTAGATCTAATTGCACAAAGGGCCATGATTGGCTAGGATGATGTGGCACTGCATGGCACAGCAAGGTCTATATAAACTCTATCTACGCCTTGAATTTAATGCTTTTGCCTTTAGCCCACACCACAGAAACTCTCTCCCTCTTTCTCCATGCCACCCTCTAGTCCTCTCTCTTTTTTCCATGCCCAAGGACTTTTGGGCATGAACAAGGTGCGATCCAAGCAAGTGAAAGGCGCCAGAAAAAGAAGAAGGCAGCACTGCTGCAAGTGACAACGACTGTTCTTCAAAAGCAATTTTGAAGACCTTCAAGATTAGATCTAGATCTGATTTTTGCAAGATTGATTGAGAAGAAGAAGATCTCTAGATCCTGCTTGAGTGGATACTAGTAGAGGCCAGGCACTTGCATCGCTACATCAAGAACCTCAGGCAAACATCGTGATTATTATAGGATAATTGGATTACCCAAACAAAGATATAATTAAATTAGATTTAATTTTTATTTTTATTTTTATTATCAGATCAATAAGATTAGATTTGAGAAGTCTCAAATTTGATTAGGATCTTAGAGAATTTTTTTTTGAAATATTTCTCTTGATCCAATCAGATCTGAACGAACCTGATCCAAAAAATAAGGCTTTTTCCTTCACTATAGTGCCATTATTGTCGCAGTATATATGGACGACATTTGATGGCATCACTTCAAGTTCTGCATCGAACTTCTTATACCAGAATGCCTCCTTTGCAGCCTCCGACACAGTGATGTACTCTACTTCCATGGTGGAGTCTGCTATCACTATCTGCTTGGAACTCTTCCAACTGACAGCTCCATCATTACAAATAAATAGTCTTCTAGATGTTGACTTTTGATCATCTATATTGGACATAAAATTCGAGTCTGTATACCTCTGGATCAAGAGTTCTCCATTACTAAAGACTAGAAACATATCCTTAGTCCTTCTCAAGTACTTAAGGATACATTTCATAAAAGTCTAGTGCTCTTCGTCTAGATTTGACTGATACCTGCTCGTGACACTCATAGCATGGGCAATATTAGGTGATGTACATAGCATGGTATACATGAGGCTCCCTATTGCCGAAGCATAAGGAATCTTACTCATGCATTCAATCTCCTCAGGTGTGCTAGCGCACATCTTCTTGGAGAGATGAATGCCATGTCTGAAGGGTACAAATCCTCTCTTTGAGTTTTCCATGCTAAACCTTTTTAGCACCTCCTCTATGTATATTTTTTGTGAGAGATCTATCCCTATAAACCTTAATTCCTAGAATAAGGGATGCCACTTCTAGATCTTTCATAGAGAACTCCTTAGACAACCATATTTTAACTATAGTCAACATGGGAACATCATTTTCAATTAGAAGGATGTCATCCACATACAGTATGAGAAAGACAATAGTGCTCCCACTGACCTTTTTGAAAACATAGGACTCTTCCTCATTCTTGATGAATCCAAATAATTTGACTACATCATTAAAACGAGCATTCCAGCTCTGAGATGCTTGCTTAAGTCCATATATGGACCTTTGCAGCTTGCATACCTTATGATCATCATTACTGAATGTGAAACATAGCGATTGTTCTAGATAGATATCTTTCTCAAGATATCCATTTATGAATACCATTTTCACATCCATCTACCATATTTCATAATCAAAATAGACTGCAACAGTAAGCAATGTCCGAATGAATTTGAGCATGGCTACTGGCAAAAAAGTATCTTGATAGTCAATGCCTTCGTGCTGAACATATCTTTTCAGTACAAGCCTTGCTTTGAATATTTCTACATTTTCTTTGGTACCTATCTTTCTCTTGAAGATCCGTTTACACCCAGTAGGTACTATACCTTTAGGTGGAACTACCAAGGTCCAGACTTGGTTTGACTATATTAAGTCAATCTCTGACTTCATTATCTCTAACCATTTCTTGGAGTCGATATCTGATATCACCTCATCATAGGTTTTAGGATCATCATCATGAACCCTATTTTCTATGAGGAACATTTTCTCTACGTCTTCTGATATAGTACCTAAGTACCTTTTAGGAGGATGGGAAATTCTGCTTGATCTAAGAGGTGGAGAAGGTAGTGTCCAGGTTGGATCAATCTGACTAGGTTCCATAGGTTCCTTAGCTCATTTCTCATCGAAGACTTTCTCCTCAAGTCTAATTTGTCTCCCAATGCCACCATCTAGAATAAATTAGTTTTCAAGGAAGATGGCATATCGACTCACAATCACATTGTGATCTTTTAGGAGATAGAGATAATATCCTAATAATTCTTTAGGATATCCAATATATCAAACATTAAAGGATCTAGACTCTAATTTGTCCACCTATTGTCTCTTGATATAGGCTGGACAATCCCAATTCTGAGATGACTTAGACATAGTTTCTTACCATGCCATATCTCATACGGTATGGTAGGAATGGTCTTAGAGGAAACCCTGTTCATTAAATATATAATAGTCATCAGACTATGTCCCTAAAACAAACTTAGGAAGATCCATAAAACTCATCATGGATTGGAGCATATCTAATAGGGTCTGGTTTCTCCATTTTGAAACCCTGTTCAGTTGAGGCATTCCAGATGGAGTCCATTAAGAGACTATGCCATTGTTCTTAAGGTTGTCTAAGAATTTTCGGCTAAGGTATTTGCCTACTCAATCTGATCGAAGAACCTTAATGAGTTTTTCTGTTTGCTTTTCTACTTTTAGTCTGAATTCTTTGAACTTTTTAAAAGCTTCAAACTTGTATCTCATCAAATACACATACCCATATGAAGACAAATCATCGGTAAAGGTGATGAAGTAGACATAATTACTCCTGACCAACACATCAAATGGGCCACATACATCAGTATGTACTAGGACAAGCAGGCCTATGGCCCTTTCCTCATATCCTACAAAAGGAAGCTAGGTCATTTTGCCATAAAGGTATGATTCATAAATCGGATATGACTCGAAAGTCAACAGACTCAATAGCATTGATTTCTTCAATTTGTTAATTATGTCTTCAGCTATGTGACCTAGCATAATATGCCAAAGATACCTATTATTTAGACTATCCCTAGGTTGCTTTGATCCTATGGCATTCACGTTTTACTTGATAGTAAAAATAGAAACATCAATATGTAACTGAAAAAGACCATTTATAAGAAAACCACTTGCAATTTTATTTCTTTCATAAAGAATATTATAATGGTCTTTAAGAAAACTAATTATATAGCCTTCTAATGCTAAACATGAAATAGAAATCAAATTTCTGCTTGCTGTAGGCACATAAAAATAGTTCCTAAGAACTAAATCTAATTCTAATGGTAATCACAAAGGATAGGTTCCCACAGTCACAGCAGCAACTCTTGCTCCATTTTCGACGTGTAGGATTATCTCACCATCCCTCAGCCTCCTGCCATCCTCAAGACCCTACAAAGAAGTGCACAAGTGAGCACTAGAACCAGAGTCACGCACCCAACTAGATGCAGATGAAATGATAAGGTTAGATTCTATAACGAGCATACCTCTAGAAGGACCTGCTTCCTTCTTATTCTTCAGGCTAGCTAGGTACAAAGGACAGTTTTACTTTCAATGATTGTCAGTATTGCAATAAAAATATTTTTCTTTGTCAACGGCCTTTTACTTTGACTCTACCTTCTTCTTCCTCCCACCATCCATCTTCTGCTTCTTCATAGACTTCTTCTTTCTAAAAGATTTTTTCTTAGAAGAAGTCTGCTCCACAGCAAGTATTGAGTCTTTAGAACTTTTCATAGAAAGCTCAGTAGTAACCAGCATGTTCAAGAGTTCAGCCAAGGTATTCTGAAGTTTATGCATATGATAGTTCATGATGAACTACCCATATGCATCAGTCAAGGACTGCAGAATTATATCAGTCTATAGATCCTGATCTAACTTGACATCGAGCTTCTCAAGCTCTTCTAAGTTTTTGATCATCATCAGGTAATGATCTTGGACTGACCGACCATCATGCATCTGAGCCTTAAATAGTCTCTTAGCGACTTAATATTTGGCTATGCTACTCTATTCACCAAACAACTTTTGTAGGTGAGCCAACATTTGGCTGCTAGTCTTAATGACTTTATGTTGGTGCTGGAGCTCATCAGACATCGAGTCCAACATGTAATACCTGGCTTTGTTATCTTCATCAGTCCACATCCTGAGAGATGCTCTCTGATTAGCGGATGGACGGGCTGGTAAGATGGGAGGATCTTGTTCCAACACATGAGTCAACTTCTTAGAACCCAAAATAATTTTGAACTTCTAAAGCCAATCCTTGTAGTTGGGTCTGGTTAGTCTATGGGTGTCCAGGATATGGACTAGTAGGTTGGAAGTAGACATTTTTTTATAGAGAGTCAAAGTTTCTAGTTAGATTTTATAATTAGACTTAATCAATTTATTTAAAAATTTTATTTTTAAATAAATTAGGCTTCCACTATTTCTTTGGATCCTTACACTCCCTTAGTAAAGATGCGAAAATCTCTATGATTATTGATTTCTAGTGGATGATGTGGTCCCACCAATTGGCTTACCACCTCACCTAACAGTTATTGATGATGGGTCAATTGATGAGTGGACAACTCTTGTCTAATAATTCTCTAATCATGGTGCATCAAAACTTAGTCTCTAATTCATGAATCTCATCGTGTCCAGAATATTGATCTACTCCTTAGTTAAGTCAGACCGATCATTTGCATGAATTGAATTTCTGATTAGGTCCCTCATCATATCCAAAATATTGAGTCCAATCCATCCTCTAACCCATAGCATCTAATGTCTAATAGACATGGTTGCATCTTTTTGGTGCAACTGGACCATAGTATCCAGTCGAGAACAATCAATCCCAGAAAAGGCCTGCATATCTACAATGGTGGAAGACCTTAGACTTAATATTTTTTTAGAAAGATTTAATTTAGGTCTCTTTAAACTTGACTTGACTTAGTCATAACAATTATAACTAACCTAGTGGTATGGGTTGGCTCGAATTGTTAGCCACCTCAAATCAAAACTAGATCGACATAAATGGCTAGGTAAGTGAGATCGATGGAAGGGATATGCCATTAACTCGATAAGAATGCATTTAGATTGAGTAGCTTTTAATTAAAAATTAGTCAGTTGTATCAACCAAACTTATCTTAGACACCAAATTGTCAGATCAGAACCAATTGAGTTAGCTTGCAATCTAGGCTTGAACCGCGGAGCCAAATTAGGTCTTAACTTGATTGAGTCACATCTCAATGTGATTCGATTGTGATTTAGACTTAATCCTATTAGGCTGGTCAAATCTAAGCTTTCTTTAATCCCACCTAACCAACTCTTGATTCAGTTTGATCAACTGCTAGATCTAATTGAGCTACCTAAGCCCAAATCCAATTTTATGAATATATCTTAGATCTAAAAATTCATCATTTTTAAATCTAATTAATTTTATAATCTTAATTCTTAATTAAGTTTTGGTTTTATGAACAAAACATATAATAATATCCTAGGGTCTTAAAATCTTGGGTTTTATAGAAAATTAAATTTTGATTTCTGATTAAGGATGAACGCGCAGCATTCCTACGTGTCATAAGAACACCCCATCGAATGGAAGAAGAGGACCTTTAAACCCTACTTTGTTCTTATGACCGAACAGTCAAGAGGAATGCCTTAATCAAAAATATAATTTATACTATAAAATTAGTTAGATCTAAATCATATATCGCATATATAATTAATGATCTAACTTATATATATTTTGGATACATCTCATGTATCATAACTAAATTAAACATGCCTGCTTTCAGATCTGATATATTACATATAATATCTAAAAATTAGAATTTAAATTTGACCATATCAAATAAAATTATTCTAGATATTTTATAGAACTATTATAACTAGTCTAAGCATGCATCTTTCATATCTCATATGAAAAAATTAAAACTTTATTTTCTATTTTTTAGAACTTATTATAATAATTATAACTTTAGAAATATAGAAATTAAATAAATCTAAAATTATTTTTAATCAAATTAAAAATATAATTATGCTAGATTACACATAGAACTATTCTATACCTAGCCTAGTCATGCACCTCATATATTGTAGATCTAAATCATTCTAATTTTAATTTTTTAATTTTAGATCTAATCATATCTGATGTGATATCTAAAATTATTTAATATTAAATCATAAATAAAAATAAATTAGATTAAAATAGATCTGCTAAACTGCTAATGTAGCTTTGATACCAATTGAAGAAAAAATCCTATTTTTTCGACATAGGATTGTTCAGATCTGATTGGATTTGAAAAAATATTTCAAAATTTTTTTCTATGATCCTAATTAGATCTGAGATATTTTGAATCTAATCATAATGATTTTATATTAAAAAATAAAAATAAAATTAAATTAAATTTAATTTCATACCTTGTTTTGGGTAATCAGATTATCCTATGATAATCCTTAATGATCCTGAGGTTCTAAAAGGAGCCACGTACGTTCCTGACCTCTACTAGTGTCCACTCAGGAAAGATCTTAAGGTCTTCTTCTTTTAATTTTTTTTTTTTAAAAATTAGATCTAGATCTGATCTTGAAGTTCTTCAAAACTTCTTTTGAAGAAACAGTAGTCGTCTCTTTCAGTAGTGCTACCTTCTTCTTTATCTAGGCGCCTTTCTTCCTTGGATGTTACTTGAACCCATGCCCAACTCCTTGGGTATGGAGAGGGGAGAGAGAGGATTAGATGGGGCATGGAAGAGAGAGAGAGATAGCCTTAGGGAATGGGAATTGTGTAAGACTTCTTAACCCTAGGCATAGAGAGGATTTAAATAGACCCTACTGTGCCATGCAGTGCCACATCATCCCGGCCAATCAAAGGTCTTCATTCAATCAGATCTAAATTTGATTGGTGGGATGATGTCATCTAATCTAATCAGATGAAAGTTTCTCAAAAATTCACATAGGTGGTGTCAAGTTGGACAAATCGAAACTCTTTGGTGCCTAAGTATTTAAACCCATCAAGAAATCTTGGAGTCCCATCTGTATGGGACTCCATCCCTTATCCATATGGGGTGCATGCCTAGGGTGGCATGTGCCCTCTCTCTTGCTTCTTTTAGCAGGAGGACAAGAGTCTCAGGTGCTCTCCTATAGGTGGATGATACATGGCCCTATGTCCAAGTGTCCAGGGTCAACTGTTGATCTATGTCCAAAAATAAGAATTAGCAGGTGACAGAAATTGGCAGGTGTTATCTTAAATCCATCTAATAAATTAAGATAATTCTTTTTTGATCTAGACAAGCTCTAGTCAGACTAATATAAAGTTCTTGAGTGAGTCCAAATAAATTTTGCTTAGCCAAGATGAACCAATATGATTACAAAAAAAGAATGTTAGGTTCAATTGTATACTAGCATGATTTTCTTGAACCTAATTGGATCTAATCCAAATTAATTGAACTGGATTAGTCTAATTGATGACATCCGGACCCAAACCCTTGTTTATGTGATCTAGTTAGGTTCAGTTCCATATGATAATGAGACATATCGTGATCTCTATCATCGACATCATCAAAACATCTTTCGATGGATCAAAACTTTTTTGATTCATACAATTAGAATGATCGATCATCTAAATCATTCTAATTGCTCTCAAAATCTACTAGTGACACCTAGCAGCATATAGTGGCAATCCATCAGAATCAAAAGCAAACCTCTTGGTGTAGCTACCTATGTGATTGAGTTCTTCTATCTTGAGCTCCAATAGGATTAGGATTAAGGTGAACTCGTCAAACCCAATATCTGTCATATGAATTAATCATTCAATTCAAGTCTAATATGAAACTCTAATAGAAAATCTTTCTATCATCTTCACTCGACCATGGCCATGGACTTAAGAACTCAATCTCATGATTATCATAGGGATACTCATCATCTATCGAGGTAGATAGATATCCTATTGGTGCAATCTAATTCCTACAATGAATATGCTATTGCCAACATACATCTCATGGTTTCAAATGGCTAAGTGACTGAGCTACGATGTAGTCGAACTATAACACCCCAAGATGAACTACCGATGCACCTTAGGTCAAAAAAATCAGACACACCACTGCAGCATCAAGTCAGTTATCGACGAGAAGGTAGACTTTGTTATGACTACTCGAGGTGGTCATGCTCAATGCCCTCATTCTCTAACCAGTGTCTATACTCTCACTCTGATATCTCCACACCGTAGACTCAAGATACATCTATCCTAAGAAAGTGATCGTATACCAACCTTCTGAATCGATCACCATCCTCGTGATGATCCTACGATCGGAAGCAGTTTATGAGTTAATTATGAAAATTCATATCTTAAATTTTCAACTCTTGAAAATATGAGTTATCAATATCATTAACTCAAAGGATGTATCACAGATACTTTAAATACAGACTATGATTGAAAATAATACTTTTATTAATTTATAGTCAAATTACAAAATTACCCTTAGAAGTGTATTACAAGTGTTTAGCCAATCTATCTTCTAGGACACACATCTAACAAGATGTACAAGAGTTGGCCAACCAAAGTTGGGTTCATGTGTAGTCTATGTGGATTCTAGTATCCACTAAAGAATTAGGATAATTCTTCGAATTGGAGGTAGAGGCTACCAATTCGAATAAAATAGTGGAAGAATCTTTTTATTAAAGTCTAAATCATTAGATTTAATGAATCAATTATTAATTAGATTATGATTTTTCTTTGTGCAAATATAGTCACTTTTCTATCGCTCCGATCATTGTTGGACAATGATAAGTTGGTGAGATCCAACTTTGGTAGCTGGTACCGAAAGTTGAAGATAGTCTTGGAGCATGAATGGATCCTACATGTATTGATGGATCCTATACCTGAGGAGCTAGCTGTCAATGCACGTGGAACAGTTAGAGACACTTACCAAAAGTGGCTTAATGACTAAACCATGGTGTGCTGCATTATGCTGGCTATCATGAGTGACGAGTTCAATCGTAGATTTGAGATGGCTCAACCAAAAGATATGCTTCAAATGTTGAAAGATTCTTTTGGCACACCCGATGATGTTGAAAGGCACAAGACTAGTTATGCCATCTTCAATGCCAGGATGCAGGATGGTGTCCCTGTTACTAATCATGTACTATACATGATCGAGTAGATAGAACGATAGAGAAAGCTTGGCTTTCTCTTGCATAAGCAACTTGGAAAAGATGCAATACTGAACTCACTGCCCAAGTCCTATCTTCCATTCCTCACTCATTATAGAATGACAAAGCCTAAAGTTGTCTACCATGTGTTACTGGGGTTGCTTCAGAACTTTGAGAAGGATCACCAACTCTACAAGAAGTTAGTGAACTTAGTGGGAGATTCATCTTCTGGTTCTCGACCTTTTAGGAAACGAAAGAAGAACAAGAAGAAAGCAAAGAAGGTGCAAGTTCAGGCTAAGACAACTGTGCAAGACCAGATCAAGACCATCAAGCCTGATAAGAGTTAAGTTGAATACTTTTTTTGCAAGAAGTAGGGATACTTAAAGAGGAACTATCCTCAGTACATTACCTCCCTGAACTCGAATAGGAAGAGAAAGAAGCAAGCTATTATTGGGCAAGATATTTATATGATAACTCCTTGTCATTTTTCTACTTATGATATTACTAACTAGATATTGGATACCGGTAGCCCTTATCATATTTATAATTCGTTGCAGGAGTTGCAAGTCAGTAGGAGATTTGAGCAAGGTGAAAGATTCTTGAACATTGGAGATGGAAGACCAGTTTCAATTCTAGCTTTAAGAATCCTAAAACTTGTATTTGAGTTTCCTACCATTATTCTTTATGATTGTCATTTCTATTCTAGTTTTTTTTAAATATCATTTTCATAGGTCTTCTGGCCTAAAATAATTTTAAAATTTTAATAAAAAAATAAGATTATAATATCATTATGAATGGTGTTACTATTTTCTATGAACATCTGAATAATGATGTGTATATGCTATCACAACCTGTTAATGTAGTCTATTCAACTAGTAAGCATCCTAGATTAGATAGTGTGTCGGATATCTATTTATGTCACTGTAGGCTAGGTCATATAAACAAGAACAAGATAAATAGGTTGACTCAAGATAAAATCCTTGAAGTCAATGATTGTGAATCACTTCCAACCTATGAGTCCTATCTTCTTGGTAAAACGACCAAGTCATCTTTTACTAGAAAAGGTGAGATAGCCACTGAGCTCTTAGGTGTAGTACATCCTGATGTATGTGGACCAATGAGCACAAGTGTCAAAGATGGATATTTCTACTTCATCACTTTCACAGATGATCTATCCAGATATAAATATGTCTATCTGATGAAACACAAGTCAAATTCAATTGAAATATTCAAATGATTCTTAAATGAAGTAGAAAAATAAATTGAGAAGAGTATTAAAACTCTTTGATCTAATTGAGAAGAAGAATACCTTCCCATTTAGTTCCTCATATATCTAGAAGAGAATGGGATTCTCTTTCAGTGGACTCTTCCAGAAATACCATAGTACAATGGTGTGTACGAAAGGAGGAATCAGACTCTATTAGACATGGACCGATCCATGATGGATTTTGCCAGCTTACCAATATCCTTCTAAAGATATGCACTCGAATTGACATACTATCTATTAAATAGGGTTTCAAGTAAGTCAGTAGTTAAGACTCCATATGAGATATGGATAGGGTGTAAACCAACACTTTCACACCTTAGGATGTGGGGGTTCCCGGCTTATGTCAAATGATTAGTTATAGATAAACTTGGATCTAATTTTGACAAGTGCACATCCATAAGGTACCCAAAAGAGATCAAAGGATACTATTTCTATCATACTGATGAACAAAAGTTATTCGTCAGCCTTAAAGGCAATTTTTTTGGAAAAAAAATTTCTTGGTGAAGGAATTGTTGCCTCTAAGATTGAACTTGATGAAGTTCAACAGGTAGAAAAACTAACACCCATAGCTAAATCTAAGTCGGATTTGATTAGATCAGACTCAAAGCCTAGTATACCTGCATTATTAAGATGATTTGGTAGAGTACCGTATCATTTGGATAGATACAATGATTTTTTGGTTCGGGATGGTGATTCCATCAAACTCTATGAGAATGATAAGGATTCGATCACCTACATGGATGCTATGCAGAGATCTGATTTCAAAAAATTGCTTGAGGCCATGAAATCCAAAATGGAGTCCATGAAGGTCAATGATGTGTGGACATTGGTTGACCCACCCGAAGAGGTTAAACTCATTAGATGTAAGTGGATCTTCAAAAGAAAAAGGGGTGCAGATGGAAAGGTGGAAATCTATAAAACCCATCTGGTTGCCAAAGGATATCATCAACCTTACGGTATTGACTATGATAAAACATTCTTCTCTATGGCAATGCTCAAATCTATTCGGATAATGCTTGCGATAGCTGTCCATCTAGATTATGAAATCGGGCAAATGGATATGAAAATAGCTATCTTGAATGGAGTGCTGACTGAAGAGGTGTATGTTGACCCTAAGATTGATTTTAATGATTCCAAAATATTGAGTATATTGTGTATCTAATCATGTATTTCAAGAATGTGTGTAAGATTTTTCAAGTATCCAAAATAAAAAATTTATCTCAAGAATAAATCCCCTCAAGATGCCATACCAAAATAATTAAAAGTATAAATTCACACATATTTGGATTGCTTGGTATGAAGAAGGTATGATTGAAAGAAGAGAAATTAAAATTAAAGGAAGCAATTATGTTTAAAAGTGTTTGGGGCCAAGAAACTCAAGTTTGAAAGGTCAAAAATTGAAGAAAAATAAAGTCAAGATTTTTTGAGTCATCTCAAATTTTTGCCGAGAGCACTCGAGTGGTCTAGCATAATGAAACAATATTCTGGCATAGTCTCAAGAGATCTCGAGTTGAACTTGAGACGTCTCGTTCTTAAGACATAGAAACTTCATTTTTGTACTTTAAGAGCGAGAGGTCTCATAGATTTTTTGATAGATCTCATGGTTCTGGTGAGATGTCTCTTGAAAAATCGAGAGGTCTCAAAATCTGATAAGAGATCTCACGAAAAATCAAGAGGTCTCGATCTGCGCGGATAGCCTTCAATGGATAGTTTTCTAATGGCTATTTTTCGACCCCAATGGCTATTTCAGAGCTTCCAACGACTAAAAACTCTCACTCCAACCTTCTTTAAAGGTATTTAAAGATGAAGAATCAATTGAAAAAAGTAGAAAAAAGAGATTAAGGGATTTAGAGAGAGAATCTTTCAGATTTTATGAGGAACATTGAATATCCAAAGAAAAGAAAAAAGAGAGAAGTGTTGTGCATAGATTTCAGCAAGCCTTCAAAGCAATCTTCTCCAACATCTTTCACATCCTCTCAAGCATAATTTGAAGAAAAGCCTAGCTTCAATTGAGCACATTATCAGCTTGTTCTTTAGAATTTGAAAGAGCTTATACTCTATTTTTTATATTGTGTTAAAACTTTACTTGTATTTTTTGATTTCTTTACAAGTTTCTTTAGAAGAAAGAAATTGGGGTTTAGGCCCGTCCAAGCTCAGAATTAGATATTGTATATTTTGATTAATGATCCCAAAAAATCAACTGGATTGTTAGTGAATCTAGAAAACTAATGGTGTTAGGTTTTGGTTGGTGCTCCTGTGAAAATCAACTAGGTTTGTTTGTGAGCCTAGAAAAATGAATACACTATAATCAAAGGTAGATTATAGTAAAATTCTCAAGAGAAGCTTGGAGAGTGGACATAGAGGTGGATTGCTCCGAACCACTATAAATCTTTGCGTGTTTGTGTTGTGCTTTTTCTTCTATCTCTCTATATACTTTGCATGCTTATAATTCTTACTTTACTTTCATAGTTTGATTTTGTTATCTTAATTCCACTGCTAATATTATATACATCTCATCCTCACCACTTAAATTAAAATCAAAGTACATAATTACCTAGAGTTAAATTTTGCCAAAGCTTTTATAAGAATCCAATTCACCCCCCCTCCCCCCCCACTCTTGAGTTGCTACCTCTGGACAATAATTGATATCAGAGCAGGTGCTCTGTTATTGATTATTGATCTAATCATCTAGAGCTAAAGATTATGGCAACCCAAATGGAGTCTTTATTTATTGAAGGATATTCTATAGATAGACCTCCACTTTTTAATGGCTCACATTATATTTATTGGAAAGCATACATGCACATCTTCATTCAAGCACATGATTATAACCTATGAAAAATTATAATCGAAGGCTCACACACCCCTAAAGCATTGAAAGAGCATGATAAAGAAATGGCCCAACTTAATGCTAAGGCCATGAATATACTTTATTGCTCCTTAGAGTTAAATGTATTTAATGCAATTTTTCATGTATTTCAGCAAAACATGTATGGAAGAAATTGAAAAAAATTTATGAGGGAGCAAATCAAATAGAAGAATCAAGCGCCTAAAAAGAAAAAGAAGCTCACCCAAATCTATGCCTCATATCTCATGAGGATGAAAAGAAGAAAAAGAAGAAGAAACAAAAGAAGAAGAATGCATCAACTAAGGGGGAGCAAAGTAAGGAAAAGAAAAATGAGAAAGAGAAAGAAAATGCTACAAATTCTTTCCTCATGACCAATGAAGATGAGGTAAATTCAAAAAATTCTTCTCAATTTACATTTGATGAATTATTTGAAGCCTTTAACATTTTAATGGATGAATACAAAATACTAAGGCTGAAAAATAAAGAGCTTAAAAGATCTAATCTTCTTTTGGATGATGAAAAGAGTAATCTATTGAATGAAACAGAAGATATCTTATGAGAAAAGAATGCTTTAGCTAAAGAAAAGGAAGAACTTCTCAAATCCAAAAGTTCTTTAGTTAAAGATAAGAATAAACTCTTAATTAAAAAAGAGGATTTCATGAAAGAAAAGAATAAGAGTGTGATTGAACAAAATGAATTATTGAAGGAAAAGAAATCTTTGATTGAAGAAAATAAAAAATTATCAAAATCTAAAAAATCTCTTATGGAAGAAAATGAAAAGCTAGAAAAAGGGATTGAAAGCTTAAAGTCTATGCTCGAAAAATTTACTATTGGGTCTCAAAAGCTTCAAGCAATTTTAAATAATCAAAAGACTATTTTTGATAAGGTAGGAATTGGCTTTAATCCCTTAAGAAAATAAAAATTTATTATGAATATGTTTGAAAAAGCTTTAGTTGAAAATCATTCAATTAAATGCTTTAAATGCAATAAAACTAGCCATAAAATTTCTGAATGTAATTTTAAAAGAATTGGCCATACTTTGGTTAGACAAATTTAGATTCCAAAAGGAACCTTGAGCACTAATTTCAATGGACCCAAAAAAACTTGAGTACCAAAAATTATGAAGTAATTTTGCAGGTATACCAAGAATCCAATAAAGCTAAAAGAAGAAAATTTTTATGGATGCCTTAGAAATGAAAATAGATGGATGGTGCTATTTGGTAAAATCTAAATTATTCTTACACCATGCCATCTTTATTTGCTAAATATATTTTGATTATTAATTAGCATAATAATTAAGCATGTTTGATTGATTTTGATGATTTATCATTTCTTAAAATGATCATACTCTATGAATTGAAAGTTTGATGTATTGACTTTAATGATTTGTTAATATGTATGGATATGATAACTCCTTTCATATTTTGATATGTATGATTGATTTTGATGCTTGCAATAATTTGAATGCTTTGATTTTAAAGATTAATATGCTCTCCTCTATATATCATGCTATGGATGAAATGGTTTATTTTGAAATTCAGCATAATATTTTAAGTCTCCCCATATCAATTTTAAATTAATGAATTTAAATTAAAAAATTTTTATTGGATATGAATGTTTTAAATTGCTAAATATTCATAGAGAACTTCAATTTTAACTATTTGATATCAAACAACTTACTATTGTCATGTATCTAATTGATTTATCTTGTGGCAAAAAGAGAAAAATATCTTTGTTTCAAATATGATTTTACACAGCTATATATTTGATATGATATTATTTGAAATAAATTCAAAAATACATACCTTTTCTAAATCTAATTGCTTGATATTTCTTATGAAAAGAAAGAAATGATCTTTTTGAAGAATGACTAGAAAATTTTTTATGATTTGCCTTAACTAATTTGCTGATATCAATTCAAATTGATTTATTATTCTAAATTCTTAAACTATTTAATTTGAAGTAAGAAGAAGAAAATATTAAAGAAGTAATCATTTAATAAAAAAGACCTTTGAAATTAAAAATATATTTTAAATTTTGAAAATCTAAATTTAGTGGTTAAATTCGTGTTGAATTTGCTTAATTTAAAATAAAAAAGGAAAGAAAGTTGAAAAGTAAATTAATCTTGCTATAAGTATGAAAAATAGGAGGAAAGATATTTTCTATCTTGATTTGATTAAAATATTTTTGACTAATTTAAAAACATATTCTTACTCCAAGGAAAAAATTTTGAAACTCATTTAAAAATTTAAATTTGATCCTAAATTTTTTATGTGCATTACAAAATTCTTATGAATTATTTATTTTAAAATAATATTTTACTCAAAATACTGAATTTGAAAATGTGACTATCTTATGCTTTGATACTATTTATTTTACTTTACTTGATACATTTTCGATATGTATCTTTTCCAAATCTAATTGACCAAAATTTTTTAAGAAAAGAAAAGTTAGAATATTAAAGTATATATTATGATTGATTTTATATTTAAATATTTTAAAAAATTTTATTTTTTTTAAAACTTAAAAGAGTATATTTGAAAATCTGAATAAAGATCATATTCATTCAAAAAGAGGAAAAGCATATAATATTTAAATTAAAGCTAATTTCTAAAATTAAAATAAATATTTAAAACTTATTTTGAGTCAAATGATAAATTTTTAAAAGGGAGATGATTCATTTAAATTAATTTCATGAATTTAAAACATCTCTCAATTTAATGCTTTGATGCTAATTTTCATGACTCATATAAATTAATTTTCTGAACTTAATACAATTCTTACTTTGATACAATCATATTATTGATTTTAATGATTATTTTTTATTTCTTTTTCATGAGCTTTTTGATGCTATCAAAAAGAGGGAGAGGAATGTTGAGTATATGCTTGAAGAAACTCAATGAATTGTATTAATTTTTGAAATGAAAACTTAATACTCATTGAGATGAATTGAAATATTTTTTTATATGAGGATATGAAATATGTGCAATGAACCAAAAGAATAATTGAAAATATTCATGAAGTACTCATTCATGTGTTTAATCTATACTTCATGATACTTTTTAGCAAAATGCATAGAAATATATTATTTGCTTTTATTATGCATATACTCAAGATTTTGTCATCATAAAAAATGGGAAGTTTGTTGATCCTGAGATTGATTTTGATGATTTCAAAATATTGAGTATATTATGTATCTAATCATGTGTTTCAAGAATGTGTGTAGGATTTTCCAAGTATCCAAAATAAAGAATTTATCTCAAGAATAAATCTTCTCAAGGTGCCATGCTAGAATACTTAAAAGAGCAAATTCACATATATTTGGATGGCTTCGTATGAAGAAAGTATAATTGACAGAAGAGAAATTAAAATTGAAGGAAGCAATTATGTTTAAAAGTGTTTGGGGCCAAGAAACTCAAGTTTGGAAGGTCAAACATTGAAAAAAAATCGAAGTTAAGAATTTTTGGGATGTCTCAGATTTTTTCGAGAGCTCTCGAATGGTCTGGCATAATGAAATAATATTCTGGCGCAGTCTCGATAGGTCTCGAGTTGAGCTTGAGATGTCTCATTCTTAGGAGATAGAAACTTCATTTCTATACTCTAAGAGCGATAGGTCTCATAGATTTCTCAAGAGGTCTCGCGGTTATGGTGAGACGTCTCGTGAAAAATTGAAAGGTCTCGATCTGCGTGGATAGTCTTCAATGGATAGTTTTTTAATGACTATTTTTTGATCATAATGGCTATTTTAAAGCTTCCAATGGCTAAGAACTCTCACTCCAACCTTCTCTAAAGATATTTAAAGGTGGAGAATCAATTGAAAAGAAAAGAAGAAAAAGATTAAGGGATTTAGAGAGAGAATCTTTCAGATTTTGTGAGAAACATTGAATATCTAAAGAAAAGAAAAAAGAGAGGAGTGTTGTGTACATCTTTTAGCGAGCCTTCAGAGCAATCTTCTTCAACATCTTCCACAACCTCTCAAGCATAATTTGAAGAAAAGTGAAGCTTCAATTAAGCACATTATTGGCTTGTTCTTTAGGATTTAAAAGAGCTTATACTCTATCTTTTATATTATACTGAAACTTTACTTATATTTTTTATTTTCTTTGCAAGTTTCATTGGGAAAAAGAAACTTGAGGTTTAGGCCCATCCAAGTCCAAAATTGAACATTATAGGTTTTGATTGGTGATCGCAAAAAATCAACTGGATTGTTAGTGAACCCAAAAAACTAACGATGCTAGGTTTTGGTCGATGCTCCTGTAAAAACCAACTAGGTTTGTTTGTGAACCTTGAAAAACAAACACACTGTAATCAAGGGTAGATTATAGTGAAATTTTCAAGAAAAGTTTGGAGAGTCGACGTAGGAGTGGGATGCTCCGAACCACTATAAATCATTGTGTGTTTGTGTTGTGCTTTTTTCTTCTATCTCTGTATATACTTTGCATGATTATAATTCTTACTTTACTTTCATAGTTTGATTGTGTTATCTTAATTCCACTGCTCATATTATATACATCATATCCTCACCACTTAGATTAAAATTAAAGTACATAATTGCTTAGAGTTAAATTTGGCCAAAGCTTTTATAAGAATTTAATTCAACCCCCCATCTTGGGTTGCTACCTCTAAGCAATAGTGTATATGATACAATCTGAGGGATTCACATCCACAGATGAGTCCAAAGTATGCAAGCTTTAGATATCTATTTATGAATTGAAGCAGGCATCTCGGAGTTGGAACATGCATTTTGATAAGGTGATCAAAATGTATGGCTTCGTTAAAAATGTAGAAGAGCCCTGTATTTACAAATCGACAAATGGTCCAATAGTGATATTTTTTGTCTTGTACATGGATGACATTCTCTTAATCGAGAATGAAATCCCCACAATGCAAAGAATAAAAATTTGATGGTCATCTCAATTCTCCATGCAGGACTTGGATGAAGCATTCTACATCCCAGGGATGAAGATCTTGTTAGATATGTATGCCCTTGAAGCCAGATTGGCTGACACTTGTAATACACTTCAAAGGGCAAAATTATAATTTTGACTATAAATAAAAAAATAGTTTATTTTCTATCATAATGTATATTTGAAAGTGTCTATGATACATCCCTTGAGTTAATGGCAATGATAGTTCATATTTTCAAGAGTTGAAGATTTAAGACATGAATTTTTATTATTAACTCATAAAATACTTCCAATCGTAGGGTCATCATGAGGATGGTGATTGATCCGAAAGATTGGTGTATGATCACTTTTTTAGGATAGATGAGTGTTGAGTCTATTGTGTAGAGGCACCGGAGTGAGAGTATAGATACTCATTAAAGAATGAGGGCACTGAGCGTGACCACCTCGAGCAGTCATGAGGAAGTCTATCTTCTCATCAATGACTGGCTTGAAACTGCAGTGGTGTGTCTGATTGTTTGATCTGAGGTGCATCGGTAGTTCACCTTGAGAGTGTTTAGTTTGACTACACCATAACTCGATCTTCTAGCCATTCGAAATCCTGAGGTATATGTTCGCTATAGCATGTTCATTGTAGCAATTAGATTGCACCAATAGGAGATCTATCTACCTCGGTAGAAGAGGAGCAACCCTATGATGATCATGAGAATCAAGTCCATAAGCCCATGACCATGGCAGACTAAAAAAATAAATAGAGTTTTTATTAGGATTTTCACATTGGACTTGAATCGAATGATTAATTCATATGATGGAAATTAGGGTTTGATGAGATCACCTTAACCCTATTTCGATCGGAGCTCAAGATAGAGGAACTTAATCACATAGGTAACTGTATCGAGAGGTTCACTTTTAGTTATGATTGGTTGCCACCGTATGCTGCTAGGTGTCACTGATGGATTTTGAGAGCAATTAGAATGATTTGGATGATCGATCATACAAGTTGTCTGAATCAGAAAAGTTCTAATCCATTGGAAGGTGTTTCGATGATGTCGATGATGGAGATCACGACATATCCTATTACCATATGGAACTAAATCTAACTGGATCACACAAACAAGGGTTTGGATCTGGATATCATCAATTGGATTAATCTAGTTTAATTAATTTGAATAAGATTCAATTAGGTTCAAAAAAGTCGTGCTAGCATACGATTGAGCCTAATGTTCTCCTTTAACAATCATTAAAACTTATCTCGACTGAGCCAAATATGTTTGGACTTACTTAAAAATATTTATTTGGTCTGACTGAAGCTTGTCCAAGTCAGAAAAGGATTGTCTTAATTTATGAGATAAATTTAAGACAACACCTACCATTTTTCATCACCTACTAAATCTTGTCTTTGGACTTTGGTCAAATATTGATCTTTGACACTTAGACATCTGTCCATGTGTCATTGATAGAAACACGATGCTATCGTTAAGACACCGTGTTTATCAATTTAAATCCGACTCTTTACTTTTTAAACTAATTAAAAATTATGAAGAAAGTGGTGAGTCGGGTCGAATCCACAGAGAGGCAATGATTTATTTCTAAAATCTTTGATTTTATTTTTTTTTTAAGAAAAGAAAGCAAAGATTAAAGTCAAAAAATAGATCTATAAATAAAAATAGAATTTAAGTTATGCAAAAATAAATTTGATACTAAGATCTACTATTTAGATCTTAGCAACTACTTATAGTAAAATTAAAGAGCATAAAAGAACAAATTAATTTAAAAAGAGCTAGAATTGGAAAAAGAATAATGGAAAAAACTTTCTTTTATTAAATTTAAACTAAGATGCAATTTTAAATAAAAAAATTAAAAGAAATCAGATTTTTAATACAAGAAAATTTAAAAAGGAAAAAAAAAAAACTCAGATGAAGATCGCAGATCGCGCTAGGCAAATGAAGATGGCGTAGAAGACCGGCTCTTCTTCTCAGCAAGCACACCGCAGCTTGAAGCCAACTTTTAATCTTCCACCCTACTACCTAGCTTCTCCTTCAACCCTTTTCTTTTCTTAGAGGCTTTAGGATCTTTTTTATATAGAGCTAGAAGAGGTAGATCTTCATTTCTAAAGCAACTATGGGGACTAATTCCCTTTGTTTAATCGTAAAAATTATAATAAAATTTGAATAAAAAAAATCCTGTTACGGTCTCTGGTAATTGGTAATCAGGCTATCCGATAGGAATGAACGTTTCAAAATTGTAAAATCGGATGCTTATTTCAGCGCCAGATCAGCTCGAATTGATACTGGCACGTCCCGATCGGTGGCTGTTGATCGAGAAATCTGAACCGCACATTCAGCCGGCTTCGGGAGTCCTTGATCACCTGCCGGGAGCGTTCTGGACCTCGGATCGAAGCTGGATCAGGCGCTGCCGTTTTGTGGTGATCGAGTGAGTTGGCAATCAAAAAAATGCTGACCGTTCCGATTTAACAGCAATCAACCGCAACGTCCGATCGCGCAATATGTTCCCATTGGACCGGCGTAGACCGGCCGCACCGCACACCGCACATCCAACGCTTCCGTCACCGGAGTGAAATGACCCAGATTGCCCTGTGCGCGCGATAAAAAATTTTTGTAGACCTTTAAGGGTCTAGTCCCACCACGTGCAGGCTCTGATTCGCCGGATTTTGCTGAGCTGGCGGGTCCACGCCTGATCGTTACGACCGGCTGATTGGTTCAATGCCTGAGTCGCTTTGGGATGGCTCGGCTTGTCGCTTTGGTGGCTTCGGCTTGGCCTTGGTGGTCGCTTGCGAGTCGGCTGACCATTTTTTCCTTTTTTTTTTTTTTTTTTAATTTTTTATTTTATTTTAATATTTTTTTTTTTTTTTAAAAAAAATTCATATCTTTTTTCATTTTAGCTTTCCGTTTTACTTTTGAATTTATTCGTTGTGATCAGAAAAATGAGGATTCTTTCTATAATAATAAAATTTTTTATTTTTTAATTTTTTATTATTATTTTCTTTATTCCTATTATTATTTTTTAAATTAATTTTTTTAATTAATAAAAATATGATTTTTTTTCAAAAATTATATATAAATTAATTGATACATTTCTTAAAATTAATGATAAATTAATTAATAAATTTAATACTTTTATTGGTGATTTACGATGCTTATCACAACCCCCAACTTAAGCTTTGCTCGTCCTCGAGTAAGAAAAGCATTAGTTTTTAGAATCAATTACCATTTTTGTTGAGATCTTTTTCAACCAAAATAAATCTAGAATTTTAGATCAAAAGTTAGACCGTATCCACTAACTAAAGTATTGAGTTTTCAGAAGTAAATTTTCAACAGCAGCTTAATTAGAAACTTCTTAGAGTTCACATCTAAGAGATTTCAGCACTTGGTGGTCCGTGGAATAATAACTTTAGCATTTGGGTGTTGATACAAAAGGGCAGAATGAATCTTCTTTTTATACTTTTTGGTTAGTTTTATATACTCCCAAGTTAAAGTGCATGAATTAAGCGTAGCTTTCACACTGCTGCTTTTTTTTTTTTTTTTTTTTTTTTTTTTTTTTTTTTTTTTTTTTTTTTTTTTTTTTTTTTTTTAAATTATTGCTGAGCCATCCTGGCCTACCCTTCACCAATTTTGATGTGAACTTTACATTTAAAGTGCAAAGTTCTAGTTTAGGGCATCCACATATACTCTATTTTTTTTGTCACTCTCATTTCTTTTTTTTTTTTTTTTTTTTATTAGAAGCAGTGCTTCTTTTTTTCTCCTTAAATTCAAGTTTCTTTCCCTTTAATTGAAGTATATATAATCTATCAATTTTTCCAGTGATAATTGAATCCTCAATTTAGCCTTATAATCCAAACACCATGCTGTGCTTCATTAGTGTGCATGTGCCAAGTAGCCGTGCTGTTACGCCTTTAATGACAGTAGGCGTTGCTAATGTCTACCAAATAATTCTTCTTGACTCGCGTAAACATTATTAGTTAATCTTTTCTACTTTAATTTACTTATACCCTAGTTATTTTTGCTTTAAGAGATTCTCTCCCCCTCCAAAAATATGGTTTGTTTTTCAAATATTTAATTTTTAATTATATTATATTATTATATTATTAATTTTTTTAATAGTTTTATTATTATTATATATATTATTTTTTATTTAATTTTTTTTTTTTAAAATTTTTTATACTTTTTATTTTTTATTATTATATATTATTAATATTTATTTATTTTATATATATATACTATATATTATTTTTTTTTTTCTTTATTATAATTATTTTTTTTTTAAATATTTTTTTTTATACTTTTTTAACCCCAATTGAAATTGACATTGTCCCTCAATAAAAGAGTGTAAATTAATGTTTATTTATTTAGCATGGCTTCTTGAAGCTTATGATCCTTCTCTCTCCCCATTTTTTTGGTTCTCAACTTAGCCCTTAAAAAAAAAAAAAATAATAAATTAAATTAGATTTCAAGAAGTATTGGTTGCCTCCCATAAGCCGTAAAAGTTTTATTTTGTCTTCCAGCCAGACAAGGATGCAGTTTTAATTTCATTGTGGTTCATTATTGCACTTGATCAATATTTCGATGTAATGAAATACTTCCCTTCAATATATTGGTATTAAGCCTTTTGGCCTTTACCATTAAAAACTTTTTAGTCTCCTGGGCATCTCAATAGGTTTAATTTGCACAATGTGGGAATACAATGAATTTAACTAAATATAAGGGGTCATCCCATCTGGATTTTAGTTTTTCCAGGAATAATCGTAAGCTTTGAGTTAATAAATAACAGACTTATTTTTGATTTGGCTCAAAGGTTTTTTCCTCTTGAAATAATGTTTATATGGAAGGCTTTCACTTTTTTCCTTATAATTTGAAATTTTCATAGCATTTCTTGCCTTAAATTAATTCTAACTTCCCATACTTAATTGTAACATCCGATTGGAACGCCCTTTGTTTAATTGAAACTTAAATTGTTTTAATTGCCCAATATGCTTTATTTGTCAAGTTCTACGGAAGGTGACATGCTTTTTTCATAGATTAAATCTATGGGAAGACATTCAATGGGAGTTTTTATATAAGCTGTCCCTAATAGGCCCATAATGCATCATCCCAATCTGTCTGACAATCTTTTTTTTTCTGATCAGGCCTAATAGTCCTTTTGTAAAATATTTTCACTGATTTCCTATTAGAGACTTCTACCACTGACCACTTGTTTGCGGATGGTAATGATGTAGCTATCTTATGTTCACCCCATATTTTTTTTTCCGTAATACAAAGTTTCTAATGATGATTGTAAATGGTACCCCCGTCACTAATGATAGCACGTGGAAATCCGACCCCTGAAAAGAATATTCTTCTGATAAGTTTTTAGGACTACTTTATGATCATGGTTCGAGTTGCTATTGCTTCAATCCATTTAGAACATAATCACAGCTACCAAAATGTATTCAACTCTTGTGAAAGGTGGAATAAGGTCCCCATAGAAATCAATTCCCATTACATCAAAAATTTTCAAACTCACTAAAATGGGGTTTCAAAAGGCATCAATGTCCTTTCTTGAACATATTCCTAAGGCTTGACACTTAAAACACACTCCTGATAAAAGTAATGGGAATCCTTTTAAATAATGTTGCCAATAAAACATTGGTACACTTTGGC